>JABACO010000007.1:4888896-5059289 GCA_013339895.1 Ephydatia muelleri
ATGTGTTTATTATTCAACCTGAATAACTTTTAAACGAATCATGACGTTAAGTTTTAATTTGAACCTGGTAACTTGCCACTGCATATTCACATCTTATTAACCTAACTTTGATAACAGAGGGCTTGAATATGTTGATTTACGATGGTTTTGATGTAATTACTTAACCGCTTGCAGCATAACTGAATTAATAGTCTTTGCTTAATCATTGTAGTGCATATTTACAAATTCAAATTTCAATCCTGAATTATATTAATTTCAAATCTTTGTCTTCATCTGCAAAGACGGTATGCAGCTACATGCACATGTACATCATGTACATACATGTACTATACATATGCATATAAGATATGATCGTTGCAGTGAAAAGGGACCTAACACAGTTAATTGGGCACTTTATGCAGGAACTAGTGTAGAACAGTACCCACACTATTTGTCTGACCACACCCACTGTCACCCTCAGCAAGTTCCACATTCACCATCAGTGATCTTCGTTATTGACTGACCACACCCACTCACCTCATCATTATCGCATGGCCCAGCTTCTCGTTATCATTTCAAAGATTACGTACCTCTGCTGTTCATGGCTCACCAATGGCTTTTACCCACGTCATTTGTTTCCTTTGCCAGTTGTCCCTCCGTGTCAACTACCATTTCAAGAGCAGGCGGGGGATCGCCCCTCATTGGACCGGATGAAGGACATTGTGGTGACCGACAAACAGAGACCTCCCATACCTCCCTCATGGAGGACCCACGAGGTACACATGCCACACACATACTGTCGTAACATACGCATATGGGCTCTGCACCTGAATACACAATGATTTGTCCTACATCCAACGTTGTACCGCTAGTGTACATGCACGTGTGCTGATGTGATGTAGGTTGAACGTTTAGCCGCCTTTAGTTGATTGGCTTGTTGTAATGGTTACATTAGTAGGGTTATCCAGTGCACCTTCAACACTCAAGGAATCTCCCTCCTTTAAAAAGAGAATTTTTTTTTCTCTGCATTTCAGATTAAGCATCTGATTGCAACAGTTCTTCTGACCAAAATATTGATGCAGCAATTGATTCATTAACTATACATGTAATTTTAGTTATTTATGAAAAAAGTTTGTCCTTCCATTAAAACTTTGAACCACAGTCAAGTTGGCAAATGATCCGTCACGTTTTGCTACAGTCATATGGTGTAGCATGTTGTAGCTTTTGCTCAGAAATTTCCTATGTGACAGTCCAAGACGTGCTCACACAGGAGAAATTTTTCGTGACAGCCATTTAATTAACCGTATTGGAATAATCACTAAACCAAACATTACTCCATTTTCTCTGCAGGGCATGTGTGTGCTAACCTCGGCCATTCGGGATAGCTGGGACGACGACTCTGAAGCGAGACTCACTGCCGCCGGCATAATGTGTCGCCTGGACGCCATAAAAGACCGCACGCTACCTGCCGTCACTACTAGCCAGGCCGTGCCCACACCGACCACGCCCACCACCATCGCCGCGTCGGAGGACCGCATTATTTGCACTCAGACCCACATCGACCAAGCCATGCCCCCGCCTTATAGCGCCGAGGACCCGCACCCGCAAGATGCCGCCGCCCCCGCCGATAATGACCTTTCGTCCAACTCGAGGTTTCACTTCCAGTCGTCCCTTCCCATCCTACGGTGGGCGAGGGAGAACGGGCGCATGCGGCCACTCAACGCGCAGAGAAGAAACGTGTGCAACAGCGCCATCTTGGAGTGCGAAAACGCGGCGCGCCGGCAGCAGCCCGCCGCGGTGCGGTACAGCCTCGTCCTCAGCGCGGATCGCCCCTCGCTTCGACCGCCGCGCGCGTCAGGAGACGTGCCGACGACGTCTGTCAGTATGGAGCTAGCCGTACTGCAGGCGAATCACGCGAAGGACGGCGGCAATCCGACATTGGTGCGCACCAATTCGCAGTCTCCGCTCACCACCTCCTCCCCTGGCGCGTCGGCGCACTTGCAGAG
Organism: Ephydatia muelleri; assembly: GCA_013339895.1. Lineage (NCBI taxonomy): Eukaryota > Metazoa > Porifera > Demospongiae > Spongillida > Spongillidae > Ephydatia > Ephydatia muelleri. Next base: position 4,890,882 of record JABACO010000007.1, read on the forward strand.
GCCCGCAACGCTTGCGATCGGTCGCACGGGCGGCGGTACACTGCAGGTTCCCGTACTGTCGCCCAACTTGGAGGTGAGCGAGAGAAGCGGAGAGAATACGGCGCTGGTAGCGAACTGAAGTCAGCATGTGCGTAGGCACGGAACCACTAGAATATAGTCTGCACAGTTCAGACCTTTTTGTGTTCGTACGTACATGTCACATGGCAGGTCGATATGTATTGTTATTAAAAATAAAAAAAGAATTTCATTTACGTCACTCCTTGCACTGATCGAAGGTGCGGTACGTGGACCACGTGGTTATGTAGATAATGAGATTGCGTTTTTCATCTACACACGTACATGCAGTTGACAGCGAACATAAATTGGTGGTCATTATCCTTGCACTATTGACCTTTTGTATCAATTTATATGGACGTGGGCAGATTACGGAGTGGTCACATGACACATGAAAAAGGCGGTCTATACTATAACTTAGCAGCGTTATAAGACTAAAGACTTGTGGAAGGGGAATTCACCAGTAATGTGTATTTATTTTTACGCTCTTGCATAATCTGTGACTGATTTGATGCGTAATCAAGGTCTGGAGGTTGCCATAAAACCTCCTACGCGCAGATATACGGAATTTGCCCCGCATTCGTGCGAGCATCAGCTAGGCTTATATACGCGCAGTGCAACTTGAACGCACCAATGGGCAATCAAGAAAGTTACGGTACGTTTACTTTTCACCCGCGGACGCGTGCGCATGTGTGTTTGATGTCATGCATCAGTGTAATATGTAGCCTATGCTTGTACCGGTATGTAAAAATTCGTGTGACGTAAAAGGATATATATGCTGCTGTTCTGGTGTGGCGGAATGCGTGATGTTCCATTTCTCACTGCTTTGAACGTACATGTATCCGGCGCTGCCAAATTAATGCCGAAATGAGTAACGTCATACAGTTACTCTTAGCGGACCAATGCATGCAACATCAGCGAGTGGACTACGCCGACAACGTGGGTCCTAGTTGGTACGAGACCAGCCAGGACCCAAGCGAGAGGATGAAATAACTAGCTTACATTCAAGGTGAAACGAGTAGTATTGTGATTGGCAGTGGCGAGCTTGGGGTCAAACTGTTTTCGATACATCGAGTGAGCGTCGTTCGGCCTTACAGGTCACGGTCTAGACTTGGACACTCAGGCCACGTGTCCTACCTGACAGGTCGCGTGCATTGCTGCACGGGGGAGATTTATAAAGAATTTAATAAGAAAACACAAACTGATTAAACCCGTGGCAATTGATCGATCATGAGGTTCCTTGAATTGCCGATGCGAGATTACTACTGCACCCGGGTTTACTATGATCCATACGATGCTATAAATGTATGTCATGCATGCATGTATAGGCTGCATGTAAATAAATGCCATTGTGGCTTAATTACTACTGATCTGTGCATTGTAGAAGAGATTAATTAAAGGCAAATATTGATGCACTGCTAATTGCCTATATATATGGTGCCATATCTACTGACTTGCACATGCACATTTGCTGCAGATGTGCATGACCTCTCCTCGAGTCAGAGAAGCGGGAACGAAAGACGAAAATTCTCGTTAAAGCGGTGCACCTGAAGGCGCCCATAGATGTATACGTATTACTGCAGAGTATATTTTACATGTAAAATATATAATCGTACTTACACGTATGCATCTTACACTGACGATGCACATTCCCTTTTATGATAAAGAGCACTTACAAGAGAGATAAAGAAGAAAAAGTCTATATTTGGTGTTGCATTGAACGGCGCTTTAAGACAGGTTATTTGTCACACGCTCCGCCTTTATCACCATCACTACTTTTTCCATTAGCAACATCCACTTCCTTTTCTATGGGCGCCTTCAGGTGCACCGGATAAACCCTACTAATGTAACCACTACCAGAGATAATATATTATCTCTGCCACTATACAACGAGCCAATCAACTAAACGCGGCTAAACGTTCAACCAGAGTTTATATATAAGGGGATATCTTATATCTCTAACCTACATCACGTCAGCACACGTGCATGTACACTAGCGGTACAACGTTGGATGTAGGACAAATCGTGTGCAGAGCCCATATGCGTATGTTGCGACAGTACGCGCGCGTGTGGCATGTGTGCCTCGTGGGTCCTCCATGAGGGAGGTATGGGAGGTCTCTGTTTGGTCACCACAGATGTCTGTCATCCGGTCCAATGAGGGGCGATCCCCCGCCTGCTCTTGAAATGGTAGTTGACACGGAGGGACAACTGGCAAACGAAACTAACGACGTGGGTAAAAGCCATTGGTGAGCCATGAACAGCAGAGGTACGTAATCTTTGAAATGATAACGAGAAGCTGGCCATGCGAGGTAAGTGGGTGTGGTCAGTCAATAACTGATGGTGAGTGTGGAACTTGCAATAATGATGAGGGGTGACAGTGGGTGTGGTCAGACAATAAATAGTGTGGGTACTGTTCTACACTAGTTCCTACATACTTAGTACAAAGTGCCCAATGCTCTATCATGGGCGAAGCTTATTGCGGTACGTACCATGTAGTGCGTTGCTGGAAAGCGTAGTTTGTAACCAACTTACGTTAATATGAACAGGAAACAACGTTTCCTCTGATCAATGTGTTGTTGACCACAAAAGTCTTAATGGTTTAGGTAAACAAAGTGGCTTTAGTATAGCACCTGCGGCGCAATATTTTGCTCTATTGCCCGTTAAAGAGTTAACTGTTTTAGGTCCCTTTTCACTGCAATGATCCCATATCTGTATAGTCATGATGTACATGTGTATGTAGCTTTGCAAATGAAGACAAAGATTTGATAACTCAGGATTGAAACTTGATTTTTAAAAATATGCACTACAATAGTTAAGCAAATGAAGGTGGGGAGAAGGAGGAGGAGGAGGAAGGGAGGAGGGAGGAGGAGGAAGGGAGGAGGGAGGAGGAGGAAGGGAGGAGGGAGGAGGAGGAAAGGAGGAGGGAGGAGGAGGAAGGGAGGAGGGAGGAGGAGGAAGGGAGGAGGAGGAGGAGGAAGGGAGGAGGGAGGAGGAGGAAGGGAGGAGGGAGGAGGGAAGGGAGGAGGGAGGAGGAGGAAGGAGGAGGAGGAGGAGGAAGGAGGAGGGAGGAGGAGGAAGGGAGGAGGGAGGAGGAGGAAGGGAGGAGGAGGAGGAGGAGGGAGGAGGAGGAGGAGGAAGGGAGGAGGGAGGAGGAACAGGTGGAGGAGTTGAGGGAGAGGGGATCCGCTGTGACCAGGTGACTGAAGGTGGAGGTCTGGGGACCCCGGGAAGAGGAGGAAGGGGAGGAGGAGGGAGTCTTGGAGCGGAGGTGTTTGACACACACACATACGGCTAATGCCACAGCCGTGATGGATAAGGCAAAGAACAGGGCAGCGAGCAAAACTATGACAGCAATGATCCCTCCTGGAATGGTAGCTGTACAGAAAAAGAGAAGCAAAAATGAAGAAACTGTAAATATCGACATTTTCGACATAAAATATATTTCGTCAACCCATCCATCGACAAAAATTTCAGTCCAAGTGTATGTGCCAGCAAAAATTATTCACAGAGAAAAATAATAATAAAAAAAGAACATTTCCATATCGAAATCTACCATTTTACAGTATGTAGATGGAATAGGTATGGGAGGGGGGGGGGGGGGGGGGGGGGGGACAACCAGTTGTCACTCTACTATCATACCATCATCCTCACCATCATCACTATTTACCGCCATCACTGTCACATTATCACCATCACTAGTCACCATCACTACCACCATCATCATTCTTACCACTAAAATTTACATATGTATCTCACTCAGTATAACCAATCACCCACCCCCTCACACCACCACACAGCACTAAAACTCACCTGGTACGTTGGTTGGCAAAGGATTGGTTGCCAAAGGAGATTGAGAAGACGACTTCGGCGGCAGTAAAGACGGGTCGACAGTGTAGTTATAGCTGATGCTCGAGGTGCAGTTGTCAGAATAGCAGGTGCAACTGATCCCACTCGTGTCAAACAGCAGCTCCCTACTCCCCACGCTCCCCGAGGCCACGCAGGTGGCGGGGGTGGAATCACAATTGAAGCCGATTTCGATGCTGGTGCAACCGGAGATGAACTGGAAGGCTGTCTGGTTGACATTGGCCTTGTAGTAAGAGGCCACGCAGTGGATTCCACTCGCACATTGGGTCACGGTGCATTCGGAGGTGTCGCCTGAGCACCGGATGGTGCTCGTGGTGTCGTTCAGGGTGCAATTGGCCGGGGAATTTTTGCATGCGTAGCAGCTGTTGGAGGCGCAACCCCCCTGCGAGTGGACGGGGAACGAGTAGAGGAGGGCTGCCAGGAGACCTTGCAAAAGAGGGAGGTGGGGGTGGGAGTGGGGGGTGGAGCCTGTTACAACAAACGTGCTGGGTACATCGCGTGCACGCAACATATACGGTACGCGATCTCGCTACGTACCGTACAACAATGTGCTCATCACGCACACGCACACACACACACACACACACACACGCACACACACACACACACACACACACACACGCACACACGAACACGCACGACGCACACAATTACAGGAAAAGAATGAAGTGAGAGTACATTCATACGCTTCTATAAATGTGCGTACTTCGATAGTATACAAAACATCAATAACCGCGCCCCTATATACCTCCATGCCCCCCTCCCCCTACACACACACACACACACACATACACACACACACACACACACACACACACACACACACACACACACACACATACACACACACACACACACACACACACACACACACACACACACACACACACACACACACACACACACACACACACACACTTAACCCCATAGCACACCCCATACGCGCTATCCCAAAAAAGATGGCCTATAAGCCGTCCCACTACGTACGCCTATAATGGATCCGGAGTTTTACTAATTATGTTGTTCTTCTCCGATCGTTTCCTTACTCACTCATATGTAATACATTTCTCCGTCTCCATCCAGCAGCCGGTAGCATGGCTCTTCCCTATCCCTCAGTCTGGCAACAATATAAAGTACAGCGCGTTTGTTTGTCTCGTTTTCAGGCTTCTCTGGCTTATAAGATTTCGCGACGCACGTGCACGTACACTGTATAGTAGGTAACTAAGGGATACTCGAATGGCATTTCCTACTGCTTCATGTTGCGGCTACACTTTCCTGAAGAGTATACACTACAGGGCCCGGCCGGGGTCGGTTGTTGTGCAACCGATCAGTTCGGGTTCCCAGACTCTTAGGGGCAGCCCCGCGTCACACGGAATCTCCTCACTCACACACACACACACACAGCACACTTTACACAGTGTGATTTTAGCACAATGTTTGCAGCGAAAATTTTAGATAGGGTCGCATTTGCAATTTGGTTGCGCAATTTACACTGACTTACGTAAGCTATATCGCACAATGTAAAGTGATTTCGTAGCATTATACACTATGCGACGCAAGGGTCTTGCATAATGGTCTGTTCACAATGGAGCCACTGGACGTACATTAAAAAAGTGGCTCCGGCCATTGTGAACAGACCGCCTCCACATGTGAGGCCAATGCATATTGCAGCGTCCCCACGTCACGGTTCAATAGGTTATGATGGCAACATGCCTTTACATTGTGCGATAATGCTTACGTAAGTGAGTTAGGGAACGAGACTACAGACAATTCACGAACATGCCCACGAGTGTGAACATGTACTATGGCTGGTGGAGGCTATAAAAAGTCGTAAGATGAGTCTAATATAACGAGACTACTTTGTCTTAATCTTGTCATGTCTTCTTGCATGTGTTAGCGTTATTGATGAGGGAGTTTCAAAGCAAGTGGCAAACGAAAGCATGGGCAGTGGATCTCCTTGACCTACTGCTTCTTTACTGAAGGTAGAATGATCTTGCAAATTCAGTGAGGAATATCCTAGGTATACGTGTACAGTTAAACAGGAAACGAGCACGGGCATAGGCCATTGAACTCACACGGCATTCCCATTTTGGTCCATTGGAGTCTCTGCTGTAAAGGAGACATGTTCATAATTGCTATTATCAAAACAAAACAACACAAGCAAAGCCAAAAAACCTCTAGCTATGAGATGAGGCTCCATTGCCTCTCTGCACTGCAGCAGACGGTCTCTGGATGAGGTGGGAGTGGGCATTTGGCTCGGCGACCCAGCTTCTTGTTAATTAAATGGCTTTAATCATTCGGTATTTATAATTCATTCGTATAAACAGACACAGTAATTATACAAACAAGCATCGTTCACATGCAAGTACTATAACATCAAGCTAATCTACAGTCTAGCCAAAGCACGTTTCAGCCGACCATGCATGCTGCTTTGAGTACAACGTTCGGATTTAGAAGGGAAGTGACGGCGCAATTAAAGTGACAATTTGTAACAATAACAATATGTTATCGTCTCCACGAAAAGGGACCTTGTCCTCTACACATGCAGGGATTCTTACGCACTGAGAAAGTGAGAATTGGACTATCTGGAGTTGTAAGGCACTGAATATTTAATTAGCCATATACATTTCAACGCAAGCGTTACATTTCTATTGCGTGTACTATAATATATGCACTAACTCGAACAGAAAGATCAGCAACCAAAATAGGACATTGTCTCGATCACCTTATGATGGGCTCTCTCACCACTTCCTTGTAGGTAATGGAGGTTAATTCGCCTAATTTCATTGTGCCTTTTGAATAACTATACCTCCAGTTCTACAATCGAGGGCACGTTCAGTACTGAACTGATCACAACCGTAGAAATGGTCAATGATATGAGTGCCGGCTCGAAATTCATGACAGATAGATCAAATGGATGGTGTGTAGTCGTGTCAAACATTCACTCGGAGGTCTTTCCATTAAATAGTCCTCTTCTTGTGAATAGCCTGTGTCATGTTCACCGCTGCCACCAATGTAACGAATATCAACAGCAACAACTATATTTGACCGATGAACAGATATTTTATACATGAACATGGCCTAGGAACGTACGATTATTACCTAATACTAATTACGTCATTTATTTCTTGGTCACAGTTCTCTTCTTGTTATGCATAAAACAGATTCCAAATGATTGTGGTCGTGGATTTTAATTTGACCATTTTTTTTCCCGACGTAATTACCCTTGATGGGATCTACTATTAGAGCTGTGGGTTGGTTTTTTTAATGAATGATATGCTGTTGGGAGAGGATCGTGAATACCCATACTACCGTGACGAGCAAGAAGTGAGATCATTTACTTTTCAGAATCACTTGCACTGCGTGGAATCAAGCTGGCCAAAAGATGCCTTGTGCAGGATCTCAAAGAGGTCTCACAGTTCGTATCAATCTTTGCAGATTTGACCATTTAAAATGAAATGATAAGCCCTACATGCATCTTGAATTGGACATTTTAGCTGTCACAACCAAGTTTTCACCTTCACTGAAACGTGCAAATGCTGCACATCATCCGTCACCAATAAATCCTCCTAAAAATGATGTCCACGAAATATTTTGACTCCATGTTTCCAAACAGTGCCTTCAGCCTTGTCAATGGCGCATATATGATAAAACAGTTACAGGGTGACAGGACCCAGGTGGCATAATCTGTTGATCAAGACTCTCAAGTTTGAAAGTTTGAATCGGCGGCATACCTATTATGATTCCATTGGCACTGATCTGAAAGGCTTTTGATAAGGGGCATTAGAACCGCATGCAGCATACATTTTGCATTGAAGGGGTTGCCTTGTGCAACACCTTCTCTGTTAAGGATAACCTCAGAACTGCCCTGCAAAAGGAGTGATGCATAGCCCCTATAGGTGCTAGTCAACAAGCATGGGCATTGGGGCCACTTAACACTCACATTCCATGCATAAAGCTGCGGATCTATTGAGGGAATTATAAATTCATTCTTGGCATCCATGAGCAACACTGTACTCCCCATCCATTTCCACAATCCTCACAGCTCTTTTATTGCATGGGCTTTGCCTTTGATTGCTGCTCTCAGCCCAGAGCTCAGCTCATGCACTGACTTCGCACAGATCCTCAACATCAATACCTGTAGCCAATGCCATCACTCTTCCAATTAGTCTTCTAAGTACCTAAGTACCCCCACAGCCAGTGATAGGTCAAACACCAAGGTATTTATCAAGTGCTCAATCAACAAGATGAACGTGCCTTGTTGTGTATCCAACCATTTGCAAGGCATCTCAGCAGTTCTCAGCAGTTCTCAGCAGCAGCAGCAGCAGCAGCAGCAGCAGCAGCAGCAGCAGCAGCAGCAGCAGCAGCAGCAGCAGCAGCAGCAGCAGCAGCAGCAGCAGCAGCAGCAGCAGCAGCAGCAGCAGCAGCAGCAGCAGCAGCAGCAGCAGCAGCAGCAGCAGCAGCAGCAGCAGCAGCAGCAGCATGCATCACTCAATATGCTACTGGAAAAGCCAATCTTTAAACGGTAGCACTGCCATTGAGCTGTTGAACCTCCTGTGGTGAACTTTCTTCACTGGTTGATGATACATCACAGGATCCATGTTGACAAAGTAAGAAGCGTACTGGGCCACTGGACCTTTAAACGGTAGTACTGCCATTGAGCTAGCTGTTGAACCTCCTGTAGTGAACTTTCTTCATTGGTTGATGATACACTGTACATCACAGGATCCCATGTTGACAAAGTAAGAAGCAGTACTGGGCCACATGCTCATGGGCCTTAATGTAGTGTTTCTCTTGCAATAAATTTGCAACAGACTTGCATTCACTAGAGCTGAGAATGATCTAACACATCTCCACTAAATGCTCGTTCAGTTAACCACCGTACAGCTGATTTAATGTCCTGTCTCTGCATTAAGGGGGATAAAAAAACCAGAGGAGATAATATTTGCTATTTTCAAATTTGGCAACATGTGACTGAGACTATTGTATAGCAGATCTCTGGATATCTCTCTTGCCTCCATTCTCCTTTTAATTAAAATTTTGCTGAAGAAAATTATTTCTCCTGATAAAGTAAACTTGCTTCCAATAGTATTGTTACTTATTTATTTACTATTATTAAAGGGCATCTTAGTGGAATCCTTCCACAATGCACATTTAACTATCCAGGTGGAAGCAGGTCCATGTCTCAGCACAGACATATTCCAGGCAAGACCGGCAGATATACTTGTGCTGCACTGGGATCCGCAAGGAATGCCAGCTGCCTTTGATGTCACTCTTGTCTCACCGCTAAATGCAAATGTTTTGTCTGCAGTGGTGTGCATCTTTAGAGACAGCTGAGCTGAGAAAACATATATTCCTCTTGTGGTTGTGGTGGGAGTCTTATTTGCCGTGTTTGACAGTGTCAGATTCTTCAGCCACCTTTCTTAGAGGTGCCAGGGTATCAGAGCAGGGTATCAGAGCAGGGCATCAGAGCAGGGTATCAGAGCAGGGTATCAGAGCAGGGTATCAGAGCAGGGTATCAGAGCAGGGTATCAGAGCAGGGTATCAGAGCAGGGTATCAGAGCAGGTGGCCTCCCACAACTGACGTTTTTCATCTTTCCACAGAGCCTCTGGTCTCTACCCATCAGATCTAAAAAAATACTCTGCAGTTTCAAATAAGGCAAGGTACCCTTGCTTGAACTAGATATCTGAAAATGCCATTACTAAGGACTGCATTTCGTGAGTGTCACCCTTCACTGTATCGACAACTGAGACCAAAGGCTGGTTATTATAATTATACATACATCAGTACAAGGATGATGCAACCATGCATAAATGCTGATAATAAACTAGAAGTGATGAGGTGATGGAATGGGTTATTACATAATGAAGATTATGTATATGTTTACTATTTTAAATTTTGAATTAAAATTTGAGACAATAAAAACGTTACAACCAGCAACTTCAGTCAGAGAGCATATAAATGCTCCCTGGCCTGGATGGCTTTGGAGATGAAGTAAGTCAATATTACGTTGAGCCTGCGGTAAAAGTCGAGAGACTACCACTGGTTTGAGGGAGGACTGACTGTCTAAATGGACAGATGGGAGGCTTGCCAGATGTCACGGGGCCTCTTTACCCCAGTTGCCACATGCCACACACAGCCAATGGAATGCACGACCAGCCCAAATCCTGGCATTAGGGTCTACTGCATTGAAGCTCAGCAGGTTTCTGCTGCAAGGGGCAGCACTAGCCATTTGGCATGGGCAGGGGGTGACTGGGTGAGTGGCTATGTCGCTGTGATGTCTCAGTGAAGCAAGCTTTGCCTTTGTCCAACCTAGCAATGAACACATCATATGTTCCGGTGAGACCGACAGGCCTTGCACATGGGCATGGGACGGGCCTTTCCCCCCACCCTCACACTCAGATGCACATGGGCATGGGACGGGCCTTACCCCCACCCTCACACTCAGATGCACGTGGGCATAGCAACAAGTAATCATTTGTGCAGTGGCTACATAATGATATGTTTTGGTGTTTACAGTACACAAGAAATTAATATTTTGTACCTTTTAAAAATGGCAACTACAATCCATTGTCAAACATTGATTCAGAGTTCATGTGGAAAACAGAGATATGTGTACTCAACAACAAAAAAAAGCCTTCACTCCAAAGGCTCGAACTTTTGGAACTTATACAAATTATTCACGAGTGCAGTCCTGCGTTGAAGGATGAGTTTACTGGCCCTCAGGCCCACCAGGACGAGCGCAATGGCAAGACAGACGATCAGGACACACGAGAGTACGGCTATGGCCAACTCATAGGCCTGCAGATCCATCTGCTGCATGGGTACATCCTGCACTGTGGAGGAGGAGCAGGTGATGGGGAGGAGGAGCAGGTGATGGGGAGGAGGAGCAGGTGATGGGGAGGAGGAGCAGGTGATGTGGAGGAGGAGCAGGTGATGTGGAGGAGGAGCAGGTGATAGTAGCTGTGTTGTGCACATGTGCCTATCCTTCAACTGCCACGCATGACCTAAGCGTAGTCAGTATATATGCAGTCATTATGCAGAAGGAAAAACAGGGTGAATAGCAGCCAGCTATAGTATACATATTTTGCAGTGAAATTCGTCTAATGGCTATTGGAGAGTTAGATTTTTCAGCGGGCATTGCAGCTTTGGGACACTGTAAATAATACACACACGAATGGTACAAACCACAGCTCACTTGTATGTGACAGTGTGTGAGTGTGTTGCACATGTGGGCATGTGTGTGTGACTGTGGACATGTAGGCATGTGTGTGCTTACGGAGTATGCACATGTGGGGATGTGTGTGTGACAGTGTGTGTGCATCAAACAAGGCAGCAGCAGACCACCGGAGACATGCAGTGACCTGTGATCACACCCCTCCCCTCTCCCTACCTCTTTTCCCTCACCCCTCACCCCCTTGACCCCAAAACACACTGAAGGCTCATTGGCTAGTGTACAAGTTACATGTACACACAATATGCCAGTTTCAATAGAGCAGAGCACACAAACAATGGCAAGCACATAACCGTGTAAACACACGAACACACGCACGCACATACAATACACACATACACTACACGCACACAAACACAGCACGTACACAAACACAGCACATACATAAACACATGCACACACACAAACACACACAGTAAACACACCACACACATGCACACACACTACACAACTCACACACAAACACAGCACAAACACATGCACACACAAACACACACAGAAACACACAAACACAAGCACACACACATTTGAAGTGCAAGCTACTCACTACGAGGGCCGCTAAGCTGGGCGAGACCAAAGGATCCTTCCACGATGTCGACACGTATCCACCCACCAGAACTCCAGATCCGTTGCTCACACTGTTGTGAAACGCGAGTCGGGCCGTACCGTTCTCTTGAGGGATGGGAAGGTGCCGTGCGTGTTTATATACATAATGTGTGATAATGAGATTGTGTTTTTCATCTACACACCGCGTACATGCAGTTTTCAACGAAAATTGATGGTCAGTAATTATCACAGTCACTCCTTGCACTACATAACTTAGCAGGACGAAAGACTTGTGGGGGGGAGGGGGGGGGGGGGGGGGGGAGGAGGATACTCCTTGTGTCCTGAGATGTTCACCAGTATTAAAGGTAATGTGTATTATTGTTACGCTCTTGCATAATCTGTGACTGATTTGATGCGTAATCAAGGTCTGGAGGTTGCTGTAAACCTCCTACGCGCAGATATACGGAATTTGCCCCGCATTCGTGCGAGCATCAGGCTTATATACGCGCAGTGAACTTGAACGCACCAATGGGCAATCAAGAAAGTTACGGTACGTTTACTTTCCACCCGCGGACGCGTGCGCATGTGTGTTTGACATGGCACCGGTGTAATATGGCCTATGCTTACGCCTGGGTACTGAAACAAGACCGTTCCATACAAATGAGGCCTAATTGTACTATACATGATCGTTTCCACTACACTTCACGAGCGCATCAAAAACAACGTATGCTTGTGGAAGCATACACGTACACTTCGTCAGTGTCCACTGGTGCCTATATTAGGTAACAATCATGTGCATGTACGCGCGCATAGGTTGTAATGTGGAACGGCGCGGCGCGCACAAATGAAAGGCTCAGCGCGTGCCCAAGTGTTGCGGGAGAATTATCGGGGTAATAAGGGCACCCTATATAGGTACTTGAACATTTTTTTCAAATCGCACCAAATGCGGCGATTTTAATCTCAAATGAAAGAGGAAAATATGCGCATAAAAAAAACAAACCTTATTTGTATTTATAGGTACAGTATTTCCGAAGTTGCGGCATTTCAAATGCTCAGTTTTGCATGTACGCGGTATGATGCTGGAGTGAAGAAAAAATTGTGACGGTTTGCCTTTTTTTTGCTGCAGTTATTGCAAAACATAAAGTTATTAAGCCAAACATTACTATCATATTCAGTACACATTTCTAATTACTAAAATGTAGCAGGTTCGTTGATCTGTAGATCATCATTAATATAGTCTACTAAAAATTCAATCAATGTCATTGTAACGTCTTCTCCTTCTTCCTCCGTTTCTTCGTATTTCCAATAGGTAACTGTAACTTTGGGTGTTGTTGACTTTTTGGAGCATTTTACATTGATAACATGACCTTTATACATAACATTCTGCTGGTTAACAAACCACAAATGTGATCTGGAAGAAAATCAACTGGTATATCTGCTAGTTCTTTAAGAACAGCCCTGGGACAAACACTGTTTATCGGCACATTATATTCAAGACAGTAATATATTGCCTTGCGACATGCTAAATTGTATTCTTTTTTCCCATCTTTACTACTAATGCATTTTGGCTCATCTCTTTCTACTAATTGACTTCGTTCTGATAGAAGTAAATCATTAGCTGATTCAAGTTCATTAACTTTTTTTATTAGTAGTGCATTTTCTTTTTTCAGTTTACATTCAGTATTTTTGTACATTATCTTATGCCTTCTGTGAGCAGACCTCATAGCAACACTTGATCTTCTTATCTGCCTTAATTCATGCTGACTGCTTGTTTGTTTTAATGAGTTCTCTTGCATTATCTTTTGTATCAAAGCATCTTTCTTAATCCTATCCTTTTTAAGGTCTTGCAGCTCTGAACGAAGTTTTCTTTCAATCCTTACCTTCCTGAATAATGATTGCTTCAGCTTACGATTCTGTTCATTTCTGTGCAAAAGAATTTGAAGCCTTTGTTTAATCACCCTATTTGATATTGACATCTGCTTCAGTAATGATCTTGTACTTGCACATCTACTGCAACCACTTATAGTTTTGTAGACAGTGGGGACAACAAATTGCTGGGTCCTGCTTGATCAGGAGAAAGATTTACAACAGTAGATGTGTGTGTTGTGTCAATAGAGGGTTGCATAAGCAGAGCAAATTGTTCATCTAGAAGTTGGATGATAGCATCCCAATTACGTGTATATAAGGTTCTTCTTCAATGTAGCCATTGCTGTTAGGAAGTGCTGAATTGACCTTTGTAATGCATTCACATTAATTCTATTTCCTGAATCAAGAAGCCACCATTTAGGCTGTTTGGGTGATGTTCTTGTTTGTCAAGTTGATATGCATGTACATCACCAATCCTTTTCTTATCATTGACACCTGTAAGGTATTATTTTCACTGACATCACTCTTGAAAACATCAATTAACGTCTTCAAATCAGCTGCAGTCTTCATCCTAATATAAAATACAATTTTAAATGCAATTTGGAAATCTTAAACCTATTCCATTTATTTCTCATGTGCACTATATTGGTCTGGGGACCAGAACACCAATAAAACAAGCCTTGCGCATCACCCAAGAGTTACGAAAATTAAATGCCTTGACTTCTAGTACTCAAGCTACATGTATCTGAAGTCGAACTTTCTGCCACTCGAAGGATTAGGTGATTTTTAATTAGAATCGCTAGACACAGAACCTTGGCGGTTGAAAGAACGATGCTGCTTTTTGTTAAAGCATAAATTCAAATGCAGAAGACACTTCTTAAGGCATATTGGTATTTTCAGATAATATGGGTGCACCTGACGCCAGTATGAAACGAATAGACACATGCCGTCATATAACCCCTTGCGCATCAACCGAATTTGATACTATTCAAAAGGCAGCTAGATTATGACCCTTTCTAACTGTTCAAAACGTATTTTTCCCTGCCGCTTGACATATGAAGAAAATGTTCAACTTATAAAAAGTACCTATTTTTCAACGTACGAAGATAACTAGACAAGTAAAATACGATCAGTTTCAACAGTATCAATTCATAATACACTTACTCAACTACTATAGGAACACAGCAGAGGTCAAAATTGCAGTTAAACCAACACAAACGAGCTTCCTTTTTCGCACGGGGCACACGTTCAATACACAAATCCAGTCACAATTTTCATCGCGTTATTAGATCATCATTTTTTGGTACGCGTACGTTAAATGTTCAAGTACCTACCCTATATGTATGCAATGCATGTTATACATTCTCCACTCTCCGATATGATTAAGACATGCAACTAGCCTTTGTGTATGCACAACACGCGCATCGTGAAATGCTACGTATACTGGCGTAGGTGTAAGTAGTACGCTAATGTGTCCATAGCGGCTTACGATTACAAATTGTGTAGCACATGTAGCATGTACATGTAAACTGTCGATTGTGTATATAGCCAGAATATTGACAGGTGTCTAATGGAAATGAGAATTTCTGATTTGTTGTTCGCTAAATTTACACCCATAAAACCAGCTAGAATGACCCATAGCTACCGAATGTCATGCAAGCTGGTGAATAAATTGCACTCGATCTACCGGTATGTAAAAATTCATGTGACGTAAATGGATATGCTGCTGTTCTGGTGTGGCGGAATGCGTGATGCTCCACTGATTTCTCACTAGTTTGAACGCACATGCTCAGCCAAATTAATGCCAAAATGAGAAACGTCATACAGGTACTCCTAGTCTCGTACCCGGACCAATGCAACATCAGCTAGTGGACTACGCCGTCACTATTTCCACATAAAGCGACAACGTGGGTCCTAGTTGGTACAAGACCAGCCAGGACCCAAGCGAGAGGATGAAATAACTAGCTTACATTCAAGGTGAAACGAGTAGTATTGTGATTGGCAGTGGCGAGCTTGGGGTCAAACTGTTTTTGATACATCGAGTGAGCGTCGTTCGGCCTTACAGGTCACGGTCTAGACTTGGACACTCAGGCCACGTGTCCGACCTGACAGGCCGCGTGCATTACTGCACGGGGGAGATATATAAAGAATTTAATAAGAAAACACAAACTGATTAAAACCGTTGGAATTTTGCGATCATGAGGTTCCTTGAATTGCCAATGCGAGATTACTACTACGCCCCGGCTTTACTCGATGCTATAAATGTATGTCATGCATGCATGTATAGGCTGCATGTAAATAAATGCCATTGTGGCTTAATTACTACTGATCTGTGCATGGGCATTTGTAAAAGAGATTAAAGGCAAATAGTGATGCACTGCTAATTGCCTTAACTCCAGACCATGACCACAGTAGACCCGCAGATGTCCTCGTCCAAAATTGGTCACTGGGCAAGCCTGCAGCCTTTGACTTCTGTGTGACCTCTCCGCTAAATTCACTTATCCTTTCGGAAGCGGGAGTGTCTTCAGGAGTGGCGGCTCAGGCCTCAGAGATAAGAAAACACAACAGTAATGACGCTAAATGTGTGGAATTAGGTTGGGTGTGCATCCCTTTGGTTGTCGAGACGTACGGAGCATGGGGTCAAGAGGCAGTTAAAACTTTTGCGCAGTTGGCATCCAGGCTGGCAATTGCATGCTCCAAGCCTAAATCAGTCGTCATAAATGAGATTTACGGAAGGCTTAACACCTGCCTCATGAGATCCATTTCTTCGGCTATCCTCACCAGGATTGTGCCCTCATGAATTGTTATGTGTATGTAATTGTGCGTCAGTGTATTTTATATTGCATATCTTTTGAATTGCAAAAAATAAAATAAATTATGATGAAAAATAAAATAAAATAAAATAAATGGTGCTATATTTACTAACCTGCACATGCACATTTGCTGCAGATGTGACCTCTCCTCAAGTCAGAGAAGCGGGAACGAAAGGTGAATATTCTCGTCAAAGCGGTGCACCTGAAGGCGCCCATAGATGCATACGTGTAGTACTATTACTGCAGAGTATATTTTACATGTAAAATATACTCTGCAGTAATCGTACTTACACGTATGCTGTTTAATTACGATGCACATTCCCTTTTGTGATAAAGAGCACTTACAAGAGAGATAAAAAAGAAAAAAAGTCTATATTTGGTTTGCATTGAACGGCGCTTTAAGACAGGTTATTTGTCACACGCTCCGCCTTTATCATCATCACTACTTTTTTCATTAGCAACATCCACTTCCTTTTCTATGGGCGCCTTCAGGTGCACCGGATAAACCCTACTAATGAAACCACTACCAGAGATAATACATTATCTCTGCCACTACAACGAGCGAATCAACTAAACGCGGCTAAATGTTCAACCAGAGATAAGGGGATATCTTATATACTATCTCTAAACCTACATCACGTCAGCACACGTGCATGTACACTAGCGGTACAACGTTGGATGTAGGACAAATCGTTGTGCATTCAGGTGGAGAGCCCATATGCGTATGTTACGACAGTATGCGTGCGGCACGTCCATGAGGGAGGTATGGGAGGTTTCTGTTTGTCGGTCACCACAATGTCCTTCATCCGGTCCAATGAGGGGCGATCCCCCGCCTGCTCTTGAAATGGTAGTTGACACGGAGGGACAACTGGCAAAGGAAACAAATGACGTGGGTAAAAGCCATTGGTGAGCCATGAACAGCAGAGGTACGTAATCTTTGAAGTGATAACGAGAAGCTGGCCATGCAATAATGAGGTGAGTGGGTGTGGTCAGTGAGTGGGTGTGGGCAGTCAATAATGAGCGTGGCCAATCAATAACGAAGATCACTGATGGTGAGTGTGGAACTTGCAAAATGATGAGGGTGACAGTGGGTGTGGTCAGACAATAAATAGTGTGGGTACTGTTCTACACTAGTTTCTACATAAAGTGCCCAATTAACTGTGTTAGGTCCCTTTTCACTGCAACGATCCCATACCAATATGTATATGTATAGTACATGTATATGTACATGTGTATGTAGATGCATACCGTGTTTGCAAATGAAGACAAAGATTTGAAATTAATATAACTCAGGATTGAAACTTGATTTTTTTTTAAATGCACTACAATAGTTAAGCAAAAGAGGGTGGGGAGAAGGAGGAGGAGGAGGAGGAAGGGAGGTGGGAGGAGGAACAGGTGGAGGAGTTGAGGGAGAGGGGATCTGCCGGGACCATGTGACTGAAGGTGGAGGTCTGGGGACCCCGGGAAGAGGAGGAAGGGGAGGAGGAGGAGGAGGGAGTCTTGGAGTGGAGGTGTTTGACACACACACACACGGCTAATGCCACAGCCGTGATGGATAAGGCAAAGAACAGGGCAGCGAGCACAACTATGACAGCAATGATCCCTCTTGGAATGGTAGCTGTACAGAAAAAGAGAAGCAAAAATGAAGAAACCGTAAATATGGACATTTTCGACATAAAATATATTTAGTCAACCCATCCATCGACGAAAATTTCAGTCCAAGTGCATGTTTCAGCAAAAAATATTCACAGTGAAATATAATTTTTTTTTAAACAAACATTTCAACTTCGAAATTTACCATTTTACAGTATGTAGATGGAATAGGTATGGGGGGGGGGGGGGGGGGGGGGGGGGGAACAGGGAGTTGTCACTCTACTATCATATCATCATCCTCACCATCACTACTATTTACCACCATCACTGTCACATTATCACCATCACTAGTCACCATCACTACCACCATCATCATTCTTACCACTAAAATTTACATATGTATTTCACTCAGTATAACCAATCACCCACCCCCTCACACCACCACACACCACTAAAACTCACCTGGTACATTGGTTGGCAAAGGATTGGTTGCCAAAGGAGATTGAGAAGACGACTTCGGCGGCAGTAATAACGGGTCGACAGTGTAGTTATAGCTGATGCTCCAGGTGCAGTTGTCAGAATAGCAGGTGCAACTGATCCCACTCGTGTCAAACAGCAGCTCCCTGCTCCCCACACTCCCCGAGGCCACACAGGTGGCGGGGGTGGAGTCACAATTGAAGCTGACATCGATGCTGAAGCAACTGGAGCTGAACAAAAAGTCTGTCAGGTTGATATTGGCCTTGTAGTATAAGGCCACGCAGTGGGTTCCACTCGCACATTGGGTCACGGTGCATTCCGAGGTGTCGCCTGAGCACCGGACGGTGCTTGTGGTGTCGTTCAGGGTGCAATTGGCCGGGGAATTTTCACAGGTGAAGCAGCTTTTGGAAGCACAACTCCCCTGCGAGTGGACGGGGAACGAGTAGAGGAGGGCTGCCAGGAGACCTTGCAAGAGAGGGGGGGGGGGGGGTGGAGCCTGTTACAACACACGTGCTGGGTACATCGCGTGCACGCAACATATACGGTAAGCGATCTCACTACGTACCGAACAACAATGTGCACATCACGCACACACACACACGCACACACACGCACATACGAACACGCACGTACAGAGACGCACACCATCACACAATTACAGGAAAAGAACGAAGTGAGAGTACATTCATACGCTTAAATGTGCGTACATACCGATTGTAAGAAGTATAGAGGAGTTGCATTGACGTCACGCGCGCCTTGCATTGTTTAGTTACATCATATGTATGCTGCTATTTATGTATACGGCACGCTATAAATATGTACCACGTGAGCGAATGCTGCCGCCTTCTATTGTTCCCGTCCGGTTATTGTTTATCTCGTACCCACGCAGCGCATATTTATAGTAACATACTTAGTGATGTAAGACGCGCGCGACGTCACATGCAACTCCTCTATACAGAACATCAATAGCCGCGCCCCTATACGCCTCCATGCCCCCTCCTGCACACACACACACTCACACACACACGCGCGCACACACACACACGCACGCACACACACACACACACACACACACACACACACACACACACACACACACACACACACACACACACACACACACACACACACACACTTAACCCCATAGCACAGTCGCGTGCGTAGTCCCCATACGCGCTATCCCACAAAAGATGGCCTATAAGCCGTCCCACTACGTACGCCTACAATGGATCCGGAGTTTTACTTATTATATATATTTCGTTGTTCTTCTCCGATCGTTTCCTTACTCACTCATATGCAATACATTTCTCCGTCTCCACCCAGCAGCCGGTAGCATGGCTCTTCCCTAGCCCTCAGTCTAGCAACAAATATAAAGTACAGCGCGTTTGTTTGTCTCGTTTTCAGGCTTCTCTGGCTTATAAGATTTCGCGACGCACGTGCACGTAGGTGGATACTCAAATGGCATTTCCTACTGCTTCATGTTGTGGCTACACTTTCCTGAAGAGTATACACTGTCTGATTAATTTTATTACTGAGACTTCATGGACGTAGACAAAGGGTGATATTCACTATCAATTTTCACCATCTATGGACTTACTACTACCATATATGGCAAAAATTGATAGTGTCAGCCCCCCTTTGTCTACGCCCTGTAACAAGGCCCGGCCGGGTCGGTTGTTGTGCAACCGATCAGTTCGGGTTCCCAGACTCTTAGGGGCCGCTCATACCATGCGTCACACAATTAAATACTACGGAATCCCCTCACTCACACACGCACACGCAGACGCACACTTTACACAATGTGATTTTAGCACAACGTTTGCAGCGGAATTTTTAGAATGGGTCGCATTTTGCAATTTGGTTGCGCAATTTACACTCACTACCTCTTTTTCCCTCACCCCTCACCCCCTTGACCCCAAAACACACTGGGGGCTCATTGGGTAGTGCACAAGTTACATGTACACACAATATGCCAGTTTCAATAGAGCAGAGCACACAAACAATGGCAAGCACATAACCGTGTAAACAGTATGTACACACGAACACACACACGCACATACAATACACACATACACTACACACACAAACACAGCAATAAACACCCACACACATACACTGCACAATACACTACTCAAACAAACACAGCACATACATAAACACATGCACACACACAAACACACACACAGTACACACATCACACACATGCACACACACACACTACACAACACACACACAAACACAGCACACACACAAACACATGCACACACAAACCCATGCACACAAACACACTGTACACAGAAAAACACATGCACACACACAAACACACGAACACACAAACACAAACACACACATACACATTTGAAGGGTCATACAAATGCAAGCTAGGCAAAAAAAAAAGCTTAAACCTTCCTCTACTTACTATGAGGGGCCGCTAAGCTACAAAGGATCCTTCCATGATGTCGACACATATCCACCCACCGGAACTCCAGATCCGTTGCTCACACTGTAGCGAAACGCGAGTCGGGCCGTACCGTGGATGGGAAGGTGCGGTGCGTGGTTATATACATACTGTGAGATTGTGTTTTTCATCTACACACGTACATGCAGTTTTCAACGAAAATGGATAGCATAAATTTGGTGGTCATTATAATTATCACAGTCACTCCTTGCACTGCACCATAACTTAGCAGGACGAAAGACTTGTGTGGGGGAGGGGGGGGGGGGGGGGGGGAGGAGGATACTCCTTGTGTTGAGATGTTCACCAGTATTAAAGGTAATGTGTATTATTTTTACGCTCTTGCATAATCTGCGACTGTGATTTGATGCGTAATCAAGGTCTGGAGGTTGCCGTAAACTGACCTCCTACGCGCAGATATACGGAATTTGCCCCGCATTCGTGCGAGCATCAGGCTTATATACGCGCAGTGAAGTTGAACGCATCAATGGGCAATCAAGAAAGTTACGGTACGTTTACTTTCCACACGCGGACGCGTGCGCATGTGTGTTTGACATGCATCAGTGTAATATAGCCAGGGCGTTCCATACGAATGAGGCCTAATTGTACTATACATGATCGTTTCCACTACACTTCACGAGAGCATCAAAAACAACGTATGCTTGTGGAAGCATACACGTACACTTCGTCAGTGTCCACTGGTGCCTATATTAGGTAACAATCATGTGCATGCACGCATGGGTTGTAATGTGGAACGGCGCGGCGCGCACAAATGAAAGGCTCAGCGCGTGCCCAAGTGTTGCGGGAGAATTATCGGGGTAATAAGGGCACGCTATATGTATGCAATGCATGTTATACATTCTTCACTCTCCGATATGATTAAGACATGCAACTAGCCTTTGTGTATGCACAACACGCGCATCGTGAAATGCTACGTATACTGGCGTAGGTGTAAGTAGTACGCTAATGTGTCAATAGCGGCTTACGATTATAAATTGTGTAGCACATGCAGCATGTACATGTAAACTGTCGATTGTGTAAATAGCCGAATTATTGACAGGTGTCTAATGGAAATGAGAACTTCTGATTTGTTGCTCGCTAAACTTACACCCATAAAACCAGCTAGAATGACCCAGCTGCCGAACGTCATGCAAGCTGGTGAATAAATTGCACTCTACTGGTATATGTAAAAATTCGTGTGACGTAAATGGATATGCTGCTGCTCTGGTGTGGCGGCGTCTGAAATACGTGATGCTCCATTTCTCACTATAGTTTGAACGTACATGTATTCGGCTCAGCCAAATTAATGCTAAAATGAGTAACGTCATACACAGGTACTCCTAGTCTCGTACCCGGACCAACGCGAGTGGACTACGCCGTCACTATTTCCACATAAAGCGACAACGTGGGTCCTAGTTGGTACGAGACCAGCCAGGAAATAACTAGCTTACATTCAAGGTGAAACGAGTAGTATTGTGATTGGCAGTGGCGAGCTTGGAGTCAAACTGTTTTCGATACATCGAGTGAGCGTCGTTCGGCCTTACAGGTCACGGTCTAGACTTGGACACTCAGGCCACGTGTCCGACCTGACGGCCGCGTGCATTGCTGCACGGGGGAGATATATAAAGAATTTAATAAGAAAACACAAACTGATTAAATCCGTGGCAATTGATCGATCATGAGGTTCCTTGAATTGCCGATGCGAGATTACTACTGCACCCGGGTTTACTATGATCCATACGATGCTATAAATGTACGTCATCATGCATGACTGTATAGGCTGCATGTAAATAAATGCACGTAATGCCATTGTGCACAAATGTCTTAATTACCACTTTTCTGTGCACGGGCATTTGTAAGAGATTAAAGGGAAATATTGATGCACTGCTAATGGCCTTTATATATATGGTGCTATATCTACTGACTTGCACATGCACATTTGCTGCAGATGTGACCTCTCCTCAAGACAGAGAAGCGGGAACGAAAGGCGAATATTCTCGTCAAAGCGGTGCACCTGAAGGCGCCCATAGAGAAGGAAGTGGAGACGATGTTGCTAATGGAAAAAGCAGTGATGATGATAAAGGCGGAGCCAGTGACAAATAACCTGTCTAATAGCGCCGTTCAATGCAACACCAAATATAGACTTTTTTTTTTCTCTCTATCTCTCTTGTAAGTGCTCTTTATCACAAAAGGGAATGTGCATTGTAATTTAAAAGTATAAGATGCATACATGCAAGTACTATTACTGCGTATGTGACATACATGTAGAGTCGGGGACACTACTCTACAACGTGCAGAATTTCACACCGCAATTCGGCTCATGATCAGGTGTGACAAAGTGATCTCACTGCATTTGAATAAGAGTTTGCAACACTTTCAGGGCAGAAAAATGTTTGCTCATGCTGTTAACATACCCATTAGCGTGTCAGATTTCGTTTCATGACTTTTGAAACAGAAGACGTAATGTTGAATATCTTTATCGTAGTCAATGAGTACATGTATATAATTTATGTGTACTTTTTAAAATGATCTGACTGACCTTACATAAAATAAATCAAAATGAATCGTGCTTACATTCCTCTTCGAATTTTGTCTAAACATACCTCCTTCTTTAAAAGAATGGCCCTATCTGGAATCATACTTCAAGAAGCCTTCCATTCTTTAAGCATAAGACTTAGTTTATAGTACAGTACTATAGGCATGCTGGGTAGCTTTTTCTACCCAGCATAATTGTTAATTGTTTCAATTTTTATTTTTCTTCAAGCGTTGCCAGGACATAAAATAAAGTTACAACCTTGCTTGGGTAACCCACCTTGAAGTTTATAAATATCCCCAACCACCCTTCGCGGGAAAAAAAGAGTTTATGTCTGGGTGTATATATGGATGATGAGGCAAGGGGATCATTTTTATTTGTCACATCCAATCTGGAGCAAAGTGTCAATGTGACATTATATTCCTGTTGATGTGTTACCGTATACGATCAATATCTGAATAGGTTATATTTGTAATTTCAATGTCATCTTACCTAGTCAAAAAATATACATAATGGGCTAAATATAATTTCATGATTGACTATCTCAACACCTTAACGTTTACACAATTAGCACAATTGCATACCTATTCTGAAATCTATATACTTACAGTTTCAGTTGTGCTAAAATCAATTCTATATCATATAGCTATTTAGTCACTTTTGGCATGCAGTTCAATAAGTATATCTTGCATGGTTGGACGATCATCTGCCCTTTGACAGATGCACCTATTTATCAACACTGACATTTCCTGCCATTGCAGGGTGTCAAGTATTAAAGCCAGTAATCTGTTGTCTGGGAACTGACCAGTGGCCATTTCATACAGCAGTATGCCATAACTGTACACATCCATCTTTGGAGACTGTAGTTTGGGATTGGACAATTCTGGTGCTGCATAGGATGGATTCCCAGGGCCAATGGTTGACACTTTAGACAGAAAGTTAGCAGAGCCATAGTCTGACACCTTGGCTTTCCAGCTATCTGATCTGATTGGCTCAAGAAGCACATTTGCACTGCTAACATCTCGATGGATGATAGGATCAGGCCTCATTTTATGGAGGTAGTTGAGACCTCTAGCCACATCTCTTCCAATAGAAATCACGTGATCTCGTGTAAGGAATGGAATGCAGTTTCTTAGGTTGGTTGGCATCAGTTCTGTAATGATAATGTGGTTGTTTTCATCCAATACAGCTCCAATGAAAAGCAGAAGATTGGGATGTCGCACACACGCTGCTATATTCATCTCTCTGATAAATAGGTTGCTGATGTGTGGAGAGATGATTTCTTTGTGGATGAACTTAGCAGCAACTTTTGCACCACGGAACATAGCCTCTCTCACCTCACCCCATGCACCTGCACCAACAAGCTTTCCTTCTATCACTTGTATTTCATCAGGTTCTATTTTCCATGATGGCTTCATATGGCCAGAGGACTGTAGAATTCCTTGAGACTCTTGGCACCTCAGTTGTGCTTCAGACTGTTGCCTTAGTATTTTAAGTTCTTTCTCAGCTCTTATTGCTCTCTCTTCTGCATCTCTAGCCTTTTCTTCAGCAATTTTAGCTCTACCATCTACTTGTTGAACTAGCTGTTTCACTTGCTGTTTAAATGCCTCACTCTTTTGTTTTGCTTCCAAGAGTTCCTGCTCAGCCTTTGTTGCTCTCTCTTCTGCACTAACTTTTTCATCTGCCTGTTGAACTAGTTGTTTGACTTGGTGTTTCAATGCATCATTTGTTTGCTTTGTATCCAAAAGTTCCTGCTCGGCCCTTGTTGCTCTCTCTTCTGCACTTTTAACTCTTTCATCTGCCTGTTGAGCTTGCAATTGTGGTCTGACTTGTTGTGATATATTAATTTGCAGCTTTGTATCAAAAGGTTGTTGCTCAGTCCTCTCTTTTGCTCTTTGAACCACTTTTGGTTTTGGTGAAGCGACCTTAAAATATCAAATGCCAACTTAAAAATGAGGTTAGTGAGCATAAGAACACAAATTCTGGTCATTTCTTTCCTACTGCGTTAGGATTCAAATGACCCTTGCAGGACATTGTTTAGAAAAATACACTGTTTCTTGAAATCTGGACACCATCTAAACCCTTTAGCTTCTTCCTATTCATAACATTTAAGATAATTTGCTTTCTGTTTCATGCAACCAAGTAATATCCATGCATGCACTTCTAAGATGGACTCCACTGCCCTTCACTTTGTACTTAAAAATAACTCATTCTAGATTAACTAAGCCACTTCCCAACTGCCACAAAGTGTTAAGGGATCCCTTCTGTATATATTTCTGTTCACCTGATGTTTTAGTTATACCTCACCTTGGTTTGAGAAATCTTTAGCACTTCAATAATATCATTTTGACCTTTCTCCACTGCTATTTTCAGGGCTGTTTTCCCATCCTGTGGATTACACATTAGATATCTGTAGTCATGTGGGAGTGGCTATTAATCCATTTAAATATTGCACTGCCTATTTTGAAACAGTGGAAATTGCAATAAAGAAGTTTTGGCACTTCTAATCACTGCTCCAACGCATATTAAGTTGACATGAACTTTTTATTGAATGAAAGGTCATAGCCCTCTAGAATGCTGCATGGCTGAGGTAATACCCTACGAACTTGCATAAACTAAACTACAATCTAGCAATGTTACGTTGTAAAAAAGGAAAGAAATTTGCTAGTTTTAAATGTACATTCTTGGCTGGATTCCAAATAAGATTGTGGTTTTTCATTCCTGAACTTATTGATCAATTGCACAAATTTTGTAAGAATAAAAAATATGAGCAATCGATCAACAAGATCAGGAACGAAAATCAAGTATGGCATCCATATTTATAGGTATAGCGTAAAATTAATTATTGACCAGCGGCTCTCATTGTTGACTATCTAAATATGGAGCACATGAAGGATATCTCACATAGCCAAAACACACAGGAATTTGAATAAGCTAGAATCTTGAAAAACAAATCATAATTATCATATAGATGCACACAAAACTGCAATAATGATCAATAAACACCAGAGATGTCTCCTTGGCAAATTGGTCTTTATATAAAAATATCATTTATAATGCCACTATCCAGTTCTATGGTATAAAACATTTTTAGCTCAGTAAAATCAGATAAAGGTATATTTATGTGTAGGCTAGCTTTAGCAGGAGAATAAATAAAGGCAAATCTTTTCTTCCATCTTGCTACCATTAATTATCCATGAACACATGTTGATGGTGACATGTGCAAACCAACTAAATGAAGATCTGCAGATCATTGACACTTAAACTCACATGAAAGAAAGTGATTTAATTGCAGCACAGACAAGGAGTACACATTTCTAGAAACTGGTTAGTCAAAATGGGTTTGTCCAGGGTCATCAAAAAACTATCATTCATCACCATAATCACATTTTACCGACCCCTAATAAAGGTTGGTGACCATTGCTCTATCGGCCTATGGTGCTCTATGTCCATGCTTCAAAGCAACTGCTGCAGCCCCTTTAGTTGATGGATGAGCAGCGATGATGCCAACATGAGCATTTGTATGTTATTTATTACACAATGCATGCACATGAATCACAAAAGCTCCAAATTACACACACACTGCACTCATGAACATAAAAGATACACAACACAAGCAAATTTTATTATACCAACTTAACTGAATATGGAATAATAAGGACCAAAGCCTGACATGCAAAAACATTTGTATCAGGTCATCATACCACAACAAACCAGGCATATGTATGTATACACTATAGAGCTGCACATGCAGCTATGGACACGAAAGAAACTGGACTAAAACCTGTGTGAGAACATATAAGAAACATCGTGGGCACAAATTTATATCTACCAACCTTATTAGTTTGATGGACATTACTTCCTGCTTCAATGAGAGTCTTCACTATATCAAGATGTCCTTTATAAGTTGAAGCCATCAATGGACTCCAACCATTCTGCAATATAAGTACCGTCATCACCAGAGGCTCAATTACAGTGCATTTAATAAAGCACTTATGCAAGACATACATATGGACACAAAATTGGACTCTACCACTGCCACAAATAGGTCACTGATATACCATATGGCTAGTGAAATGTGTTGACCTAAACACAATGCTGTCATTATGGCATGCAATGAAAGGTGAAAAATTACTACACACACTATTTATTAAAAATACATTACTGATAAACTATGCATAGTATGGAGAATGCAGCACTCCATTGTCCATTGCATAGCAGACGAAGTACTGTACGTTATCATTCCTGGACTTTCAATCACGTTTAATAGTGACAAAAGAATATGGCATGTGCTTGCATACAGTTCCACCTAACCCATTTTGTAATAATTTCCCACTGCCACACAATCGTGTGATTCAGTGGAATAATAGAACATCCTAGCAGAGCACATTCCATACTGTATGAGCATGAGTACAGTTTTTATGTCTCCTTTAGGATACAAAATAGTATATTTGATAAACCCAAATAGTTGTGGATTTGAGTGCACCGTTTTTTAGCTTGCTTTGTAACTGCATGTAAAGCAACATTGCCAAGGCTATGCTACCATATTATACAGATCTAGGTGCATGAATGTATCACAATGATTCAGAAGATGCATGTACCTACCTTAGAAACTTGATCAACAAATGCTCCAGCTTCAATTAGTGTCTTTACTACAGCAAGATGTCCATTAAAACTTGCTGAGTACAATGGACTTCTGCAATCCTGCAATGCAAATGTCATCAATACCAGTAGTTGACCCAATGAAAGGTATGGGTTCAGCAAGATGTAACATTTAACTACAAAGGCAGACACAATGTGCTGCACAAGGAGATAAATGGGAGACAAATCTTTGTCGAAAAAGTTTGAATAGCTAAATGTATGTATTATGGCACAATGATACCTGTACCAACCTTATCACTTTGATTGACATTACTTCCTGTTTGAATTAGTGTCTTCACAATGTCAAGATTTCCATTAAAACTTGCTGCAAGCAATGCACTCCAACAAATCTGTAATACAAAGTTATTGTTACCAGAGGCTGGACCAGTTGGAGGTGAGTGTTTAAATATTATGGTATGACAGACTTCCATACAAAGCGAGATACAAAATGGAATGTTGGACAGGCACTAAAGAAGGGAGGAATAGACGGTTGCAAATAGAAGCTAGGGAGTCAATGGGAGCATTGAAAGAATTGGATTGTGGGTACTAGCCACTTGGAACTGTTAAAGTATGCCAGCTGCTAGGCATATTGAGATAGCACCTTATGATACAGGGCAATGGGATAGGTGTTCCAGATGGAGACTAACGTGACAAGTTAAATGACATTTGAGTTATTACAACAATGGGTTCAAATGGGATGTATGATTGGAGAAGACAGAGGTGGGTGAGGAGGTAAAGTGCAGAGTGTGAGAAAAAAGTGCACAGTGCAAGTCAATTCATCCATCAACTGCAAGAAGCTTTACATCAGCAGTTTCCTATAGGACTAGCCTCAATACAAATTAAAAAAAAAAGGTCAAAAATGAGTAGTTAGCAGCAGTGTGGACAGAGTGCACCGTGAGACTAGCTGGTGAACACAATGCATCTGTGTGGTAGAAATCGGAAGCAGGGCATATCATTCCAAACCATGCAGTCAGCATTGCTGGTCCTAGTTCTTGGTTATCCTTGGTATTCAAGCTGGATAGCACTGTGCAAGGTATCGTGATGGCCTAAAGTTACATACACTTGGAAAATGAATTTAATTGCCATAATGCCTATGTGATAGCACCTGCATGACAAATATGAAAAAATCTAGGGGAAAAAGTGGGAGGTGGAGATGAGACCTGATAGATCTATACTTCTGGTGAGTTCAAGTGCATTGGAAAACGAGGAATGAGTGGAAGAATGGTGGGAAGAATAAGGATGAGCGGTCTTTGTGAATGTAGCTTTGTGAGAATAGTTACAAGCCATTACATCTAGATGATCAATGAGGCTTTCTGTAGGCGGAGAAAATTTCCTTTTTCAAGAGAGATTTTGTATCTCTTTAGATCCCTCCCCCATCCCATTTGCTACACACTATGAAAGGAATACCTGTGTATTCTTCATAATGAAACAGGTACGGGTTGGCAGAGGGGGAAGCCACACCCACATCTCCAAGTTCGTCATGGACTTTTATTTATAATACACATATGCATAGCAATTAGTGATTGCAATTACTTGTAGTTGGATGCTTAATATTTGCTTCACTCCCTCTCCCCACACTTCATCCCTTCAATTTATACCACCACCCCACTTACATCAGATGTTGTTATATTTACATCAGCACCAGCCGCCAACAAGCTCTTTACTATATCATGATGATTCTTTTCACTTGCAACAAACAATGGATTTGCATTGATCTGTTAAGGAGTGAATGAAAAAAAAAAGCAAATCAAGCATGCATATTTTGTATAATCAACTATGATAATATGCAGGGGAGAAGATGAGGGAAGGAGGGGATATCTCCCATGGCATACAAAAAAATATCAATACAAGGTAAATAATAAAACTCCATGCATCAATATGAATGAAGGGTAGACTCTTTTATATAAAATGTCACAAACTAACAAAAGCCATGCAATAGCAAGATGGAGAGCCATACACAGGCTATATGCAGATAATACTCATGCATAGTGTCGTATGATAGCTTGGAGTCTGGGTAGCACATCATAGCTTTAGCGTCAAACCACTTCGGTTGAAAGCATCTTTTTATAACATATTTCTGTACTGACTCTCGATTTAGAAAATGAAATGATCTCGGTTGGTGAGGCTTTTCTGGGACACTTTCTGCAAAATCAGACACATTGACAGAACTTGAAACCTGAAACCATCACAAAATTGAGATAATTGTTTCTTGATGATAAGTTGGTATTGTACTATGTAGTATTATATAACTGTAGTATTGCATAATGGCTTATACGCACATATACATGAACAGTACTGCATATTTGAGAAGGATGGTCATAGCAATGGACCTGGTGCAAGTTGTACAATGCATCAATGAATATCATAGGGTGAAATGCCACAAAGAGGCCATGATAAAGGTGTCTAGTCTTCCGACAACTTCTTCTGACATCGCTTGTTCCTTCTCATTTTCAGCATGAAAAAGATGCATTTGACCATTGCCGTTTCTTCGATGTACACATTGGAAATCCTTAATTCATAAATGATTGCGGTCTAACATTGTGTGTGCATGTACACTGTATACTGTGATATAACTGTACAGTATCTTTCTTGTTTTGTGTCGTATTGTACGAGTATGTGAAACAAACATAACACTTTTGTGCCTCCCCCCACCTCCTTCAGAAGTGGGAAGGGGTGCAGGAGTCTGATGACCCTCCCTCAGCTATTTTTCTACCCCACTATAAAGTTGAGCAACCATAGATTATGAGGCAGTGGTTTTAACTTAACATTTGAGGGTTTGATTTTTCCTATTAACCATAACATGTAACTTTTTTCTTACATTCATTAGAAACATAGAGTTACTGTAGTTTGCAAATATTTGAGCTACTTTCATATTGAGTTATAGTTCCCACAAACGGTTGTGATAATTACTCAAGAGACTTCTGCACCTTACAATGACACAAAAGGTACATATACCAACCTTATCTCCCTGATTGACATTACTTCCTGCTTGAATTAGTGACTTCACTACATTAAGATGTCCATTAATACTTGCTGTGAGTAGTGGAGTTCGGCCATCCTACAATACACATGTCCTTATGAGCACAAGCTGACCAATGGAGGTGAGTGGTCAGATTATGTATGTAACATTTCCTTACAAGAGGTAATGACTATGACAACAGATGGCTTTGAGGGAAGAAAGGGAGGAGCAGAGACATGGTATGCACACAGGCTCTGAGCACATTTCTTACAGGGAAAAAGTACGAGAAGAGGGGACTGAACTTTTGCCAACAGTATATTAGGGTCTAGAGAAGCATTGAAGACAGTAGGCACTTTTAAGTGCACTAAATCTAAGTATCAAGTTGTCAGTAGCAGTGATGCTAAAGCTGGTGCATACACTATATAAACTTGCATATGTGAATGTCTTAGTGTGAGGGTTTTTTCTTATGCATCAGGGAAAATGTCCATGTGTGTACAATGTATAGACATACACTGTACAATAACAATGATTGAATGTAGTTGGATTGTTTGTTGTGTTTTGCTTTCCAGCCCCCCTCTCTAATTGCAATTTAGAACCTACAGCGCTTGTGTCATTAAGTTAAACTTACATCTGATGTTATTATAGTCACATCAGCACCTGCTCCCAATAAGCACTGTACCACATCATGATGACCCTTCACACTTGCTACAAACAATGGAGTTCCATTCATCTGGTAAGGAACAAAACAAATCAATATAGACACCTTTCATATAACCCCCTCCATGTAGATGTACATTAATTGAGGGGAGAACAGGGTGAGTAAGACAAAAGGAGGTGGAGAGAAAGGAAAAGAGGATGTGACCTCAGCAGGATGAAAGTGTGTGTATGAACTTATGTAACTATGAATCAATATCACATACCACACATGTACTCCACAATTATCACATAATACACACACTCTTCTAGATGGATGGATGTTACTGTGGGGGGAAATGGATGTCCTAAAATATAGACTGTTCATTAATCTTATACATAACTTGAAATCCCAAACAAGTATCTAAACTTGCTTTTTGTGCGAACTGTTTGAAGTAATCAGTGGTCAAAAGATGGGCAGATATTTCTCATTGTGTGGTAGTGAGAGATTTTTCCTTCATGTGTACATGCACGTTGTATGGAGTTGGTTTTAGGTTCTACCTTTAGTAAAAAATTGATAGTCTAACGCTTGCTGACGTATTTAATTATTGAAGTTTATTTCATCCATCCCTTGTGCTTGCTTTGACACTGCCATTGACAATGTCTGCTCTGTCAGCAACTGAGTACTTGGTCATAACCATCTGTCCTGTGTATATGTTTGTTTCATTATGATA
Source organism: Ephydatia muelleri (assembly GCA_013339895.1). Taxonomy (NCBI): domain Eukaryota; kingdom Metazoa; phylum Porifera; class Demospongiae; order Spongillida; family Spongillidae; genus Ephydatia; species Ephydatia muelleri. The sequence goes on from JABACO010000007.1 coordinate 4,923,285, forward strand.
CTTTTTTTAAAAAGGATGTTTCGTTTAATATAGACACTGTATTTGTGTGCTTTCTGAATGAATATGGATTTTGAATGCACACAGCTCTATATGTAAATAAATTCTGGATGAGGCTGACCTCACCTCTACTCAACAAGTATTATTATTAATAATCTGAGTTGTTAGGTTATGATTCAGTATAAGCATACCAACCCATTTCCAAGTTCCCAAGTAGTGTTCACGACAAAGATAAAAATAAAGGCACGTGAAACTGTACACATACCTAACGTGTAAAGCAGGTGCACCTGAAGAAACAGTAAATACTGTGCACTGTATACTGCATGGGGCATTTGCATGTTATAAAATGACATTATTTTTGTACAAAGCAAAATTAAAAGTAGTTGCAAAAACACTGTAATATACCGTGTGCTGTGCTCGTTTCTGTGTAAAGAAACAAAACAAACTGTTACAAAGGAGGGAAAAATTGGCTAATGCTGCTGTTATGTAGGATTTTTTATGAATTAGAGGAAATGATATTGAGGCTTAGAGTTGGAGGATAAAGGGGAGAGGATAAAATAGGAATTGTGCGACTCCACAGGTGCAAAGTAGCAGTTACATACAAGTGCACAACAAAAAACTCTGAAGAGAACTTTGAGTTTTTCACACAACACACACATGCATCCTTAAATCAGATGTTGATGTGATTCAATTGCCATGTGGGTTTTATGGTCATTGGTTGCATGAGTGCACTAAAGGCTGGAGGATTAGTGTGCGGTGTTGCATTGGGAGGTATCGGTGGTTAGATCGTCCATGCCCAAATGTGTGGGTAACTTGGAGGAGATTCTGCTGCACCCAACCCCCTTCCCTCCATTCTCCCTGGCAACCCACTCTGCCATCAGGTATCCCGGACATCATACCTGGGAAGAATTATATGAACATTAAAAATTTTAATTGAATAAACAGCACAATAATGGGGGAATAGAGACAATGAACGACTGCACTATAGTCAGTATTGTGTGCCACGAGATTATGGGTAGCACTGCGCATGTGTGGAACCCGCTCCTATTAACCTTTGGTTTACATTTTAGCTTCACGATACACATGTTCTACTAGAAACGCTGGGGGAGCTATTGATGCTATTAATGTACATTGTTGGGTTTCAAATATCTACTATGATTCGTTTTGTCACTACCATCTGTGATTTTTTTGTGTATTACACAAATCGATTTTTTGACATAATAAGCAACATTTAGTATATTCCACAATCTACAAAAACTGTGGTAATGACAAAATTATTTTGTGTATATTGTGTATACGATGTCTATGCCTTGCACCCCTTTGCAAAATGCATGCATCTCATGTATCAACACACAAATGCACACGTGAGTCTGTGAATGACATAAAAGTACATGTACCAACCTTATCACCTTGATTGACATTACTTCCTGCTTGAATTAGTGTCTTCACTACATCAAGATGTCCATTAATACTTGCTGTGAGTAGTGGACTCCGACCATCCTGTATTACGAATGACATCATAACCAGAGGCTGGACTAGTAGGCGGTGAATGTAACATTATGTATTGTGACGGGTGGGTGAAAGGGATGGAGGGAGAGGGACTGTGATGGAAGAGGCAGAATGCTGCTAGCAGCTTCAGGAGAATAGTTACAAGCTGTTATTCCTAGATAGAAGTGAAATAAAGCTGGTGTGACAATTGTAGTCTGGCCGTATAATGGGCGGGGCAGTGCTTTTTTTTTTTTTTTTTTTAACGTCACTACTTTTCATTTCCCCTCTGGCTCCACGCCGTCTCTGATTCTACTTCCATTAATCATCAATCGATCAGCTAAGCCGGGTGTGGCCGCCACACACCCATTGGGATCATACATATGTATTTGTATAGGTGTGTAAAAGTATTACATTGACAGAAAACATTTAAGTGCACTGACCTGATTGGCCTTATTGGTATTAGCTCCTGCTTCAATTAGTGTCTTCACTACTTGAAGATGTCCATCATAACTTGCTCTGTACAACGGACTCCGACCATACTGCAATACAATTGTCATCATAAACAGAGGCTGGAACAGTGGAGATGAGCGCGACAACGTTACGTATGACAGCTACAGTACATCCCTGTGTACATACAATTAAGTGGAAGGAATAAACACATGGCATGACGAAAGCAGCAACGGATACCAAATTATTAATGGAACCAAACTGATTTTATCAGTGAAGAGCAGTATTCTTTTCCCAAACTTAATAAAAACACGATTACTGTTTTCATTCCTACTGAAATATAGCCATCCATTCTCAGCACTGACGTTTAAGCCCTTAATTGTCATTACAAGACCCTCAAAAATATGCTTGCGCACATTTGTTTTCCTTCCAAAACGAATGCGCAATGATCGTGCAACTTGAAGTTAGTAATGGCGGTTGGACGTAACTAATCCTGCACAATCAAGAATGTAAAAACACGTAAATGAATAGCGTTAGGGGTGTGTCTCTGAATCCGTCTGCCAGAGAAACACTGTACCTCATCCGTAGCATTTACGTCCACGCGACCCTCAGCGAGTACTCTCCTCACGGTAGCTAGGTCTCCATCGCGTGCAGCCACGATCAGTTGTATCGATGCCTGTGCGCGCATAATAATACAATTTCAATTATTAAGTAGATTGTGCGCAAATCCAACCATTGTCGCTTTACTTGTGACATTCCTCCTGTGTCTGTAGACAACACACTCCTCTCACACATAGACAGGGCCCCGGATTAAGATCGTCATAGGCCAAGTCACAGCTGGATCAATGTAGGCCGTACCGCGCCATCGTATACTAAAGACAGGTATGGAGAATTACTATGAATTAATGTTTGTACACTGCATTTTATACGAAGTAAACATTCACAACCAAATTCATGGATGACGGAACAGGGGACACGTGCTCGCCCCTCCTCCTTCCCTCTAAAGTAAATGATTCAGTCCACTTTGTACACTAATTTACCTGCACACCGGCACACATCAATCAACAGTATCTTTGATTGGTACGAACGAGAGATAATAATATTATGGATGATATGGCGGCTTCAACGAGTCACGTGATATAACCACATGCATAACTGTTGTTAGTAAGAACATAGATAGGGGAATTACTACAGTGTGCATATGGTAAGAAATTGCGGGTAAGTATCGACTCTCTCGGTTGGGTAACTGGCTTTTTCCAGGTGGAGGCTTTTTCATTCTTGCTTCCCATAACATTGTACATGCAGAGTGCAGGAAAAACGTATAATGAGATGCCGAAATGAATAGCAGCACTGTACACCCACCACCACAACCATGTCTAGATGGCTTAACTTGTCACGTTTTCATTGCCAAGCACCGTGTTGTCAGACAAACCTGCCAAACTGAATCCATCCGTCAAAAAAAAAGAACTACTTGAATGCCTCTTTGCGGGACGATTCTGTCGCTTAACAAACTCCCACAAGCCATCTCTTATCCCTCAAAAACTTTACTTCTTCATATATCTTTGCAACTGGAATATTTCCCTGCACCTTTGTAAAAAATAAATAAATAAATAAATAAATAAAAAGAAAGGTTCGCAATTGATTAGCCCAAGGTAGTAAGCCTACGGCTTCAATGTCTGTTTGTGAATGTGTTGAACTGAAGCCATTACATCTGTTGTGTTCGTTCAAGGTTATTGTCCTGATAGTGCATGAAATCAGTTTAGGAAACTGTACTCTGAAGACATCGCAACAGGAAATTCATAAATTAAACCAATTGTCTTTTGTTTTGTTGCAGACTAAATACAACTGCAAGAGCATGATACTACGAAAACCACACCATATGAACTTGTGTTTGGTCAACCAAACACAAGAAATGAAAGGTCCGAGCATAATGAAAGAAAATATGGATGATATCTTAAAGGAGGATGAAGAGAAACAGGGAAACGTCAGTTAACATTTTGCAGCATCAATCCTTGGGGAAAGGGCAAGAAAACCATTGTGAAGATATCATGGCTGTGTCTGGAGAAACAAAAGTATAGCAAAAGACTCTGAGGCAAAGGACATTATTCAAAAGAAGACAACGAGGGCAATGGAATCCACTGGAAAATCATACCTCTGTAGGAGAACTAGAAAAATGCAGTGGAAATGACTACAAAAGATGCAATGAAGATGACCAAGAAAGATGTAGTGAAGGTGACCAAGAAAGATGTAGTGAAGGTGACCAAGAAAGGTGCAGTGCAGATGACCAAGAAAGGTGCAGTGCAGATGACCAAGAAAGGTGCAGTGCAGATGACCAAGAAAGGTGCAGTGCAGATGACCAAGAAAGGTGCAGTGCAGATGACCAAGAAAGGTGCAGTGCAGATGACCAAGAAAGGTGCAGTGCAGATGACCAAGAAGGACTCGTCATGTTCACTGCAGTGAACATGACAACAAAACGACAAAAATGGTACATCCTTGTAGGAGATCGATCAGAAATTTCTTTGTGTCAGTAAGAAGGAAAGTGAAATGTATTATGAATATCAAAAGCATGCATGACACTGTGAAGCTGTCAAGTGAAAGCAGTTATATAACAGCAGTGAACCAGGATACAACAAGCAAAGGCATGAAGAGAAAGGTAACTATCAATACAATTCAATAGAAGAATGATGAACAATAATAACCCATGACTTACTGATGCATGCAGGTATATTCAAATAACCCTTACATGCACGTAAATTATTCAAATCCTCCTGTCAGTATAGCTTTTCTATGATGATTATAACTTCTTGCTTGCTGATGTCAGTACCATTCGCTGTCAGCAAACTACGAGCCTGCTTCTTAAACTCTTCATAGCACGTTCAAAGCCAGGTTTAGCGTGTAGCTTCTCTGACTCGATCAATTGGTCTATGTATTGTACTTCAGAGTGAGGAATAGCAATCTGATCTAAAGTCTTTTGGCTCTGCTGCGCTCTGGCAAGCAAGGTCACCACGGTTTTATTCAGTTGTTGCAATGATAACTGTATTGCTTCAATGGATTTATCTTTTTTAAGATCCGAAATCTTTTTGCTGGCCTTTACTTGTTCAAACTCATAACAAAAGGAAAAAATATCGTGCTTTTCACGTGCACAATGCTTTGGACATATGTAGCATGACCCCTCGAACGGAGCAATATCTAGTCGTCCAGAAAAACAGGTCACCTTGCCCGTGTTTAAACGAGCGTATCGACGCAATAATGAACGCAGCTGCGTGCTATTCTTTAAAATCCTGTTGGAGTACCAGTTCTTGACTGAAATGTTGAAACAGGTACGCGGAAGCGTTAACGAGTACGAAGATACACTCGTTTAAACACGGGCCATTTTTTTGGGGTGGGGGCGGGAGGGGGAGGGGGGATATATCGCGGTACTCTACGGTATATGTATGATACCTCCATAAAGTGAACAACTTCATGCACATGGTATTTGTGTAGGGGTTATTTGTGAGTGCAAGGGTCAAGCATTTTAATAAAAATAAAAGATGATGGTGCAGGGACTGATACAGATAGAGGCAGCAAAAACTGTTAGTCATTTTGCAACCACCCCCATGATGGGTGTGGCCTTAGGAAGAACAGTATCACGTTTTTGAGGGGTGATTCTTTCATTGTAAGGGCATCCTGTTCAGCTGATCCTGACAAGAGAGTACATTCAATTTCAGTGATGGATCCAGGATTTCCAGTTTGTGTGTGTGGGGGGGGGGGGGGGGGGGGGACAAATGACCCATGCCACGTCCTGCTCCAGCTGGGGTATGGGGGACTGGCTGTAAGCTCCTCCATAGGGTCTGGGGAAGAGCACATTACATTGCACTTCGACAACAACCCATATTTCAACAAGTCAAAGAGTATATGGAAGCGCTTGTGCCTACAGTACATGTACACAGATTAAATCCATTACATGTATCTGCCACACTATCTGCCAATCAAGTGAAGATCAGCTCACAAGATGCTTTGATTGTTTCATCTTAGCCAGGACAATGGTTGTGTACACCTTGGACTGCCCTTGTGGGTTTTGTGGTAGCAGTCAGGCCCCAAGGCCAAACATAAACAACTGTACCTAGGGAGATAGAAGGCCAACAGTACACTATATCAACGCTAATACACTACACATCTGTATCTGTACTGACTTGTTGGAGTCATGAATGTTTGGGGCAGTATGCTCCACTAGCAGAGAGGAGAGTTGTACATAGGAGAAGGATGCACATGGGGTCCTGGGGAAGAGTGCTAAGGTAGGCATATTGAGTGGAGTACTCAACGAGGAGCCAAAGGACTTGTCAGGGTTAATGATCTTATTAATAAGCTGATGACAATGTCATTAGTGTCGACTCAGGATCAGGGGGTCCACCAGGAGGGCTGTCCTTCTCATGCTGAGAAGGTTGGAATCACAATGTACTGGAGGAGCAAGGGAAAGTGAGGAGGTGAAGGTGAAGGGAGGTAAGAGGGAGAGAGGGAGGGAGAGAGGGAGGGAGGGGGGGAGGGCGGGAGGGAGGGAGGGAGGGAGGGAGGGAGGGAGGGAGGGAGGGAGGGAGGAGGGAGGGAGGGACGGAGGGAGGGAGGATAAATGGTATGTGTAATTTTGCCAGAGATGTCCCTGCTGGTGTACATGTACATGACTACAGGAGGACAGGAGAGAGAGAGTGAGGGAGGGGGGAGGAAGGGAGGGGGGAGGAAGGGAGGGGGGAGGAAGGGAGGGGGGAGGAAGGGAGGGGGGAGGAAGGGAGGGGGAGGAAGGGAGGGGGAGGAAGGGAGGGGGAGGAAGGGAGGGGGGAGGAAGGGAGGGGGGAGGAAGGGAGGGGGGAGGAAGGGAGGGGGGAGGAAGGGAGGGGGAGGAAGGGAGGGGGGAGGAAGGGAGGGGGGAGGAAGGGAGGGGAGGAAGGGAGGGGGGAGGAAGGGAGGAGGATGGGAGGGAGGAAGTGAGGGAGAGGTGAGACAGGAGAGAAAGAAAGGAAGAAGTGAGGGAGTAGGTGAGACAGGAGAGAAAGAAAGGAAGGAGGAAGTGAGGGAGTAGGTGAGACAGGAGAGAAAGAAAGGAAGGAGGAGAGAGGGATAAAAGCAAAGAAAGATGGAACACAAACTAAGTGATTGAAGTGTACACAATGTACCTGGGCAGGCTGGCTGCAGCACTGATGAGACCCAACACCACGTTCCAACTGGAGTGCAGTGTCTGTGGGCGTGACTGGAGGACCTGTCCAACAGATAACGTACTGAGCACAGATCATATACATGTACCATGCACACTGTTATTTGCGCATGTTGCACACAGTAGCAGAGAAGACATAGATGTACATGTACAAAGTGAAGGGGAGGAGGCCGGTGGTGTTGTAGCTGATCACAGTAAGGGGCAGGACACCCGCGAGAGCACCATTGCAGTGTTGTAGCTGATCACAGTAAGGGGCAGGACACCCGCCAGAGCACCATTGCAATACAAACTGAAGTTGATGAGGATGCCATTACTGTGAGTTGGCAAGTCCCAAGACACAATGATGTAGGTGGAGCCCACATTCTGCACCGACACAGCATCAAATCCATCCGATGCTGGGGGAAGGAGGGGGAAGAGGATGACATCACATAACGAGATTGCACACAATCACATCCACACATACATGTACATGTATCATAGATTATGTATGCATGTATATACAGTCAGTGACACACACACACACACACACACACGCACACACAATCACACACACATACACATGCACACACACACACATGCCCAACATGCCTGCTTCTCCTGTTGTGATATTCACGTATACGATGTAACTGACTACGCCGCTGGACACAGCTATGGACATGTACATGTAGCCCACTTGGGAGGGGGGGGGGTACGCTACTAAATTCACATAGTATACTCACCAAAACACCTGCGTCTCAGAAGATGAAAGCATGAAGGGCATACGTAGTTCGATCCATGCATGCATCATTGTGCCTAATTGATGCGCTCCAGTGCAAGTGACGCACAGCTGATAAGTTAATTTTAATTTGTACGTAATGACTAGTTCGTTTATGAATAAATTATGCGCGGTAGAAATTTAATTGTTGTCTTGATTTTAGTTTACGAATGGTTCATGGTATAATCTTATAAAGCACAGATTCACAACCAGTCCGATTTATCGTAAATTATAAACGTGTTTGATATTCAATTTGAAAAAAAAAGCAAGATGACCGCCTATGTATGGGCCATTTCTCCATATGTTTTATTGAGAGGTACTGTTTGGTGCACAGTTAAAATAAAAAAAGGCCAAGGGGTGTTAGGTTTGAGGGGTGTTACAGCCCAGGGATGTTATGGCAACACACAAGGGTGTTGAGCTGACATCTTGGGGGTGTTGGTAGACTATGCTAGGGTGTTAGCAGCATACCCCACCAATAGTAGGACATTTTAATGGTGTGTTGTCCAGCCCGGATCCAGCATAGCCTTGGGGAGGGGGGGGGGGGGGGCGGCCGCCCCCCCCAATCGCGTATGAAATACCGCCCCTGGCAGCTTTTGCCGTCCCCCCCCCCCCCCCCCCTTCCCGACGACAAGATTATACGTGTTGCGTCATACTTTAAGTCCCGATTACTCAGTTTTACGGACAAATGTCAACGAAGCGGTGGAGGCACGACAGGGCAGGTGCGGAGTGACCGTTTTGTCGTGATGTTCCTGTGGTTGGTAGAGAATGCGTGCATAGTGAGTGACGAGGTGGTACATTTAACTTACCGACCCCACACCACACCCCCCCAGTTTTGGTATATAGCTGTAAGTGGACTGGCCCCCCCCCCCCCCCCCCCCCCCCCCCCCCCCCCGTTTTGGTATATAGCCGTAAGCGGACTGCCCCCCCCCCCCTCCTCCCCGTTCAAACAGCTTCGCATACATTGCCGCCCCTCTGGTAAAACCGCCCCCCCCCCCCCCCCCCCCCCCCATAACAAATTCCTGCATCCGGGGCTGGTGTTGTCACAACACTGAATTACCGCATTGCACTCTAGTGTACGGGGGGGGGGGTCCTAGTCTCGTGCCCAGACCCAATGCATCGCAGCTGCGGGTGGATTACATCACCGCTACGCGGTGATGTAATCCACCTGCAGCATTGGGTCTGGGCACGAGACTCGGGTTCCCAGCCTTGTTTGTAATTACTTTTTGACGGATTGCAGGCGTGGTTTGCGAGATGATATGGCAGCTGTGACTTCGTAGTTGAATAATCAATTGCAGCTGTTGGATTGGACTTTAAAGCCAAAAGTTATCTTAAAGGTATGCACGCACAGATCGTACCGTACTAAGCGTCTAACATATTAGTACTGTAGGCTGGCCTTGGTCCGTTCGTCGGTGTGGATTCCAAGACTACCGGTATTGTGCAGCTAGTGCGTTTGTACAATTACGGTATACTTCCTCGCTGTGTTTATGAAGGCTTGCTTGCATGCAGTGTTCATGTATGTGCACCGCGGTGTTTATACGATAGGTAATACCGGTATGCATACTTATACCATAGATTAACTTTAATTTGGATGCAAGCAGCACGAAAGCTTGTTTATTATCCTGCAATGCCGCTTTGTGTTGAGAGTGAGTAGCACAGCTTGTGCAGTCACGTGGTGTATTAAAATCCATCTGGATTCCATTTAGACCACACCCTAGTAACATGGCATTGGAGCATATATATTGCTAGAGACACAAGTATTTTTATGTGTATGTTATCACATGTAGCTCAAAGAAGCAGGGTATGTAGATAGCCCTCACATTATTTCACAGGTTGTAGCTTGACATGGGTGTATGCTAAATGTTTTCATGCAGTCATGTGGCTACATATGCCACATGCAGACCCTGGTAGCGAGAAGACAGAAATGAAATATGCTGGATGAATGCTGCCCACGTGCCTTAAGGGTAGGCTAAAGTACTGCACTAGTGACAGAGTTTGGACACATTTTGTAGTGACACTTGTACAGTATTGTTGTGGGGGTTAAAAATCATTTTTGTGACAATGCTGTCAAAAATGCACATCTGTAATGACCGGCTGATACTAGATAAATACAAATAATTATTTGAAAATTTAGATATCGCTCTATTTTGACACTATGGCATTCAAAGGCAACTACAAAAAGTATTTATATTTCCTTCTGTCTTTCCACTTGCCTTATGCAAAGGTGGAAACCGAATAAACGTGTTGTATCAACTGGCTATTTTTTTGCCATATGTAAGGTTCTACTGATTTTGTTATTTTTATCATGCACCATGCAGTTGACCAGCTGGCCTACTAGTAATTTTTACAATTGGATGTTTTGATTGATTGTATGATTTTTGCAATAACTGAAATTTCAAATTTTCAAATGATTTTAGGAGCAAAGTAGTACCTAAATAACTAACACAAGAATAAATATTTAAATCATGTGTAACAGTCAATGCAGTTCATACTGGACAGTATATACACTTTCACTTTGAAGTCTTCCAGATATATGGTGCTTCATTACCACCAATTTGTCACCATTTGGACATCTTCTAGCATGGAGTGGAAAAGGACTGTGCGATGTTTTGAGATATGGCCCTGGTAGAGGTGGAATAACCCAATATATAGCCATGGTAGTATCAAACAAGTCTTTATGAAGGTCGCTCTTACATGTATATGTACACTAAATACCTTGTTTATACTTGTTACGCTTTGATGCAAGTGGGTTGCATATCTCCAAATCATCATAATACAAGTGGATCTGCAATGCACAGAAAGTCACTGAAAACAAGGCATGTGACTGGCATGCCGAGCCATCACAGTAGTCAGACAAGAGATCCTAAAATGCGGCATTGACGCTTTTAGGATATATATTTAGGGTTTAGGGTTTAGGGTTTAGGGCCGCGCCGAAGGCACGCGAGCGCCGTAGGCGCGAGGGACCAGGTCAATTTGCATCCGGAATCCGAATCCAGTGTCAAAAAGCACCCGTCTTACACTAAAATTTTTTAGCAATGTTTTGGCCGTCAACGACCACTGGACGAGGGCGCCTTTGGCGCCATATGAGGCGCCAAAGGCGCCATATTAAATTTCCTGTTGACTGCTGTAGTGTTCACGGTACGCTGCCTACAGCTGCTATGCGCCAACAGTCTAGCTTGGACACACCAAGTTAATTTGCCACAATGTCTTACAAGGCACACACAGAAACACCAGTGAACCAATCTGAGTCCAGGGTGGAACCGCTTCCTGCAGCCTTCCGGTTCTGTGCTGTGTCCTGAACCTGCTCGAGGATTAAATAGTTGTCACCCAAAACCAGTTTGTCCAGTGCAGAAAACCAGTTCAGACCTGTAATGCCAGGTGGATGACAAGTACAACCTGAAATGCCAGACTACCGTCTCATCTGCACAAATACAGTACAAATCAAGGTTAGTTACTACCATTGTCCAATAGACCTTATACTACACTCCCCCTCACTTAGACCTAGTCCCATAATAATCAGGCAGGCACGGTGATGCAATGATCAGCGAAGTGCTGGCACAAGAGGAACCATCAGTGGTTCAGGTACTTCAGGTACTTGTGGTTCTTCTGTCTGTTCTGGAGCATCCCCCGCTGGCTCCTCGACTATAATGGGAACCTTTGGTACCTGGTCGTTGTCATTTTCTGCTTCCCCAGCAAAAGGGTCACAGTCTTCCCCATCTTCAACAGTGCCCCTTGTTGCCTGAGCCTTAACATGATCAACATGATAACGTGCCTCACGTCCATCTGGAAACCTCACCACCAATGACACTTTGCCACCACTGCTGAAATCCATTTAGGTGAGCCCCTGTGGTTTAGTACATACACTGCATCTCCAAAATTGAATGAGCGATATCGAGCATGCTGGTCATGTCCTGTCTTCTGGTGTTCTTGGTTTTTTCTTACATGTGACTCCAGGTCTGTGTTGTTGCATTCTTTGTTCTGCCTTTCATGAACCATGAAATCAAGGTGCGATCTTGGTTGACGACCAAGAAACAGCTCTGCCTATGAATGACCCGTTGTTGAGTGTGGGGTTAGCCTGTATTGGAAAAGGAAACGTATTAAGCAAGCTTCCATAGTATCACCTGATGACTTTTTCAGTACTTCCTTCACTGTCTGCACGACACGCTCAGCTAATCCATTGCTAGCTGGGTGGTACGGTGCTGTTTTGACATGTCTGAACCCATTACGCTTCACAAAAGTCTGGAATTCTGTGCTGGTAAAAGCTGTGCCATTATCAGATACCAAGACCTCTGGAAGACCATGTGTAGCAAACACTCTCCTCAATGCCTTAATCGCCTGCTCCGATGAAGTGGATGCCACTACAGATGCTTCCAGCCATTTGGAATGTGCATTCACCAGGACAAACAAGGTCTTTCCCTGAAATGGACCTGCAAAGTCCACATGTAACCGTGACCAAGGCTTTGATGGCCACTCCCATGGATGAAGGGGAGCTTTAGGAGGAGACTTCCGATTAGCCTGGCATGCCTCACAAGTGCTCACCTTAGCCTCCAAGTCAGCATCCACCCCAGGCCACCATACTACACTTCTGGCCAGGGACTTCATCCTGCAGATTCCCGGGTGACCCTCGTGCAACATGCGAATCACTGCTTGTCTACCACAAGTAGGGATTACCACCCGACTTCCCCATAGCACAAAACCACCCTGCACACTTAACTCCAATTGTCTCTGTTTGTATGGTTGCCACTCCTCTTCTTAACCCTTGTCCCCGCTGGCCAGCCATGTAACACCATATGCCGCACCTCGGATAGGACAGGGTCTCTGTCCGTCCACAATCTAATGGCAGTTGTTGTCACAGGAGACTCAGTGTCAGAGAGGGCCTCCATCATGAGCACTGTATCTCCAGGAAGAGGGATGCACTCTGGGGCCTCATCAAGCGGTAGTCTGCTCAATCCATCAGCATTTGCTTGATTCTTCCTGGGCCTAAACACCATCTTGTAGCAGTATGCACTCAGAGTTAGTGCCCACCTCTGAATTCTGGCTGAATCCATGGGTGGAACTGGTCTGTCTTCGCTGAATAAATACTGCAGAGGTTTGTGGTCCGAAAACACAATGAATCTTCTTCCCAGCAGATACTGGTGGAATTTCTTCACCCCAAACACAATGGCCAGCCCTTCTTTCTCAATCTGGGAGTACTTCTTCTCAGCTGGAGCCAATGAGCGGGAAGCATAAGCAACAGGCCTCTCCGATCCATCTTCCATCAAGTGTGACAAAATAACCCCAAGCCCATATGGAGATGCATCACAAGAGAGGGCCAGTTTCTTATCTGGGTCATAGTGTACAAGTAAGGTTTCCGATGTCACTAGCATTCCAGGCTAATGCCTCTTTTTAAAGACAAAAATAAAGATGGTTTAGAGGTCAGGTTGCATGCTACTTCCTATCCTGTGACAGACGCGGCCATTGCTGCATTCTCTGGAGAGAGAGGTTTTGATCAAGATAATGATGATGTGGATGATGACATGAAGAATGTAATTGCATTAGTGTCCAATAGCGTAGATTTACATTGTACTGTGCATATCACAAAGTTCATTTAAAGGATAAATGCTTGAACTTACTGAATAGAACCGTTAGTAAATTTGTGTCATAAATTTGAAGAAATGTTAACTGTCTCCAAATCACATTGAGTTCAGAAATCTTACTTGGTAAATACATTTAAATTCAATGATATTACACCTCTTATTGACACGCATTAATAAATATGTAGTGAATGGTGTGAGGGTTCAATTGTGGGTGGATCCTATAATGTAAGTGGCACTCATTATCACTGTAGCAACTGGAGCAGCAGCTAAGAGATGCATCGAGAGATGGCAGAACTGAAGAGCTCACAAGGCTGCTTGACCAGGGCATCAATATTGAGGCTACGGATGAGGTGACTTGTATTCTATATAACGTTCCTTTCTACTGACATCAATCGCATAATAAATGGCAAATATGCTTTAACATAACTTCCCACAGCAAATTCATAATGGTTAATGTTAATTAATCGCATAATGAATGGCAAATATGCTTTAGCATAACTTCCCACAGCAAATTCATAATGGTTAATGTTAATTAATAGCATTAATGCTAAATATCATACACATTGTGTATACATCACTGCTGCTCTTTTACATGTCAATAAACATACAGCCGTGTTGCTCTTCATCATGGCACTATAGTGCCCAACATTTTCAAAGTTGCTACAAGTCCTAGATGGCAGGAGATTTTTGCTACACTCAGCCCGTCTGCATTAACCTTGCTGTAGTCCGCATCCAAGGAATACAAATTCAATTGGCATAGCACCAGCAGTGTTTTAGCAACACCGACCCTCTAATGATGGAAGTAACATAATTCATTCAGAGTATCATGATGAGGCTGTATGTACTGTGGTCACAATAATGTGGGTTGCTTGCAATGCAAACGCTTTTGCAGAAGAGAGCACAAAATCATTACAATGGTTCTAGCTATGTAATGCTTTCTTGCCACAAAGCTCATTTGCTTTTTAAGAAGCGATCCCTTTAATGCAAAATAGAACAAATGCCCTTTACATTGTCATCCATCCCAGGATTCTAAGCCGTCCTGCAACTTCCACACCGCATAAACACATGTCATCATATATAAGCAGTAACAGACTTGTATAGGCTTGCTACATATATTTTAATGGAAGGCATTCAGGTGGTGCATCTAATGTTCCCTGCAAAGTGGCTCCCGGCAAGTGGAGGCAAGAGCGAGTTATGGATGTACACTGTATTGCAGCAGCTACAAATGTCGATTGCACCTCTTGTAATATAGCCAGCTAGTGGAACATGTACAAGGACTCTGACTTGCACACCTTAACTAACATTGACATGTACATGTTATGCATGAAACCTGTATACATGTGTGTTGTACCACCATCATAATTATTTCTGATTCTTGTAAAAAAATAGTCTTTCTTCTTACAGGATGGTAGGACACCATTAGGTTTTGCAGCAGGATTTGGTCATGTTGACTGTGTGAAAGTGCTGTTGGATAGGGGTGCCAACATAGATCACCAGACTAAGGTTAGCCTCACTTACAGTACATCTTTGAATGATTGGACCATGCATGTGGTTCTCGGATGTGGTTAAAGTGTACACACAATTCATATCAATTCAGTTTTTAGTTATGGGCATGAAATATTTTCAAATGATGTGATTCAATCCAAGCAAGAATTGAATGGGGTACACTTTTAGGAGGATAGCGACAGTTTTTAATTAAAGTTGTTCCTTAGTAAACTAAAATGTTTTCCTAATGCAATGCATTATGCATACATGTTATTTATAAGACTTGGGGGTTTCAAATACATCTGCGAACTATACTGAACTGTCACAGTTTCAAACAAACTACAGGACTAGAAACTTAATTGATTATAAATTCAGTGTACAAAATCACTACTCTGCTGTAGTTGTACAGATTGGATTTACAAACTACACTTACTCATATATCCCACACTGAACTTACAAAATGGCCACTATAACACTTACACAGCCATCACAGGTAAATGTTGCAACACAATAAAACAATGCACAGACCTACAATGCATCCCAAGTTTCTTGTTCATACAACAATTAATAATGAAGGTGAACGGTGTGGTGCACGAAGAAGCAAGGTCACCCTCTAGTCTTCATCATAATCTCCCATATCTCAAGGTGTCTTTGCACATTTGCAGAATTCAAAGCATTTGAATATTGTATTTTTGCATCCTTTTATAGATAAAAATATCTAAAACATAAAGCCAAATGATAGCACTTCACATGAAGGTTTGTGCAATGCATACTCAGTATGCTGACCTAACACACTAGTTCTGATGATGCCATTACCACACTATGTACTCAAATTGCACTAATATTGCAATCTGCAATAAGGTCACACCAAGTGCTAAAAGGTCGTCTGTTGCAGGATGGGTGGACGTCGCTGATGAGGGCAGCATATCATGGCCGTGCTGATTGTGTTAGAGCCCTTGTGAATAGAGGTGCTGATGTCAATCATTACAACAATGTGAGTGATATTCTGTAAACGATGATGTTTGAGCATTTGAAAACTTCTTGTGTGGTCCAATTTAATTCAATTTAACTGCTAGCCAAGATGCTAATTTGCAAGCGGAATGTACTCTTTATTGTTACCATTTTCACATGTATAATTGTTAATCATACCCAGATGTCGTTGTATCAGCTCCAATTGGTGAAACAACTTTAACAAAGATACTGTGTGGCACTCTGACCCTGCTTTTAGGTTGGAAGGACTTCGTTGATGTACGCATCAGGAATCGGCAATGCTGAGTGTGTGAAAGTGTTGCTGGATGGTAGTGCCCAGACCAATCTTAAGGAAGAGGTGAGACAAATACCTAGCAGCAGCAATTTCTTTATGATAACGAACCTGCTCTTTAAACTGCGTATAAAGGTTTTCTGGCATTTCCTCAAATGGTGTACATGTATATAATCTTTGCTGCAAATCTATGCTCACATATGCACTGTCTTGTTACAGTGTGAGAAGACTGCATTGGTTTTTGCATTGCACTACGGCCATATTGATTGTGTGAAAGTTCTTTTGGATGTCAAGACACACCACCACATAGACGCGGGTTCTGACCTTTATCAGGTGCTGATGTGCATTGTATCTGAGGCATTTGTTAATATATCATTGGGTTTCAATGCATGCTATGCAAGCTTGTTTGTGGCTCACTTACATAATTTGCACATTGTACGTTGATTCCCTGTTTGCACATGTACATTGTACACTTGATTAACTTGAAGGCTTATAACATGTACATCATGGCATATTATTATGTGCAATGATAATGTACTTTGGTACCATATAATTTCGATGCTATTGAGCACTTCCTGTAATATACTCTTTGAATGACTGATACATACATGTACATACCTGAGAGGTGAATTATGTACCTGTACATTTATGTCTTTACTTAACTGTTGTAGGAGAGGCTTATGGAGGCATCGAGAAATGGAACTTTAGAAAAAGCAATAAAATCAATACAAGCTGAGATGAATTGTGATAAGGTATGGTTGAAGAGCTACATATACAGGCTCTTGTATTCAATGTACACTAGATTGTGGACATTTTAAATATACCACTATATTGGTCTTGGTGCTCAGTGTTTCACAAACCAAGATTGTAAAATTAGAAAGATGTGTGCAGATTAACCAATTATTTGTAACTGAATTCAAGTCAAGTCTCTAAGTCACCTTTACATTGTTTTAATTGTATTTGGAACAAAGTCCCCGTGTACAATGCAAATTGATTTTTGCAAATACTTCTAAAAAAACATTAATCGATTTTTTGGATCTGAAAATCGATTTTCCAAGTACTTAAAAAAACAAAATTGATTTTTGTGAATAAATTTGTCAATTTGCCAGTCAGTTGACCTCAAGTACCTTCTGTGTTCCTACTACTATCTCCACCCTCTTCCCACTCAGCCAGGACACATGACAGGACAGCTTGTGTGCTCTGAAAAGCATAGAGATCCCAGCTAGCTGACCCAGAGGCTACTGTATGACCATATAAGGTGAGGTTTGTAATGACACAAGATATCAAATACAAGAAGGGTAAAAAGTAGGGAGGATTGGTGATGGGATATCCTTGTCTCCTGACCACACGGGTGTGAGGGAAAGGGAGAGGAGGAAGAGCAGTTGGAGTCATTTTGAAACATCTGTAATGCAAATGCAGTATTTAAATGCTTCCAACACAATGAAAACTACTTGTATAATAAGACACATGACCATCACATAATCTCCACAGGATTGGTACTTGGCCAGGATCAGGGACTACCTTGCTGATCATGCCTGCTCTGGTCTCCCATTGGCTGGTCTACTCAAGCCACACCCACTGAAGGACACCCTGGTCTGCTCAAAGGGAAGGTGCCCACTGCCACTGTCAGGATTGATCACCTGGAATAAGTGGGAGGTGCCCTTCTGAATGACTTAAACTATTAAGGTTAATATGTGTGTGTGTGTGTGTGTGTGTGTGTGTGTGTGTGTGTGTGTGTGTGTGTGTGTGTGTGTGTTTATGAGTGTATGTATGTACAGTATGTGTGAGAGATGCATGCAGTGTGATGGTGTATCGTTATATGCGTGTTCTTATAAAACGCTACACAATACACATTATATAAATGGTTAGAATGTGCACACTTGTTCAATCTTTTCCCTCTGTGTGGACTTTGAGAGCCTATCCTAGACAAGCCACTATGAAAAGGAAGTTAGCCTTACATTACACATTTCATTGGACGTGTATGTTGATTCCTTAATGATTCCGTCGTTTAATGTACTTATAATATGTACATGTTTTTTGTTTAATATCTTGATTAATCGACATTTCAAGTGTTCATAGCATTGACCCACAGGTTACGATAGTTACAGTATCCCTCTCCCAATTGTAGAGAATTAGCCGAATGGAAGGGGGTCCCTCTCAACCCTTCCCTAGCCACATTCACTAGTAGCTAGAGCACATCCCCCTCAAAGCCATATCAGCTCCTGTCATGAATGACAGATGTCTTCACCACAACATAACACCACTCTTCCCTCCCTCTCCACCTTCTCCTCCTCCCAGTACATCTCTGTTCACACAGGTCTGGTGGAGTCCTATTCCACCTGTTCCTATGGTTACTGACCACACCCTCACATCCACACAGTCTTGAGTGTACCATAGATAATTTGTGTGTAGGTGTTTATGATGGTGTGAAGTGAGCATACATGTACATGTATGTGCAGTGTTGTCATCAGAAGAGTTGTTAGAAGGAACATGGCATTGCTGGGCATGGGGCAAACTAATATTGCATGCCTGTTGACAGTACACACACGTCATGATCGTATTCCATTTAATGTCCCAACCAGAACAGTTGAAAATGCATGGATATGCAGTTGTTCACCAGGTTTGTTGAGATGTGTGTGTGTGTGTGTGTGTGTGTGTGTGTGCGTGTATGTGTGTGAGTGTGTGTGTATGTGTGTGTGTGTGTGTCAGAACAGACAGTACACACACGTCTTCCATTTAATGTCCCAACCACAACAGTTGAAAATGCATGGATATGCAGTTGTTCACCAGGTTTGTTGAGGTGTGTGTGTGTGTGTGTATGTGTGTGAGTGTGTGTGTATGTGTGTGTGTGTGTGTGTGTCAGTGTGTCAGAACACTTAAGAGAACCCAAGGGCACAGGTTCATCCTACTCCAAATAATTTATATCTCAAAATTAATACACACACCATGTAACGGAAGTCTCCACAATATATTTTTAGTCTGAAACCAAATTGTGTGAGTACTTGAGTGCATTTGTATGTGTGCGTTCATGCATGTGCATGGACATGTACAGTGTATGTACAGGATGTTGTGCTGTATGTACATGTATTGGGCACATGCTATGAAATTAAATCACTATCTCAGAGCTGTGCACTATTGCAAGCAAATAATCATATGCATGAAAACATACAACACTGAACTGATAGTGAAAACAACCTGGCACACACACATAGAGCTGTGAAACCGAAGTATCATTGCCAAGAGATGTTTAGCATCACATGATCATACAGACATGCCCACAAGCTCTGCACTATGCTGTGTCAAGGGAATGATTTCTAGACCCTCCAATATCAAGTGGACACATAGCCAGATGGCCAGTTGTCTTCTCATTGTGGCATGAGCCAAACCAAAGTCCAGGATCTATGTGTGTGCATGGGCATGTGTGTGTGTGTGTGTGTGTGTGTGTGTGTGTGTGTGTGTGTGTGTGTGTGTGTGTGTGTGTGTGTGTGCGCGCGTACATGTGTGTGTGTGTGTGCCTGTACTCTAATACAAATGTGAGTACACATGTGTATGAAGTGGTGTGTGTGTGCTTTTGCACACTTTGGAGGCTTGTTATTATTCTGGTTGGTTTCAAGTCCTGTTCAGGTGTGGATTACAAAGATGTAGGAACGCATCTTCCCACTAATACATAACATACTCATGCTCTGTTCTTGCAGAATGAACCTTCACACACACACACACACACACACACACACACTTACACATTATCTCATCTAGATAATAAGTCCACCATCCATAAAATAATGATCTAGACCTTAGTTCAAAGCCAAGACAACCATTTTCAGCCCACAGCCCTTGCTGGTATGACATGTGCTGTTGTTAGTACAAACCACATAAGGTAGTGTATGCAATCAAGTGGGGTTGTCAAGAGGCCTCACTGATCTGACAAGTTGCTTATCTGTGCAGTGCAATAGTCAAGTCAAAACAAGGGGAAGTAGCAATTTAAAATGAGTGGTGAGACTCTGAAAACTATTTTTTTAGCTGTTTATGCATTAATTTAGTAACAGCATAAATTAATGGTGGTACCTTATGGCCAAAGGCCCTTGTGTTCCCCAATGATGACTACTCCCACCTTATTCCAACGCCTACCAAATCTTGGTTTGATGTCTTCATTCACAGCCCTGTTGTTTGGTTTCAAGTCCTGTTTAGGGTTGAAATGAATTCACCATCACATGTGTACTGAACACAGAGTACTGTGTGTAACACAAACACATGTCCTGCACACCTACATGTACATACAAGCACAGGGTTGCAGAAACCAGTCAGACACGTGGTGTTATGAATGGAGATCAATCATGAGTACTATATGGAAAACTGTGTTGAACCCTCCTCCACAGACCTGTGTTTGGAAGAAATAAAACAATTGGTCCTTAGATGTATGGGCACATAGCCTTCTGTTATGACACATGCTGTTATTACTACTAACCATATAGGATGGTGTTCTGACATTGAACCAATCACGTGTATAAATATTGGGTTTTGCCAAGAGGCTTCATAGATCTGACAAGAGTGTTTATGAATCTGTGTAGACAAGGTCAAGTACCAAGATGGAAAGCAAGGGTATGAGGCCACAGCTTCATAGAGGAGGTCCAGGGCATGGAGAATGTGTCATTAGAGACCTTGTATGAGAAATCTATGTGATTGATGAGGTCGTTGTGACCATATGTGCCTGTATGTGCATACATGCATTCTCCTGTGAACATATGTGGTCCCATGTAAGCACATATTGTGTGTCAATTATAACTCACTGACACCTTATTACAAACTGGCAAAAGGGGATGGGGGAGTGAACAGGCATGATGTACTACACTGATCTGCATGGGCTACATGTTGCTGTTCTTGGAGTATTGAAGTGCATGATGCATTAGTGAATAATGGGGTGACATAATTACTTTGTACATGTACTTATAAGGTTACGAGTGGAGCAAACATCATAGTGCTCAACACATTTTTGCATGCAATCACGCATGAATGGTGTAACGGTTATGTGTGCATGCATACATGCACGCACTTGGCATTCAAAGAATTGAAATCAGTGGCGCCATTATACAAGCAGGCCAATAGCTATCACATGTTCAAAAAGAAATACTTTAATATAACCACATATCCATTGCATTATGTATTAAATTGTATTTAGACATGAATAATATCTACCTTGCCCATGCTCACTCATATCTCATGACCCTCCAACTTTCCTGGCCCAAACTATCTGATAAAAACATGTGACTTGGCTGATTATAAACATAGTTCACAGTTTAAACAGGACTGTGGTTATGTGTGTTGGTGAGACAAAATTAATGCCGAGCTGTTCTATGTACTCAGCTTTCTTGCATTGGTAGTAGAGATGCTCTTTTCAGAGTCCAAATTATTGTGGTTTACCATGACTAATAGAAGAACTAAAACTAAATTCGCTGACTAATTAATTTTATTACACTCCCAATGACGTCACGGGTGCTGTGCATTCTGATTGAGCGCTCAGGCGTGCAGCTGCGAAACGCTGGGTCTGAGTACGAGACTAATACGTATACACGTCCGCGTTTCGTGCAAAGGGTCGATTCCGGTAATTGGAGACAGGTCGGCACTGATTCCAGACATTATTCCATTTCAGATGGTGCACTGTCGAATAAAGACGACAGTTTTCAATATTTTGCGACGCGCTGGATATTTTGGCCACAAATTGAATTCGATCACGTGCAACATTGACATTTGACCTTATGTAAATAGAAATAAGAGAAATTAAATACACGGTCCATACACAGTCCACGGGACCATACACGGATCGTGGGGCCATTTTCGCGTGAACTGTCCCAATTACTGATATTTAATGTTTCATTTTTATAGTTTCTAATCAGAGCGCATTTTTCTGTCGGCCGAAGAATCGCCACAAATGAATAAATGGGTCGTCAAAATAATGGCAAATGACCGCTACTGATAGAAAAAGGAAATCCAAATTGTGGAAATGTACACGAACCAAACAGGAACCCACCGTCGATACACACAAAAAAACCGCAAAATTATTATTTAAATTAAAATTCGTGTTTAACGACTATTTCCCCGGTATCACCATCATATTTGAATACCTGTTCAATTTGCAGACAACCTTCGGTGCCATAATCTTTTCCACAATGCATACATTTGAAAAAATAATCACTCCACTTCAATGGATACATCAAACATCTCAGACATCCCAATGCATTTTCAGCCGTTTTTACACTTGATGAGTAGCGATGCATCAAGTTTTGTTCAGTTTGCTTATATGCCTGAGACAACATCCAATCCACTGGCAGGATATAAATGAACTTTGGATGGCATTTCAAACCGTCGAAAATGGGACTTGCGCATTTAAAGCATCGCTTGGCATCAGAAGGCACCAGTGGTTTTTCGTCTGTAATTGCACAATTTTGCACTATGCCTAATGCTTCCTCCGATTCGCACCTAAGCGAAAGGTAGGCAATAGGAGGGCAAGTTGTAGAGTGGACCCCACTCACTTCCGATAGCACGTGTTCCACCACCGATTTTGATTTCCTTTCAAAGGATTCCGAGAAACCGATCTCTTGGTACTCTGCATCTGGTGAATTTGTAGCAATCATGACCATACACCGGAAAATTCGTTCTCCATAGAAATTCCATAGGCATTTTAGCTCATCCTTCAAGTAGCTATCGGCTCTCCCGGGCGGGCCTCTAAAAGGCAAGAAGTAAACCACTCGCTTGAAAGAAATTTTCAATTCGCGCTGAAGTTTAAAAATCAGCCGAACAGATCCGACATTTCGATCGCAAACGCCATTCACTTCTTTATCGTTGCTGAAGTTGCCGAAACCAGGAGCGATGGTCACTCGAATCGACTGTTTGTTGGACACAATTCGAAAAGATTGCTTACATGCGTCATCATTGGTCTGCTCTAACCAGTCTCGCCTCAGAGTTCCATCATCGGCCCCGACAAGCTTATCAAGCAGCGTTTTCTTCCCCCAGCCTGCTCTACCAATTATAAGTATATCGTAATATACTTCCAGATTCTTCATCTCCAGCTCCATGGTTGAGTAAATTATGCGTTCAAATTGTAATAAATGTAATAGTTATGATGTATTCATGCCTTTATTCAGTATGCGATAGTGAGGGCAGTTAAAGTTTAATAGTTTTTACATGCCATTGTATTAGGCCCATAAATGAGGGCAGGCAACTGCCACAGCCAGACATGTAGCAGCTGTACAACTCGCACCACTTAGTCTACAGTACAGGGGACCAATGGGTGATGCTGTTGATCAGCCTATGTCCCAAAACAAGATGCTGGTCATGGTTTGGTGGAAGACCCAGGAAAAAAGCCTGAAAGATGTGCATTTCCCTATAGTTTAGGATATGGTTTCAGGTGTTAAGGAAAGCAATACAAAACAAATGACATGAATGTGTACAAATACTTGTACATGAAGATAAATGTTACTGGGCTGGCTCTGGTGTCAGGTAATAAGTCAGGAGGTGATGGATGTGTGTCTGGTATGCTGCACGTTGAGATGTGCTGAGCTTCTGGGTGGTGTCTGAAGTTGGCACCTCTTCCCACTTGGTCTGCTTTCAGTTCAATGTAGGATGGGGAAGTATCCCTCCTCTTGGAATGGTTGAAACTCATGTGCATAACAGCAAATACACTGACCCGCAATTCAAGAAAATCAAGAAACCTAATGCGCAGGTTGCCTTTAGCCTGAGGCAGTCATGTTGCTTCAAAGGGACTCTTTCCAGCCTCTTAAGCGTATGTAGACCTGAGCTGGATGGGCCTCAGCAGCAAGTGCATATCCAAGATGTCCAATTTTAGCATTGGGTTCCTCAAGCAGGGCTTCTCTTGGAGAGGTGCAGAAAAGAGACTGTCACATACACCTTGATGCAGGGACAGGCTCAGATGGGTGGTAAAGAGAGTGACTGTCTCTTTGCTACCACACACACACACACACACACACACACACACACACACACACACACACACACACACACATGCACACACACGTACATACATACAACAAACACATACATACAAACACACACAGACACACACACACATGGACACATATGCACGTATCCACTTGCTACAGAAACTTCGTACCAACTTCTCCATGATTGCGTGGACCATGCACCCAACTCCACCCCTGCATGACAGCCCAGGTCAACCTGCACCATTGCAAACCCTGTTCTGAGCATGCAGTCCCAGGAGCTGCCATTTTGAGATCCAATCGTAACGCTGCACCATTTGGTGAGGGCTAGGATGGGTGCAGGCTGCAGTGGTCTCATTCAGGACAGTCATGTCCCTCCGCTTCTCTTACTCCTCCAAGAAACAGTTCCTTCCCTCACACCCTCCTCACATCCCTTGGGGAGAGGTTAAATGTGTTCCAGATTTGGAAAAATCCTCAAAAGAAAGGATGAGTTTCTCGAAATGGATGAAAATCATCCTTCTTTGAAGCGGGCTATACTTAGGAACCCCAAACGGCCGGTTCTTGGTAATAGACTTTAAAAACTCCGGACGTGACATCACTCATTAACGTATACTTAACCCAATTCGTGAAGTACGTTGATAAGTGATGTCACATCCGTGTATTCAATGATCAATGATTTCATAATCCTCGCTATCTGTGTGTACACTTGCCATACCACCACATCTATGTCAACAGACCTCGCTACTGTAGCCCCTCGATGCTATCGCGCTTGTCCGGCCGGATCCCGCGATAGCATCGAGAGTATACTGTACATAGAACAGCTCGGCATTTGTCTCACCAACACACATAACCACAGTCCTGTTTAAACTGTGAACTATGTTTATAATCAGCCAAGTCACATGTTTTTATCAGATAGTTTGGGAAGTGTTATCATGTGATGTGCCAGGAAAGTTGGAGGGTCATGAGATATGAGTGAGCATGGGCAAGGTAGATATTCAAGATTCATGTCTAAATACAATTTAATACATAATACAATGGATATGAAAGTATTTCTTTTTGAACATGTGATAGTAATAGCCTGCTTGTATAATGGCGCCACTGATTTCAACTCTTTGAATGCCAAGTGCGTATATGCATGCATGCACACATAACCGTTACACCATTCAGATATTGCGTGCAAAAATGTGCAAAAATGTGTTGAACGCTATGATGCTTGCTCCACTCGTAACCTTATAAGTACATGTACAAAGTAATTATGTCACCCCATTATTCACTAATGCATCATGCACTTCAATACTCCAAGAACAGCAACATGTAGCCCATGCAGATCAGTGTAGTACATCATGCCTGTTCACTCCCCCATCCCCTTTTGCCAGTTTGTAGTATGGGTTGTTGCAACAAAAGGTGTCAGTGAGTTATAATTGACACACAATATGTGCTTACATGGGATCAAGTATGTTCAAACATTTGTATGACTGTAATGTACAGGAGTGTACCATGCTTATAGTATTCATCATGTCAGGCATTCACATGTCTTATCACTGAGCAGGTAGGGTGCATTTGTTTAGGCAAGATGTGTGCACCTTAATTCATGATGTGCAAGGGAGTCAGCCATGTTGAGTTGAGGGAAGTTTAATCAGACAGGAGAATGCGTGTATGCACATACAGGCACATATGGTCACAATGATCTCATCACTCACATAGATTTCTCATACAAGGTCTCTAATGACACATTCGCCATGCCCTGGACCTCCTCTATGAAGCTGTGGCCTCATACCCTTCTTTGCTGGGTAAGAGTAGTACTGCCTTGCCACATAGAACCAGTCAGTGGAGTGTGTATACCCCCCCCCCCCCCCCTCCCCCCCCCCCCCCTACTTATACTGAAGCTACATGCAGGCCATGGAAGGGTCAAGAGAAGCGGCTCCCAGCTAGCTTGCTCAACTTGCTTGCCTAATCTTGCTTGCCCTAATCGACCTGCGGTATGTACGTGTAGAAATTCATCCTCAGATGTGACGTGGCGTCGAGACCACCCAAAATTAACGTACCGCATTGAATAGCATATACGAATGTGCGATATCCTCATCAACAACGACAGTCCTCAGCCGTCGTCCGCATTCCAGTACGACGATATTTTATTGTTAGGAAGGACTGGCTTTGGTAAGAGCACTACTGGCAATAAGCTTCTGGATGACGGAGGACAAAGTGATTTGCAGGGCACTTTTGCTGCCAGCGATTCTTCAGCAAGTGTAACGGAACGGATTAGTGTACGCTCTAACGACGTAACAGGTTTTAGAGTGTTCGACGTTCCTGGCTTTGCCGATTCGAATAGCCTTCCAAACAGCAATGTATTTCAGCGCAACGTTGACGTCATGCGTCAAGTATTTGAAGCGCAATGTGAAGCAAAAGCCCGTTTTCGAGCGATTCTTTATTTTCTGCCGTGGAGAGGACCCCCTGATCGAGCTGATGGTGTTTTCCAAGAAGAGTTGAAAGTACTTGCCTATTTTTATGGATCAGACATTTTCAAAGCCATGGTCATGATGTCTACTAACAGTCCCGATGACGAATATCAAAGAATTGCATTTTCCGATAACAACAAAAAAAAAACAAGGGAATGTGTTGAATTTGCTATAAAAGGAGTAATCGGAGATGTCGCAATGGAATTTCCCCCTGTTGTGTATTTGCCGTTTAACAAAGGTGCTAAGGAAATACAAGACATCATTAAAAATGCAATTGCGGGGATAAATGAGCCTTTACAGCTAAAGGTCCAAGAGGGAGTGTGCCTGAAATGCGGTGACAAAGTGCGTCGATCTGGAAACGGAAGACCAGTGAATGTTATCAAAACAAATGGTACGATTGTGGATTACTTTAATTCTAAATGCCATCCTCAAATGACTCCACGATATTCAACTCGTGCGAAAATTGCTGGAGGCGCATTGCACATCGCTACTGCTGGAATTCCTTATGTCATTGCAAAGATATCAAAGGGACGCATTAAAACATGGCCAGGGTTCTTTAACGAAGAGAAATGGTGCATCTACTGTAAAGCCAAGCCTGGTTCCGATCCTTGCTTAAAAATCGAAACCGTTTATTCACCAACAGCCGGAAAAACCATAAGTGTAGAACATTCTGCAGATATCAATTAAAACTACAGCAGGGTATATACACTATACATGTAGATGTAGTTTATTAATGCGAAAATCAACTATTCTACATTTCAATGTATAGCACAGTCGTCTGTCATGACACTTTGGTCTGCCTAGATTAATTAGTACAATTAAAAATGGTGTGCCCCTACTGTTGCCCTGCATGGAGGTCACAGTAGTTTGAGACTGGATATTTGATAACTTTAATAATAGGATAATATACCGTTGTCGTAGTATATATTGTCCCTGGACAATTATCCTAGAGTATATTGTCCCCCCCTTCGAACATTAACTTCAACGACACATCATATCAACTAGCCCATAAGATGGTACGCAATGTAACCACACTTGGTGAAGTATAGCCTTTTTCTGTGGAACGACAGGAATTCGTACAGATCCTTAATGTATCCAATAATCATTGGTTAAAGTGCTACACGATTGGATGTCAGCCTGGAATAGTAAATATACATGCATACAGCATGGCTGGATATGACGTATATATAATACCCACCAGAACAAGGAAACAAATGCAAGTGACATCAACAGTCTGTACTCTTCTAAAACAAGTCATTTTGTGCGTGTTCGAAACTGCAAAGTGGTTTTAATTTGAAATCAGTAGTTATTCGGTCCCATCCACCCTCGTTCATTGTACCAAAGTTGTCAATGAGGTTCAGCAGCGAGGTTTTTCCTGATCCCGAAGCCCCGATAAAGACAATATGATACTTGCAATTTCGGCTCTCGTTTTTTGTCATCGCAACTTTAGTTCCGTGAGGACCTCATTCATCGTTACGCACGTCGCCATGGCCAACCAGGGATCGCTTAACTAATGAGATTCACGTGGTGATGGAATCTCATTAGAAGGTGGCTATACTCTCCCAGCAGTTATTAACTGCATGCAAACGCGCCTTACCTTTACGTGTCCTTTGGTTCGACAGAAAACAAACTTACCTGTACAGTACCATGCATATACATCACCCTTATACACATAAAGACTGGCTCTAGATGGGCAGCTGACGACAGATTGGCAGGTTGCAACACCTTGGCTGTTAGTGTGAGACAACACAAGTGGCATGTTGAGATGCATCGACCAGCACATAAACCACCTACATGTGCATGCATATGCACATAAGGTATGTGCATCTTGTGAATGTGATGTGCCGGCCTGCATACAATATTTATGATGTGGCCTGCACACAATAGGAGTGAAAGAATTACATTGCAATACAAACTGTGTCAACAGCACCTTACCATGCATGCATCATGTTCTACAAGCTTCTCAGATGCCTATCCCCAGCTGAGGATGCACATGTCTTCTAAATGAATTGCACTGTACCACCAAACCAATCACAGTTAGCCACAGGAGCAGCAATGGCTGTGAATCCAAAGACTGGACGAACAAAGTACGAAATGAAGGAAGTAACACCTCAGGTTGAGAGGTCTGGTGTAGGTATAGATTTACCTGGAATATCAGAGTCGCAGCAAGGTATTAAAGGATAGGAGGAGTGCAGTTAATTGTAATACCACCAGTATATACCACACGATAACTCATCTTTGTTTTGGCAATGAGCACACACCACTTTCAGCTGTGCGAAGATGAAAAGCACTACACAAGAAAAAAGGTACAGTGTGTGGAATGATGACCTTTTTATGCTCATGCATTTGCTACATGTCGATGGATATTATGGTGATTTGGTACAATAAAAGTGTATGGTTCCATACAACTTCTAGTTGCAGCATTACATGTCAAAAATGGGACACCTGAAAATCCTTTATATATTTAGGACAGCTTTGCCAACCATTCATACAGAGAACGCAGATCAATTGCGTTCAGGTGTCAGGCTCATTGAGGCAGATGGACATTGCAGACAAATGTGGAGTATGATCAGGTCAGGCTGGCTGCCACGGGGATGTTATGCTGCTTCTTTGCATGTGTTGGAAACATACACACTTGTGCATAGCTCTACATGTACATCAACAAATCTAAAACAGTACAGTACATGCAGACATTTAGCCGTGTGTGAAACAGTATTTTGTATGATAAGTCACGAGGGGCTGTTGCTTACTTACCATACTGTCTGTTAACATGCCCTTACCCCCTTCATAGTGTTTCATCTCACCGCGTGTAGGCAAAGCCACGAACACGTTGTTTTGCATGTTTAAGTCTTCAGCTAAACTAGAAGAAATCAGCATAACCACAGTTGTGTGCTGTTGCTCGAGTTCTGCCAGAAGTCACATTGACGATCGAAGCGCTACCGGACCGGTACAGCAACGATGCACCTATTGTAGAAACAAAATTGGTCACTTACTTAATAGTTTCACACATGACTCCGAAGGGATGCCGCTATTAATCCACATGCCCATATTGGGCGTTCATAACACTTGCTTGAACACTACACAGCGAGAAATCAATAATTGGACCAATATTGACGCATTATTGGATCAGGATGATATCATCCTTGGTAGGCAATATGGGTAACAGTATTGGTTCAATGATTTAGGGGAACATGACCCAAACATGTGTACGCAATATTGATACAACACTGATAAAGTGTTGATCCAACCATGATAGCAGTCTTGTGCCAAGCATGATATACCAAAGTATTGGCCCAATGCTGTTATTACAATATTGGCCCAAGACCATATTACCTTTTAAGGCATCAATATTACCTCCTTTTTAGGCATTGAAATTTTATTTGAAACAATACAGATTGCATCACAATAAACTATTCTATTAAGTCCCTTGTTCTCTCTCCTTCTATTAGCACTGCGATCACCATATCCTCGAAGTACCAGAGCAATGGACGGATACTTTGCATCCACTCAACAGTCTCGATGGTCTGTGTACAACCCTGTGTTTGGATAGCAGAAGCATTACCACCACATATGTTCACATACCTTGCAGTGTAACTGGTCG
Source organism: Ephydatia muelleri (assembly GCA_013339895.1). NCBI lineage: Eukaryota > Metazoa > Porifera > Demospongiae > Spongillida > Spongillidae > Ephydatia > Ephydatia muelleri. The sequence continues at coordinate 4,953,484 of JABACO010000007.1, forward strand.
TTTGGAAGGCTGTATGACAAATCACCACCCTGGATATTTGCTAATACACACCGTTATTAATTTAACTCACATCCAAGTCAGTGTACTGGTGTTTGGATATCCAAAAGAGTTAGCCTGTGTGGATTCCACAAAAATAAATGATGTTCTCAAGTCAACTCACGTAGCCACACGCATCCAAGTCGCAAGACTCCATACCGGTAAATGACAACACCAAGCGCACTGGTGTTTCGATATCCAAAAGAGTTAGCCTGTGTGAATTCCACAAAATAAATTACGTTCTCAAGTCAACTCACGTAGCCACACCAGAGATATACCGGTACCTCTGGTCAAACGAATCCAACTCAAAGACAACACCTCGTCCTCATGTAACCTGTCTATCTCCATCGCTTTCTCTTTTTCACCAATTCTCCACGGCACACCCAGATGCGCTCTAATAAGAGGTACAATATGAGAGAATTCCAATAATAACTTGGCATCTAAATACCACTAAAACGAAAAGGGACCGATACAATCACTCGCTTACCGATTCACACAGAACAGCGCGATATAGTCACTAACAACAAATCCGTGAAACGGCTCCACGTCTAGAAGCTTCCAACAATTTTCACCGTGTGTAGCTACAGTCACTGTAATAGAAGCTTTCACTAGAGACCATATCATTATGTACATAACGATGGCAGGGCATTCACTGACTTTACACACTTGCTGCTGACGGAGGAACGGCCGTCAAATTTTTAGGCATTCAAACAATAATTATTAAAACAATGCAGATTATTTGAATAATCGTGAACAAATACTTTTTTGTTAACTCCAACTTTCTCTCTTTCTATTGGCACTGTAGTTACCATTTCCTCAAAGTGGCACCCTTCACTAAAGCAGTCGTGGACGAAGGACACGGCTTTTAACACTTTGCATCCTTCAACTGCTTCGATATTTCGCGAAAGTTCAAACATGGGGCAGTCTGTATCACTTAGTAAAGGTTCACCAATCCTGATGAACATGGGCTCAAACATTTGTATAAAACAAACTGTCGATCCAACAGCCAATTTGCAGACTGAGAGTAGAACACCAAACTTAAGCTGAAAAATGATTGAACAGCGCAATTAACCAGTACACATGTACTGTACTTAGACACACCTCACAAGGGACATCCAGTTCAACATAATCTCCTGTGTGAACTAGCTGAAAGGACTGTGCCACAATACCTCTACACTCTGTGGTGACCTTGTCATTGAGTTGCACATGGTGAAAAGATAGCACATATGGTGGATCATGTTGAGCCAAGCCAAAGAGGGTGCACTTCTCCATTCCAGGAACAGAAACAGTAAGTGCTCCAACACTGAGATGGCCAGATTGCTTTGATACCTAATGAATACATGGCTGATTTCATGTTAGAACTGTCTATCTTACCAGACGAGGTGTTCCGGGCTTATAGATCCCTTCATGGGCAGAGAGTTCTTTCACAGATGTCTGGTACAAAAACGCTTGCATTGGCTTAGTTGAACATAACGTTCGCAATGAATCACCACACCTGTATTCTCAAATGCAGATAGATAACATTTATAAATGTCTAACAGATTTTCACCTTTCTTGGCCATATCTCCCTCCATCAATGATGTGCCTGACATGTTCCAGCACAGCAAAGTGTTTACCAATGTCGCGGCTTGGTGCTTGACGGTTACTATAGATGTTCTGTGCCCTGACATCAGAATTAAATGACTCGCATCTTTAAAAAGATTCACTTTCAACTGTAGTAAGAGATACATCAGTATTATACTAACCTTTCAGCACTGAATGCTGATGTTGGGCCATACTGCTCTAAGCATTCAATAAGGTGTAGAATGAGATGCATCTTTGGTCTTCGCAGAAGGTTCGGAAAGTGAACTTTAACGCTGTCAATAAAATTCTGGCAAACAGATTTCCACTGTTCTTTTAGATGTCTGTTGTAGGACTTGGCATATGCAATTGCAAACACCTAGAAAAAGGTTATGTAGCATATATAATATTATACATGTAAAAACTAACCTTTGAGTAATTTAACAAAACCTCTTTCCTCCCTGCGTCTAAGTATGGGCTCAGAATAAATATGGCCATTTGACTCCATGCTTTAAAATCACGGCCAACAAAAGAGTTGTAATAGTAGCACACATTGCCGTACATCTTCGTTGTGAAACCTGACATATTGAATGCCTTTATTAGTGCTAAGATTTCAGTTTTTTGGTCATGAGTGAAATCAGGCATAAAAAGCTGCAAAAAATACTTTGAGGCTCCAAGTGCAAAAACGTGAAGAGCTTCTAATGGTGTGGCTCTATACAACGAAGGAGATAAACAGTAAAAGGTACTTAAGTCTTCTAAGCACTGACTAACTTGTAAATATCAGCTCAGATATTGGTATGTAACATGGGGTTATAATGTTCCTTGATTCCATACTTCTTACGAGTGTTATATGTTCTGCTAATTGATGTCTGCGAAGATATTTCTTCCATTTGTGATAAGGAGAGTGCTCTTGTACGTGGTACTCCAATGAAATCAGGACTGTCGATTTTGTCCGCCTAATTACATGCAGAGGAAAATGACATTTTAAAAATTAGCTGTGCCAAATGTTGGAGGTCCTTACCATACATATCCGGCAATACTTTCTGGTAGAGCTTGCTAATTGATTACAAAGCTCTTTTGCTCTAGGATTATCACAGATGACACAAATAAGAGGAGCAACAACCAAAACTTGACAGTCACTGAATGCATCATATGCCTCTATCCCTTCAGATTCCAGCAGTAATAGCTCCTCAACTATCGGTACACTCTGGTCAAGAGGAGAAACCTTATTTGAAGTTGTGAGGAAATGTATGTTACTTGGCTTAGCATTCGCATGACGGCCAAGGCCAGCAAGGAGAAGGTTTTGCTCCGGTTTCCTGATGTATCATCCGTAAAGAGAATCAGTGGTACCATGATGACTTTTTTCCCCCCAGCTTTTTCCTTCCATTCATTTGACGCAAAGTACTGCATCTTTTCCTAAAATGTGAATACATAAAGTAACTTATAACATGCACAGATGCAACGTTTCACCTCATTGCTAAATCTCTGTATTCCTGCCTCTGTCCATTTAATGACTGATAAAGGTGGATTGGCAACCCCAATTATGGAGGTAAAATGAATCACTTGAGCTCCATATATTACACAGCAGTCATCAGGTAGATAGCAATTAGTGTTTTCAGTTACGTACTGATACTGATAGCAATTCAGAAGCAGCTCCACTTCAGCATGCACTCCTTGCAAAGTATTCTATAGTTAGATATAATATTGCATAAATAGCATTAATGAGCAACCTGAGCTGCAAACCTTTTCAAAAAACTTTACAATGACAGCCTTTGTTGTTCCCAAACTGTGATGCTCAAACGTTATGCAGTCTCGAACAAATATGTGTTCGCCATTTGGTAGTGCTGCCATAGGAGCTTGAAATCTCTCATCATCATTCCACACTGAACCATGGTATATTTCTCTTTTATCCAAAATTGATTTAGAAAAAAATTAATGAGGTACATATACCTAATGACTTTCAAAACATATTTTTATATTTTTCACTTGCATGGAAACCCCCAAAATGCAGACACATATAAAAATAACATACTCAACAGCTCCTTCAGTCTGCACAGGGTATCTTGTGAGGGATGAAGCTATTTTTGGATTAGCCATACAAAGCTGCAGTGTGGACACCACCGATTGACAGTAGAAAGGATTGCCCTGAGATGAAACATGCTGTTTGTTAAAAAAACAAAACAAAAAAAACCCATAAATTTCATCTGAACATTCTTATTTACGCTCTTACCCTCTTTGGCAAATCAAGCCCTGGAAGTTTGAATGATCTTACAGCTTTCAGGCTTGGAACTGAAATCCCAGTCTGATTCAAAATAAACCAGATAAACATAAGAGTTCTGTTGCCCTGGAAAAAAAGAAGTCATAAACCTGATCCTGATCTATAAATTAACATATACTCACAATGGGGTGTGGACCATGAACCAAAAAAAATAACAATGCGAACATCTTGCTGGGAAATGGTTTGTAATCTTGTCTGTCATTAATATCTAATGATATTTGGTCCATCCATGATTCAAATTCATCATCCAAACCACAATCAGCCACTGCAATATCATCCTCTTCATCAAAAGCTGAAGGACATCCCGCATCTGCATCTGTACCCTTCAATATAACCAGAGGTCATAAAATATACGAACCTAGTCTGCTTAATGCTTATTTTAGCTAGTCAAGGAGGCCGTGTACAAATCTAGGCCGAATGGTACTTTTCAGGTTTCATATGTGTGAAATGGTGCTATTAATGAGGTGAGCACTAACCTGGGTAATTCCATCGTCTGTGTCCAGAGCTGAATCAGGTTGCAAACTCGGCTTTGATACTTCAGGTTGCTTGAGAGCCAGTACAAACATGCAGTGTGAACGGGTCTTCTTGTGCCTCTCCAAAGCATAATGACACTTGAAACTAACGCAGCACTATTCGCAGGTATAATCAGCACCTGAAAGAACGCAACAATTTACTTTAAAAACACCCGTCGGCCGTCAGTTTATACCGCAACCTTCTGCCATTATAACTCCCGTTTTCGGCCGCGGATCATTCTGATTTCGAACACGTGGTTCGATGATAATGAATAGTCACCGTGGCTTGAGCGCTTCTCCGTTACCAAGACCTTCAACATCAGGAACAATAGTTAGTACTATTAGTACTGCGTCGTCAACCACTAGGCCTATTGTAACGAGTAATCATGACCAGCGGCGAACGACGGCTACTTCTAGTATTCATGGCTCAGCACCGTACCGCCCGCAGTTTCCCCTAGCAGACCTCACACTCTGGGCGTATCTACATGTACTGTGTCCGAGCATCCGCTAACGCCCATGTTGAGGGACATAAAAGAAATCTTGCTAGCTGGCCAGCAAGCGCAAAAGACTGAGATGAGTAAAATGAGAACATCGCTTTGCAATATGCAAGATGAACTGGCTAAACTGCAAAAATTGGTCAAAGAAGAAAGTGAAAAGGGGTTCTCGATTGAGGATAGTGTGTTCAAGGTACCATTTTAAAGTTTAAACAAGCTATAGTGGTTAAGCGTGCACGATTATTTTCCTAGAATGATCTCGCTGTAGCAGTAACCATTCTGTTTATGACCACTCTGACAAGATTCCCATCAAAGGAGGCGATAGCGGCAAGTTACATCTGTAGAAATGTACCGTTATTTAATTACATTCTTTTCCAGATCGCCATAAAAAATGTCCTATTGGCTGAGTGTGAATCGAAAACCAAGTTTCAGAAAGCTGTTACATTTTGCGGCCATTTACTCACAGCTTTGCGTGCGGAGGAAAGACGAAGGGTATACTCATACATGTATATCATACTTTAATTTCTTTCACTTCTGCATAGATACTGGGGAAAGGTGCATGCGGATCTTTTCCGTCCTACACCACAGACGTTTTTGTGGAAAAGTTTCTGTCCATATTAAAAGTGGAGGACAAAGATGCAATAGCCATGTACAAGCAGCACGTTTCTATTTTGGTATGTATATATTTTTGAATAATTATATATATAATTTAATTTGTTGCCCTTCATTACCATTTACCTTCTTAGCGTTCTTTTATAAGAGAAGACCAAGCACAAGGGGGGTCTAACACGTACAATAACTTTTCCCTTTGGCTTAAAGAGCGGTACCCTCCCAATGGTGTTCCTTCACCAGAGGAAATGGAGCACATTCATCAGGATGACCACTTGCATTTTTACGAAGCACAGGTGCAGCTCAGCAGACAACACTCGCCATCATTTTCTGAGCCACATGAACATGTCTGAGCACTGATCTTCCTCAACCTGTATCAACTGTGTAGGAACTCAAGCTTAAACTCGGTTTACAATTGATCGTTTCCCCCTTTGATTCAATTAACCTTTTAATACACTTAGCTTTCATGTAGGCTTTGACATCACAGTCGTGCATGCGTAATCGTTACATTTCTACTAAAAATACCCGGTAAGTCCGAGTCGCCTAACGAATTGCCTGCGCTCGCATGCGAAGCCTACTGTATACGCTTACTATTAAAGCTGCGCGTGTGTGCAAGTTCGTGATCTTTCGATATAAAGCCTTATATATGTGCGGTGCTATACCGCGGGTATATGTGTATCATTATTGAAGCAATATTGATATCATGGTTTATGCAATAATGATATTCAGCTATTGTCCCAGGATTTTATCAACCTGTTCCATGTTGCTATATCAACATTGACGCAATGAAGATAATATATCAGTATTGGGTCATGTTTTGTATCATTATTGTACCAAGGTTTTTGCGTTTATCATCCTTGAGCCAATATTGGTAAGGGTTGGCTGTGTATTTCTATTGAATGAGCACCGTTGTATGCATTCTAATTATAGTGCATTTCTGTTTTTCATTTCTAGTGACGATCGATCGAAGCATGGCTGAGCCTGAGAGTGCAAGGAAGAAGAGAAAGTGCCTGAAGGTGGAAGATAAACAGAAGGTGATTGATGCTATCAAAGCTGGGAAACATGTGGAGGACATTACACGTGAGTATGGGATAAGTAAATCACAGACATACAGAATCTTTAAATTCAACGCAAGGATTCAATTGTAAGGGCTGTAGCCAGAGGGTAGTGTACCTACGCAGTCAAAGGTAGTAGTCAATAAGGCTAAATACCCTATCATTGACAAAGCAGTGCTCCAGTGGTTTTGCTTAGTCTCGTACCCAGACCCACATCGCAGCTGCGGATGATTACATCACCGGATTACATCACCGCTACGCGTGCAATTTTGGAATCATTGGAATTTTAACATACAGTACGTCGGTACAATAGGTGATTTAGTCACGTACCATATGCCTAGACTAGACTAGCGTGGTTATCGTTGGTTAAATTGATAGGGTACTGTACACAGTTAAAATGTCTTTGTACCCAAATCAATGCCTTTACTTTTTGCAGTGCAGCCATAGAACAGCCACATTTTCCTGCATGCGTATTTGTGTGTGTGTGTGTGTGTGTGTGTGTGGTGTACGCACAGATGATGGTGCTCATGGTCATGTGCAGTTAGTATGTACAGTAGTGTGCACATGTGATGGTGCATTTCATTCAACTTGAAGCGAAGCAACACAACTGTGAAAGGTGTGGCCATCATGAGGTATGGGATGGGTTTGGTCGTTGCTTGCTTCTGGTCATAAAGTACCACCATTCGTTGTACAAGTACATTGGCAATCATGTGGTCCTTGACAAGTGTGCTGCAATACATGAAGAACCTAACGTAATAATAACATGGTGGGTACCAAATAGAGCTATTATTAAATTATAAAAATAACGCATAGGTTAAAAGAAAAGGTTCAATAGTGCAAACAGCTAAAACATTTTGAACTCCATCTTCCAATTGTCCTCAACTTTAAATGCAGCCACAAGGCACAGCTTTCCATCTTGGTACTTGACCTTGTCTACACAGATTCATAAACACTCTTGTCAGATCTATCAAGCCTCTTGGCAAAACCCAACACTGATTGGCTCAATGTCATAACACCATCCTATATGGTTAGTGGTAATAACAGCATGTGTCATAACAGAAGGCTATGTGCCCATACATCTAAGGACCAATTGTTTTATTTCTTCCAAACACAGGTCTGTGGAGGAGGGTTCAGCACAGTATTCCATATAGTACTCATGGTTGATCTCCATTTATAACATCAAGTGTCTGACTGGTTTCTGCAACCCTGTGCTTGTATGTACATGTAGGTGTGCAGGGCATGTGTGTGTTACGCACCTTATGCTGTGTTCAGTACACATGTGATGGTGAATTCATTTCAATCCTAAACAGGACTTGAAACCAATCAACAGGGCTGTGAATGAAGACATCAAACCGAGATTTGGTAGGCGTTATCACAGGTCATACAGATGTGTATTCACATTTGTATAAGAATACAGGCACACACATGCACACAAACACAGATCTTAGACTTTGGTTTGGCTCGTGCCACGATGAGAAGACAACTGGCTATCTGGCTATGTGGCCACTTGATATTGGAGGGTCTAGAAATCATTCCAACATAACATACAGTACAACAGCATTGTGCAGAGCTTGTGGGCATGTCTGTATGATCATGTGATGCTAAACATCTCTTGGCAATGATACTTCGGTTTCACAGTTCTATGTGTGTGTGCCAGATTGTTTTCACTTCAGTTCAGTGTTGTATGTTTTCATGCATATGATTATTTGCTTGCAATAGTGGCACAGCTCTGGGATAGTGATTTAATTTCCTAGCATGTGCCCAATACATGTACATACAGGAACATGCAGATACAAATGCACTCAAGTACTCACACAATTTGGTTTCAGACTAATAATATATTGTGGAGACTTCCGTTACATGGTGTGTGTATTAATTTTGAGATATAAATTATTTGGAGTAAGATGAACCTGTGCCCTTGGGTTCTCTTAAGTGTTCTGACACACACATGCTCACACGCACACACACACACACACTCACACACACATACATCTCAACAAACCTGGTGAACAACTGCATATCCATGCATTTTCAACTGTTGTGGTTGGGACATTAAATGGAATACGATCATGACGTGTGTGTATTGTCAACAGGCATGTTTGCCCCATGCCCAGCAATGCCATGTTCCTTCTAACAACTCTTCTGATGACAACACTGCACATACATGTACATGTATGCTCACTTCACACCATCACACACACCTACACACAAATTATCTATGGTACACTCAAGACTGTGTGTGGTTGTGAGGGTGTGGTCAGTAACCATAGGAACAGGTGGAATAGGACTCCACCAGATCTGTGTGAACAGAGATGTACTGGGAGGAGAAGGTGGAGAGGGAGGGGAGAGTGGTGTTATGTTGTGATGAAGAGATCTGTCATTCATGACAGGAGCTGAAATGGCTTTGAGGGGGAGGTGCTCTAGCTACTAGTGGATGTGGCTGGGGAAGGGTTGAGAGGGACCCCCTTCCATTCGGCTAATTCTCTTCAATTGGGAGAGGGATACTGTAACTATCGTAACATGTGGGTCAATGCTAAGAACACTTGAAATGTTGATTAATCAAGATATCAAACAATGTACATATTATAAGTACATCAAACGTACTCCTCCCCCTTTCCTACACACCCATGTGGTCAGGAGACAATGGTATCCCATCCATCCTTTTTGTTCTTTATACCCTTCTTGTATTTTATATCTTGTGTCATTACAAACCTCACCTTATATGGTCATACAGTAGCCTCTGGGTCAGCTAGCTGGGATCTCTATGCTTTTCAGAGCACACAAGCTGTCCTGTCACGTGTCCTGGCTGAGTGGGAAGAGGGTGGAGATAGTAGTAGGAACACAGAAGGTCCTTGAGGTCAACTGACTGACAAATTGACCAATCTATTCGCAAAAATCAATTTTGTTTTTTTAAGTACTCGGAAAATCGATTTTCAGTTCCAGAAAATCCTGTAAAATCGATTAGTGTTTTAGAAGTATTTGAAAAAATCATGTAGAAATGGTTCAATAGTGCAAACAGCTAAAACATTTTGTTTTCTGAACTCCATCTTCCAATTGTCCTCAACTTTAAATGCAGCCACAAGGCACAGCTTTCCATCTTGGTCTACACAGATTCATAAACACTCTTGTCAGATCTATTGGCAAAACCCAATATTTAAACACCTGATTGGTTTAATGTCATAACACCATCCTACATGTATGTGGTTAGTAGCAAACAGCATATGTCATAACAGAAGGCTATGTGCCCATACATGGTGAAACTCTAAGGACCAATTGTTTTAGTTCTTCCAAACACAGGTCTGTGGAGGAGGGTTCAGCACAGTATTCCATATAGTACTCATGATTGATCTCCATTCATAACACCATGTGTCTGACTGGTTTCTGCAACCCTGTGCTTGTATGTACATGTAGGTGTGCAGGACATGTGTTTGTGTTACGCACAGTACTCTGTGTTCAGTACACATGTGATGGTGAATTCATTTCAACCCTAAACAGGACTTGAAACCAAGCAACAGGGCTGTGAATGAAGACATCAAACCGAGATTTGGTGTGCGTTAACATCACGGGTCATATGATGGGTATGTGGAATAAGGTGGGAGTAGTCATCATTGGGGAACACAAGGGCCTTTGGCCATAAGGTACCACCATTAATTCTTGCTGTTACTAAATTAATGCATAAACAGCTAAAATAATAGCTTTCAGAGTCTCACTACTCATTTTAAAATGCTACATGCCACAGCTTCCCCTTGTTTTTGACTTGACTACTGCACTGCACAGATAAGCAACTTGTCAGATCAGTGAGGCCCCCTGACAACCCACTTGATTGCATACACCACCTTATGTGGTTTGTACTAACAACAGCACATGTCATAACAGCAAGGGCTGTGGGCTGAAAATGGTTGTCTAGGTTTTAAACTGAGGTCTTGATCATGCTTTTATGGATGGTGAACTTATTATCTAGATGAGATAATGTGTGTGTATGTGTGTGTGTGTGTGTGTGTGTGTGTGTGTGTTGTGTAGGTTCATTCTGCAAGAACAGAGCATGAGTATGTTATGTATTATTGGGAAGATGCATTCCTACACCTTTGTAATCCACACCTGAACAGGACTTGAAACCAACCAGAATAATAACAAGCCTCCAAAGTGTGCAAAAGCACACACACCACTTCATACACATGTGTACTCACATTTGTATTAGAGTACAGGCACACACACACACACACACACACACACACACACACACACACACACACATGTACGCACACACACACACACACACACACACACACACACACACACACACACATGCACATGCACACACATAGATCCTGGACTTTGGTTTGGCTCATGCCACGATGAGAAGACAACTGACCATCTGGCTATGTGTCCACTTGATATTGGAGGGTCTAGAAATCATTCCCAACACAGCATAGTGCAGAGCTTGTGGGCATGTCTGTATGATCATGTGATGCTAAACATCTCTTGGCAATGATACTTCAGTTTCACAGCTCTATGTGTGTGTACCAGGTTGTTTTCACTATCAGTTCAGTGTTGTATGTTTTCATGCATATGATTATTTGCTTGCAATAGTGCACAGCTCTGAGATAGTGATTTAATTTCATAGCATGTGCCCAATACATGTACATACAGGAACATGCAGATACAAATGCACTCAAGTACTCACACAATTTGGTTTCAGACTAAAAAATATATTGTGGAGTGTAATCTATGGCTTCCGTTACATGGCGTGTATATTAATTAATTATTTGGAGTAGGAAGAACCTGTGCCCTCTGGTTCTATTAAGTGTTCTGACACACACACACACACACACACACACACACACACACACACACACACACACATACACTCACATACACACACACACACACACATCTCAACAAGCCTGGTGAACACCTGCATATCCATGCATTTTCAACTGTTGTGGTTGGGACATTAAATGGAATATGATCATGACGTGTGTGTATTGTCAACAGGCATGCAATATTACCACGCCCATGTTCCTTCTAACAACTCTTCTGAGGACAACACTGCACATACATGTACATGTATGCTCACTTCACACCATCACACACACCTACACACAAATTATCTATGGTACACTCAAGACTGTGTGTGGATGTGAGGGTGTGGTCAGTAACCATAGGAACAGGTGGAATAGGACTCCACCAGACCTGTGTGGTCAGAACCATGTGGAACTGCTGATGAACAGAGATGTACTGGGAGGAGGAGAAGGTGGAGAGGGAGGGGAGAGTGGTGTTATGTTGTGGTGAAGAGATCTGCCATTCATGACAGGAGCTGAAATGGCTTTGAGGGGGAGGTGCTCTAGCTACTAGTGAATGTGGCTAGGGAAGGGTTGAGAGGGACCCCCTTCCATTCGGCTAATTCTCTTCAATTGGGAGAGGGATAATGTAACTATCGTAACCTGTTGTGAGTCAATGCTAAGAACACTTGAAATGTCGATTAATCAAGATATCAAACAAAAGAAACATGTACATATTATAAGTACATCAAAGGTACTCCTCCTCCTCCCCCTTTCCCTCACACCCGTGTGGCCAGGAGACAAGGGTATCCCATCACCAATCCTCCCTCCTTTTCCTTTTTTATACCCTTCTTGTATTTTATATCTTGTGTCATTACAAACCTCACCTTATATGGTCATACAGTAACCTCCGGGTCAGCTAGCTGGGACCTCTATGCTTTTCAGAGCACACAAGCTGTCCTGTCATGTGTCCTGGCTGAGTGGGAAGAGGGTGGAGATAGCACAGAAGGTCCTTGACTGGCAAATGGACAATTCTATTCGCAAAAATCAATTTTGTTTTTTTAGGTACTCGGAAAATCGATTTTCAGATCCAAAAAATCCTGAAAAATCGATTAGTGTTTTAGAAGTATTTGAAAAAAGTCATGTAGAAAAGGTTCAATAGTGCAAACAGCTAAAATATTTTGTTTTCTGAACTCCATCTTCCAATTGACCTCAACTTTAAATGCAGCCACAAGGCACAGCTTTCCATCTTGGTACTTGACCTTGTCTACACAGATTCATAAACACTCTTGTCAGATCTATGAAGCCTCTTGGCAAAACCCAACACTGATTGGTTCAATGTCAGAACACCATCTTATGTGGTTAGTGGTAATAACAGCATGTGTCATAACAGAAGGCTATGTGCCCATACATGGTGAAACTCTAAGGACCAATTGTTTTATTTCTTCCAAACACAGGTCTGTGGAGGAGGGTTCAGCACTACATGTAGTACTCATGATTGATCTCCATTCATAACACCACGTGTCTGACTGGTTTTTGCAACCCTGTGCTTGTATGTACATGTAGGTGTGCAGGACATGTGTGTGTGTTACACACAGTACTCTATGTTCAGTACACATGTGATGGTGCATTCATTTCAACCCTAAACAGGACTTGACAACAGGGCTGTGAATGAAGACATCAAACCGATATTTGGTGTGCGTTATCATCACGGGTCATATGATGGGTATACACACACACACATTCACATAAACACACACACACACACACACACACATTCACAACACACACACACATTCACAACACACACACACGCACACACACATTCACATAAACACACACACACACACACACACACACACACACACACACACACACACACATACACACATCTCAACAAGCCTGGTGAACAACTGCATATCCATGCATTTTCAACTGTTGTGGTTGGGACATTAAATGGAATATGATCATGATGTGTGTGTATTGTCAACAGGCATGCAAAATTAGTTTGCCTCATGCCCAGCAATGCCATGTTCCTTCTAACAACTCTTCTGATGACAACACTGCACATACATGTACATGTATGCTCACTTCACACCATCACACACACCTACACACAAATTATCTATGCTACACTAAAGATTGTGTGGATGTGAGGGTGTGGTCAGTAACCATAGAAACTGGTGGAGTAGGACTCCACTAGACCTGTGTAAACAGAGATGTACTGGGAGGAGGAGAAGGTGGAGAGGGAGGGGAGAGTGGTGTTATGTTGTGGTGAAGAGATCTGTCATTCATGACAGGAGCTGAAATGGCTTTGAGGGGGAGGTGCTCTGGCTACTAGTGGATGTGGCTAGGGAAGGGTTGAGAGGGACCCCCTTCCATCCGGCTAATTCTCTTCAATTGGGAGAGGGATACTGTTACTATCGTAACATGTGGGTCAATGCTAAGAACACTTGAAATGTCGATTAATCTAGATATTAAACAAACCAAAAAATTTAAAAAAATGTACATATTATAAGTACATCAAACGACTGAATCATTAATTAATCAACATGCACGTCCAATGAAATGTGTAATATAAGGCTAAATTCCTTTTCATAGTGGCTTGTCTAGGATAGGCTCTCAAAGTCCACACAGAGGGAAAAGATTGATCAAGTGTGCACATTCTAACCATTTATATGATGTATATTCTGTAGCATTTTATAAGAACACGCATATAACGATATACCATCACACTGCATGCATCTCTCACACATACTGTACATACACACACTCATAAACATACACACAACACACATTTAACCTTAACAGTTTAAGTCACTCAGAAGGGCATCTCCCACTTATTCCAGGTGAGATCAATCCTGACAGTGGCAGTGGGCACCTTCCCTTCAGTGGGTGTGGCTTGAGTAGACCAGCCAATGGGAGACCAGAGCAGGCATGATAAGCAAGGTAGTCCCTGATCCTGGCCAAGTACCAATCCTGTGGAGATTATGTGATGGTCATGTGTCTTATTAAACAAGTAGTTTTCATCGTGTTGGAAGCATTTAAATACTGCATTTGCATTACAGATGTTTCAAAATGACTCAAACCGCTCCTTCTCTCCCCCTATCCTACACACCCATGTGGTCAGGAGACAAGTGAATCCCATCACCAATCCTCCCTCCATTTTACCCTTCTTGTATTTGATATCTTGTGTCATTACAAACCTCACCTTATATGGTCATACAGTAGCCTCTGGGTCAGCTCGCTAGCTGGGATCTCTATGCTTTTCAGAGCACACAAGCTGTCCTGTCACGTGTCCTGGCTGAGTGGGAAGTGGGTGGAGATAGTAGTAGGAACACAGAAGGTCCTTGAGGTCAACTGACTGGCAAATTGACAAATTTATTCACAAAAATCAATTTAGTTTTGTAAGTACTTGGAAAATCGATTTTCAGATCCAAAAAATCCTGAAAAGTCTATTAGTGTTTTAGAAGTATTTGAAAAAAAAAAATCAACATGCATTGTGCACGGGGACTTTGTTCCAAATACAATTAAAACAATGTAGAGGTGACTTAGAGACTTGACTTGAATTCAGTTACAAATAAATCAATCATCATTGGTTCATCTGCACATATCTTTCTAATTTTACACCCCCTATCTTGGTTTGTGTAACACTGAGCACTAAGACCAATATAGTGGTATATTTAAAATGTCCACAATCTAGTGTACATTGAATACAATAGCCTGTATATGTAGCTCTTCAACCATACCTTATCACAATTCATCTCAGCCTGTATTGATTTTATTGCTTCTTCTAAAGTTCCATTTCTCGATGCCTCCATAAGCCTCTCCTACAACAGTTAAGTAAAGACATAAATGTACAGGTACATAATTCACCTCTCAGGTATGTACATGTATCAGTCATTCGAAGAGTATATTACAGGAAGTGCTCAATAGCATCGAAATTATATGGTACCAAAGTACATTATCATTGCACATAATAATATGCCATGATGTACATGTACATGTTAAAAGCCTTGAAGTTAATGTATATGTGCAAACAGGGAATCAACGTACAATGTGCAAATTATGTAAGTGAGCCACAAACAAGCTTGCATAGCATGCATTGAAACTCAATGATGTATTAACAAGTGGTAAAAAATGCCTCAGATACAATGCACATCAGCACCTGATAAAGGTCAGAACCCGCATTTATGTGGTGGTGTGTCTTGACATCCAAAAGAACTTTCACACAATCAATATGGCCGTAGTGCAATGCGAAAACCAATGCAGTCGTCTCACACTGTAAGAAGACAGTGCATATGTGAGCATAGATTTGCAGCAAATATTATATACATGTACACCATTTGAGGAAATGCCAGAAAACCTTTATACGCAGTTTAAAGAGCAGGTTCGTTATCATAAAGAAATTGCTGCTGCTAGGTATTTGTCTCACCTCTTCTTTAAGATTGATCTGGGCACCACCATCCAGCAACACTTTCACACACTCAGCATTGCTGATTCCTGATGCGTACATCAACGAAGTCCTTCCAACCTAAAAGCAGGGGACTAAATGATCAGAGTGCCACACAGTATCTTTGTTCAAGTTGTTTCACCAATTGGAGCTGATACAACGACATCTGGGTAGGATTAACAATAATGCATGTGAACATGGCAACAATAAAGAGTACATTTCGCTTGCAAATTAGCAATTAGACCATAGATGAAATTTTCAAATGCTCAAACATAATCTTTTACAGAATATCACTCACATTGTTGCAATGATTGACATCAGCACCTCTATTCACAAGGGCTCTAACACAATTAGCATGGCCATGATATGCTGCCCTCATCAGCGACGCCCACCCATCCTGCAACAGACGACCTTTTAGCACTTGGTGTGACCTTATTGCAGGTTGCAATATTAGTGGAATTTGAGTACATAGTGTGGTAATGGCATCATCAAAACTACTGTGTTAGGTCAGCATACTGAGTATGCATTGCACAAACCTTCATGTGAAATGTTATCATTTGGCTTTATGTTATAGATATTTTAATCTAAAAAAGGATGCAAAAATACAATTATTCAAATGCCTTGAATTCTGCTAATGCGCAAAGAGAAATGCACACCTTGCGATATGGGAGATTATGATGAAGACTAGAGGGTGACCTTGCTTCCTTGTACACCACACCGTTCACCTACATTATTAATTGTTGTATGAACAAGAAACTTGGGATGCATTGTAGGTCTTTGCATTGTTTTATTATGTTGCAACATTTACCTGTGATGGCTGTGTAAGTGTTATAGTGGCCATTTTGTAAGTTCAGTGTGGGATATGTGAGTATGTGTAGTTTGTAAATACAACTACAGCAGAGCAGTGATTTTGTACACTGAATTTATAATCAATTAAGTTCCTTGTCCTGTAGTTTGTTTGATTCTGTGACAGTTAAGTATTGTTCGCAGATGTATTTGAAACCCCCAAGACGTATAGAAACTTCCATATAAGATTTGACCCCGACTATGAATGTCATTAAAAAACGCGACCCGTCTGTAACAACACTCCCGACGATCGGATCGTGTAGCTTGTTTTAGCAATCGATCTAGAAGTCAAAAATGAGTAGTTTCGTTTTTGTTTCATGTCGCAGAACCACGTGGTTGTAGAGAACAAGAGTGTACTGCCCGTTCTCGTACCCAGTCTCGGAACAAGGGGCGGGTCGTCTTCTTCTCCTCCTTCTTGGCAACGCATAACTCGGGACAGGAACACTTTTATAGAGAACAAGAGTGTACTACCCGTTCTCGTACCCAGTCTCGGAACAAGGGGCGGGTCGTCTTCTTCTCCTCCTTGGCAACGCATAACTCGGGACAGGAACACTTTTAAGCGATCAAAATTTCACCACTAGCTTCAGAATCGGATGGAGAACTCGCTTTTATATAAATAATCGATGTTATACTCTGATACACAATCGACTATCAGCCTATGTCTTGTATAATTAGACATTGGGTGTGAAAAAAAAATTAAGAAAACAAGTAAATAAAAACATTCTCTACGAGAAAGTTGGATTTGAAGGCAATTGGTGGTGTAAAAAGCAAGGAAACAAGGTCTTATCAGAAGGGAAAATGTAATAGTCCTATATTTAGCACACAAACAACATACGCCCTAGAAATGTGCTAAATATAGGACTATTACATTTTCCCTTCTGATAAGACCTTGTATCCTTGCTTTTTACACCACCAATTGCCTTCAAATCCTATATCCCACCAACTTTCTCGTAGAGAATGTTTTTATTTACTTGTAAATAACATGAATGCATAATGCATTGCATTAGGAAAACGTTTCAGTTTACTAAGGAACAACTTTAAAAACTGTATCTTTCTCGCTATCCTCCTAAAAGTGTTCCCCATTCAATTCTTGCTTGGATTGAATCACATCATTTCATGCCCATAACTAAAACCTGAAATGATATGAATTGTATGTACGCTTTAACCACATCCGAGAAGCACATGCATCATTCAAAGATGTACTGTAAGTGAGGCTAACCTTAGTCTGGTGATCTATGTTGGCACCCCTATCCAAAAGCACTTTCACACAGTCAACATGACCAAGTCCTGCTACAAAACCTAATGGTGTCCTACCATCCTGTAAGGAGAAAGACTATTTTTTTACAAGTGTAATGCAGATGTACATTATCACCTGATGTGGTCCACCTTTGAACCCTAGACTGTCTGTCTGTATGCACGTGCATTTATCTGTATATAAGCGTAGGTCCTTTTGTATCTAGAGAGCTGCTGTGATTGTATCTTTTAAGTGCTGCTAATATATTCTAACAGCATTCTCTGTTGAATTCGTGGCCGCGTTACACAAGAATCAGATATACTTATGATGGTGGTACAACACACAAGTATACAGGTTTCATGCATAACATGTACATGTCAATGTTAGTTAAGGTGTGCAAGTCAGAGTCCTTGTACATGTTCCACAAAAAGCATAAATAGCTGGCTATATTACAAGAGGTGCAATCGATTTTAATAAACTCAGGGTCGGACACATTGCATGACACTCCATTGAGAGTGCTGCTGCTTCTGCCTTGGCTGACATTATCAAACACGCCCATTACTGTATAGCATGAAAGCTGTGTCCAGCTTCACGGTTGGCAGCTACGAGATCGCTGCTGGCACCAGCCAACTCCCTCTCGAGTGCTTCCAGTTGTGTCAATGCTGTTGGGTTTGAAGGTTCCAACTGGAGCACCTTCTGCAGGTCGGCAACCGCACCTTTTCAAACACTTGTATGCAAATGCACGCCGCAACAAAGCTGCATAAAGAGATTTGCACAATACCTAGGTCATTTAAAAGTTCAATGGGTCCCATGCACATTGATGCAGTGTAAACAGTAAACAACATAACATTTCTTGGAGGTCCACAATACTGTGCACTTGAATAAGAGCATAATACCGTTAGTGAAAGCATCAGTAATTTTAGTGTGCAGGGGGGGGGGGGATGCACATTACATGTACATGTATGTGAAGCACAAAAGTACTATTATTCATCTAAAATCATTATCCATTTAAACCATATGAAATCCCTGTGCATGAAAACAGCACATTTACAGGTACAGTATGTCTGTATGAATAGTGGTGAGCTTCTACTCTCTTGCATTTGGGAATGAACACGTATTCTATAATTTTTGAGTGTGAATATCAGTTTTGTCCAAATGATCCACATTTCCTTACTTTGTGCTTACCTTCGATGCTGGTAGGGAGCAACTTCCAAGCTGCAACACTGTCATGGACAGCATCAGAAAATCTTCCCAACTTGATAGCTATGATTATTTAGATGTGGAGAATTGGAGAACACATTAGCACTGCATTCAGTATGGTAACAGATTATAGCAAACCCCATCCCATATACATAATAAGTCCCAAAACTATCTCCCAGTCCTGCATGACTGGCATATTTATATACAACACAATTGCAAGGTCCAACACTGATCTGTGGACATCTTGACAGTTTCCTGTATAGAGACTGAAAAAGCTCCATCCATTATGGTCAGGATGTACGGGTAGTCCTATTGTTGTAGAGGGTGAGAAGGAGGCACTACACATAGATGAATAGTGCACACATTTTGTTCTAATCTACCATCGATTTACTGTACATCTCATGCGGTGATGAAATCTTCTCCTTGCCTTTCTTGGTCATCAGAACCTAGCTAACCTGGCACCAAGGAAAATAGATTGGTATGTTCCCCTGTGTCAGTTGGATAATGGAGGGCCAAACAGTTGGTGTGGGGATGCTGCATATTGTTGTTAAGAATTGATACACCAGATGCATGTTCCCACTCTCTGTCAATTCAGTAGTATTTGCGTACTCTACAAAGTTGCATGTGTGTGGGATCATCAGCTGTGTCCAGAATTGATTCTTTATGTTCTTGTTTATCTGCTGGTATTTGTGTCAGGGTATGAAAAGTCTACATGAGCACATGTCTTCAGTATGTGTTGCTACGCATACGTGTATACTTGTACCCTGGGTTTTGTTGCCTTTTTAGGGACCTTAAGAGAGACATAGCCAAGAAGTTGGAAAAATTGGAAAGAAGAACGCAAAGAGCCATTGTGGAGTTAATAAGTGAGTGGAGAGGAAGGATGTTGGGGTTGTGGCTTGTGTGATTGGGAAGACAAAAAAGCTTTGTCCAGCATGTGAGAAAAGGGGTCCTAACCTATAGGAACTCAAATTAATTGGACTTGTGCTGATAAAGAAGATGCCCACAATGTCATGTCACAAGATGCATGCACAGGAGGTTACTAGTTTAATGCATGCGTATCTTTGTATCCCAACTAGATGTTGTGTTTTTTTTTGTGTTCCTTTTTATATCACCCATCGTTGAGCACAATCCACATCCTCTTATGGTGTACATTGTTATGTGGTCCACCACAGTTATGGTACATACATGTATGACTAGATATTGCATTGGGCTTGGCAGTTCCATACTAATTGGCAAGTAGGATATTTAGTGGCATCTATTCAGCAAATGAAAGCAATGTTACATTTACAGAATGCAGTACCATTGGCCCTAGCACTAGCGACAACTTCAAGCCTTCCATGCATGTCTGATAATGAGCATAGGCTTGTGGGTTGGAGAACAACAACAAGCAAGTTGTCTAACAGGGAGTGGGGGGGGGGGGGGAGGAATGCTTCTTTGCCCTAGTCTCATACCCAGACCCAGGTTCCGATTACATCACTGCTATGTGGAAAATTTGGGAACCTGGGTCTGGATACGATTGGCAGCATGCTTGATTTCTTGCTTTGCCAGTCCTAGCATAGTAGAACTATTATCGCACCATGGTTGTACAGTATTACTTATGATGTAACATCAGAAGGGTCTGGGTACGAGACTACCCCTGGCAGCAGCTGTTTATGGCCGCCACCCGCCTGTCGAGGTGGACGTGGGAGGGGATAAACCCTCCCATCTGGGGGGCGTAGCTCCCTCAAGGCCTTGGGTGGAGCAGAGCCCCAGAAGCTTTGCAAGTCGTGCATCGCAGTCCCCGGTCTCACCTGCTGGAAGTCTTCAGTCCCTGGTCTCAACAAATGTTGACAGAATGTTGTTTAGCATGCTAACTGTGTCTTAAAGGCACCATCACATGCCAGCAATTGGATACGTGCACGCATCTGTGAGGAAACAAGAACAAGTGGCATGATATTGACCTCGTACATTGGGGTCCAATGGAAATGGAATATCCTCCACCATGCTGACACCACCTGAAAGTACATGTAGAAATGGTGGTTACATCACAGAGTACAAATATACTACGTAGCCTCCACACACATGAGTACACCCAAAATATGCTCATATACATGAATGAACACAGACACACATGTGCAATGACGTACATTGCACACGTGTGCCTGTGTTCATTCATGTATATACGTGCATGTGGCAATGGAGTTAAAATAGTACCTGAGTAAAATCTGGTTAGCTAAAGTGGTGTGCATAGAGTGTGTGTATATATTTGTGTGTGTGTGAGTGTGTGTGTTTGTGAGTGTGTGTGTGTATTTGTGTGTATCTGTGTTTGTGTGTGAGTTAAGCCATTAATTAAGATCCAATAAGGGACCTTACAATGCCCCTAGTTGTGCTGGAGTAGGCTCAGCCCCCTCTCACACCCACCCCCTTTGTGCCATGCCTTATGTACTATTACTCCATGTAACGCAACTTGGCCACTGTACTTTTTGTTACTTCCTTACACCACTGGGTTCAGTTGTTGTGACAGTATGATTCACTTCATCTTTTCAAGAGCAAATAGATACTACTTCTTGTAGCGCGAATGACAATCAGATACAGTGTGCATGAACATTGTCTACATGTAGGTAGATTTCCAACACTGCTTTTATCAATAATGTCAAATGTTTACAGCAGTCCCTTTTCATTTCCTATGTATGTTTTGAAGTCAATGTATTTTTTTTTTGAACTAAGGAGGCATGTTTATTTTGTTTCACTTTCTCTTAATGTCCCACACAAGGTGCACATTATATCTCTGTCTCAAGATGATGACTCACTACGGTATGCTCATTTATTCTTAGATCAGCCACTATGACTTACTCAACCAATGCAATATCAAACGAACACAGCTTGATGATTAGGGAATTATCCCGTGTAGTTGTTGCTGTCAACAGAGTTCTGTGTATTGATAGAAAATATTTATTGACAGGGCTTTGCAGTGTTGCAATTCTTGTTAACCTTTGCATATTGGAGGTTAAATGTCATTAGTGCTGCATGTAAGGTGCTGATCAGGCAGTGTGTATTTATCAGGTTGCCTGAAATTTGCAGAATATAATGAATACAGTTATGGTAATGCTTACATAATATCCCCCTTGTGTACCAACTGCAATGTTTATGCACTTAAGTCACTATAATCATCACACACTCATTGTACATAAGCTTGATAACTGAATGCATGTCGTTTCAATTGGCAGTTGCATCCCTCTATAGCAATCCCTGAAAGTAGGTAGTAGTATACAATTAACTGTCATAAGCTGGAGTTGAAAAGCACAGGCTGGCATTCTGGTAACTGTGATATGTTACTTGCATCATTATGTTGCTGTTGGCGTTGTTGAGTATGACGCATTTCATACTGATAGGTAAGGGAAGAGAATAAGTGGTGGGTGTGAGAGAGGATTACAGTGGAAAATATGCAATACTATGGTGGCATTACCTCTGCTTTGGTTGTTTGATGTGGCTGATTATTGACCACTGATTGCTTCGTGGCACTGTTTTCCTGTCGCTTTCGAGCTGTTGGTTGTGATACACCAAAACAACAGCACAGATTTTCATTGACTAAACGTGCAATGAATAAGTACTTTAACGCATGTGAAAGTAGTCAAGGAATAACATTTTAACCCACCTATTGTTGCCCATTAAAATCACAAAAGTTGTCAGCATTTTCATCCATGCACATTACTTAAATTTTAGCTACGCTATCACCATCTACATATACATATGGAATCGTTTTCGTGAAAAGGGACCTAACACATACATTTCCAGTATGTGCAATAGAAATGTAACACCTGCATTGAAATGTATGGCTAATAAAAAATTAAGAGCCTTACAACTCTATGATTAATACTGTGATTCTCAGTGCATAAGAAGCAATGTGTACAGGACATTTCAGACTTCTAATGTAGAATATAATTTTTTTTGAAACTGGAAAAAACATGCATCGGGTCCCTTTTTGCGGAAACGATCCCATATGTCAGGTTTAAAATTTTTCCAGGGTAAATTTAAAAAACTTGCTTTGATCTGAGATTGAGGCTCGTCTTCCTCCTGCACATTAAGAGAAGACATTCAGTGAGAAAGTGCATGTTATTGGTTCAGACATGCTACAAACCACTTCTTATGATATCACAGTTGGATGATATCTGACAGTGTAAGGCAAAGCTATTGTCATCTAATTACTAGAAATGTTGGCTAATGCTCATGTTAAAAACGTTGTGAGGGTAAATTTACCTCTAGATTTTAGCATATGATGCAAATATTTTCTTACAGACTCGTGAATCAATGAAAGAACATTGATTCTCATATATGACACTAACCAAACAAGGTAATCTACACCAAATGTCCTCATTTGCGCACTTCACAAACCTAATAGCAGAAGCAGATTAGGAGTTATAGAGAGTACAGCACCAGCTTTGTGCTGCCATAGGCAATTATGCAAGTTGTATGCTCATGCGACATGACAAATATGTGTGGAAAAGTTTTTTTGGTGTCATCACCTCCCTAAACTTACTTGCACCTGATTGGGGTAGAGTTTGATCTAAGTTTGAGACTGGCACTCCTGCACATTAAAATAGGACATTTTGTGAGAGAGTGCATGTTCGGACATGCCACAAATCACCTTTGGCATCATCATTGATCGATTTGGAACTGTCCTTGGTATGCGTAGCTGCATGGAGATAATTAGTGTGCCCTATAAATCAATAAAAAGATAGTAGCCGATGCACATAATTGACCAGAAGTGCTGTTTTGATAATTGGTTATTACTGTGTCAGGGTCACATGCTGCCTGTTTGAGTTTCAGTTCATTTGCATGATAAAAAGAGGGAAAGAATTTGGCATATCTGACAATAACTCTGATGATGCCAAGAACGAGATGTTTCACAGTGAAAGGGTAGTTAAAGATGGAGGAAATCATGACCCTGGACACGTCAATAGTTATGTGATAGAGTATTCATGGAGCATAGTTGATACTTTTCTGCTACATGCAAAACATTTTGCACTGCTTAGACAATCAACTTTTTCTTATCGTCAGGCACATTTTTCTGTGATCATCCATCATAGGAAGGGTGATTGCTTGAAAATAATGTTATATGACCTCCTATATGCAGACCAGTATTTAATGTATAATATTTGCTCCTTACTCAGGGACAGGATTTTCTCATGTCAAAATCGAAGTGCAACAGATGGCTGTTGTGTACCATAGAGACTTAGCGAAAGACCATGATTGAGTTGTCATTACTAATGTTTTCTCCACTGCAAGTGAGGGCCAAGTCACTTAACATGACTTGACCAAGACATAAGGAGCAACCCAAGTCATGAAAATATGCGGCAATGAAAGTTATGTCAATTTAGGCCACTGAAATATGCATTAGGTACACAATGTCAGTGCTCTAACCAGAAATTATGGTTTGCCACAGATAGTATGGTAGCTATTCATTGATTTTTTATCAGAGACATGACACACTTGGGTGGACTACACCTTACAGTAGTCATTGTGCCATTATCAAATAATACATGTTTATGCATATACTGTAACCAGAAAACATGGCACAAAAATATTAAAAGGTTACTTCAGGGATTACATTGTTTAGTTGTTTTGATGCAGAGCAGCAGTATATTGAAATACATTATCCGGAACGTGATTTTTATTTATTTATTTATTTATTTTGACACAAAATGGTACCATTCGTTGCTTTCTTAGATTGATATCTCATGTCTTATTTCCATCTCTGAATGAGATCTTTCACCCTGTCATGGTTTCCTAGGCTGAAACTCAGGAAAGTGTCCAGACTATTTGCGAATGAATGGAAGCAGGTTGTGTACGTGCAATTGCAAAATGACTAATCATCAAACAGGTCGTGCTCACACATATGTGCCAACTGCACTGTGGTGTGGATGCAAACAAATTGTCCTCGCTAGTTTCAGTAAATTGGCTTACTCCTGGTGTTGGTGCTGGGTTGTTTGCCATTTTCTCCAATGCTGCATCTCTGGATGACATGTGCAGCAATACTAACTGGTGGCAGACGCCCTTCTCAGCTGGTCACTAGCATCCATTACATGCACCACTTATAGATTAATAATATCACACAGCTAGGCTCACATTTGCATGTGATCATTGTGATATTATTTTATTGCTGGCTAACTAAGTAGAGCTGCAACCCAAATTAATCAATCCGTGCTGGTATGCTGTTTATAACATGTTAGATGCGCATACATACTGTCAATGGAATTAAAGCAGAATATGACTTAATTACCTGGGACCGTATAATTGAACCAGCATGCTACTACTATTATACACCCAGTCGTCGATCTGAAATGTGTGCATGCAATTCATATTCATTAGGATTAACTGTTAAGGGCCCAGCTCCCCTCACAAAATAGACTTATTCCACAATAAGTACGAAAAAGACTACAGTACATTTCATCCACCCACTTTTTGCAAGTCCAGCCTAGTTTTCATAGATGAAATAGTAGTATACAGTGTGAGTCACAATTTTGGTAACCACCTTATGTAGCTATACATTATTCAACTTCAATATACCTACAAAAATGGTTCAAGTCAAGCGTTATGGTTAATAAACTAAATCAAGACTCTTGAAAATAAGTTGATATAAAATGGTACATTCATTCAAACTGAGGGTTACTTAACTTTAATATTATCCATTAAGGTATCACAAATGCTGCAATCGAAATATATAGTTTTTCAAATTTTACAATTGTTGAATATGGGAAACCACACGTCTTGACTAGGTTTTTTTGTATTTATTAACTTTAACTATTGCATGACAATTTGTTGAATTGGATCCTGTTATTTTAACACATGTAGTTAAGCTCATATGCAAACTAAACTTAACTTGATTTTAATAAGTATAATATATATTTTTAATTTTGAAACTTTAATTATTATAATAATCGCTGTATTTCCGTGTTTGTATATTACAATAATAATAATAATAATAATAATAATAATAATAATAATAATTATCATTATTATAATTATAATAATAATAATTATAATTAAAACTGTATAAATATTACATAACACAATTAAGTTTAATACTCAAGAAAGGGAGCACGGGCACATCTGAGGAGGACAATGCAAGGGCATATTAGCTAGGTCTTCAGTTTATTGACACCTTTTGTCTCGTGAATAATAATAATGTATTAAACACAATTATTAAAAGAGAAAAAAAACAAGAAAAAAAAACACACACACACACACACACACACACAAAACATGTTCAGCCTCGCTCACTGAATGCTGAAACCTAGCAAGGGATAGCAAGGCTCTGGCGTTGCAGTGAACTAAGGTGAGGTTCAGTCTTTGATAGATGCTTGTAATGGCCTTTGACTTGCTACACTGCTACACTGCAACTGCAAAGCCAGACGGGCAGCCAGCCGAGAAATGGAACCCTGAGCTGAACAACCTGCTTTGTTTACTGAGGACAGATAAGCAGCCGAGCAATGTAAAGCCAACCTACAGAGGTCTAGACCACCCCTACTAAGGCTCAGCTGAACTTGACGCCACTCAGAGTCAGAAGGATCAATTGCAACACAGTCACAAAAGTGACGACGAACCTCCGCATCAAACAATGTAGGCCTTCAGACACAAGGGCAGGTGGAGTGGAGCAAGCGAAATGGACCAGCTTACAAAAGGTGGCACAATGACGTAAGAGAAGGAGTGCAATTTGAGGATCTAATGAACCCACCTCTGACATCTGGGGCAGCAATTTGACTGCCTTGGCTCACTTTTGAGCGAGGAATTTGGCACAAAATATTGCATCCCCAATAGGAGCACCCAGGATCTCAAAGTTAGGCTCATGAAACACCTTTATGTCAGCTGGAAAGCCCTCTATGTCACCTCGAGAAAAGAGTTCACACTTGGCCATATTGTTATATAGCCCCAAGGAGGGACCAAACTGCTGAATGAGGTGGAAAGCATGCTTCACTGCATCCTTGGGACCTGCCAGAGTACCGTCATCAAGGTACCACATATTAAACAAAAGTTCAGAACATTCACTGTCTACCGCAATGGACCGGACAAGCTTATACAGAACTAGAGAGACAGGAGAGGACCCAAAGGGTCTCCCTGCTGAACTCCCTGCTCCGACCCAAGGGTACCCATGGTGTGCCACAAAGTAGGATGCTGTCCATAGCACCAAAAAACCCACCGGAAAAGTTCTGGGAAGTGGGTCGCACACTCCTCTAGGAGGGCTTTTCGTGAAACCTCATTGAATGCATTTCTTAGGTCCACCTTGCATGCCACAAAATCATCATCCTCCCAGTGATCCCTAATACACTGGCGCAGACCATGTACCAACTTTTCCGCTACAATCATTAATTTAATTGCATCAACATTATTTTAACTATGCATTATTTAACCGATTATACGCGGAATTGTAATTTTTTTAATCATTTTTCATGCATGGTATCAGAATACGTCAGTACTGTATACCGCATGGCGTGGAATACTTCTTAGAGAATTTAGCCTGTTTTTTTGAGATCTTGTGAAGATTCGTTTTGCGACGTGAACACTTTTGAGCCAGAGATGATAATTAGTATTGTCTCTAATTGAGCTACATATATACATGTGTATGTAGTTATATATGTTGCTGGTAGCGCGTAGCTGTATACGCTGAGTGGACATCCTGTTGTGTGTGGGTGCATACATGGTTGTACGCTGAGTGTACTTAGAAATGTGTTGGTAGCAACGGCTGTAAGCTGAGTGTACTTAGTGATGTGTTGATAGCCACGTATGTGCGCTGAGTGTGCAGTGTTTACGCTGCAGGTTTAAAGACCTTTTCATGCGCTGTGTTCCTCCCTACACGAAGGTAGTAATATATTATTATACCCTAATCACTCGTTTACGGCCGTCTATACACAATAACCACGGGCAATGTCGTGCTATACACAGCCAGGGATGCGGACGCAAATTTGCGTCTTCCGTGTATAATCGGTTAAAATATTCAACATATGAGTGAACTAACTAATTTTGAAACTGGAGTTATTTGTGTACAAAACCATTGCCTAAATTGTGACTCAACAGAAGTGCAATGTAAAACAATTTATTCAAAGTCATACCTCTTCCAGCCATCTGTAGTACTTCTGTTTCCGTTCTTCGAAGCTTCTTTATGCGTTCAACAATTCTCTTAATAGTATTATCTGAAGCCCTTAAAGTTTTCCATATACTGTCCGCAAGTTCCTGGTCTTTAAATGCATCAGGTAGTTGGTTCGTTTGTTCAACTGCACAATATGGATTTTCAATGCAATAGATGTCATCTAACGATTGTGATGCAGTGTAGTGCAGTAGCTTGGTTACGTCAATAGAAGCTTCGCTTAATTTTCGCACATTAGTCAGGATAACAATTGTGCACTCCTTAAGATCTCCGTACAAAATGGCCGATATTTGCTCCAATGCTTTCTGCAAGTGTAGCGTTGCGCGAGGTTGGCGTCCATTGACTATCAGCCAACAGCAATCTATAGATTTCACGTTTCGCGCAGTACTTTGTATCGTGCGCAAGTGCTCATCGTCCTTTTCCGTTCCCTGTGTGTCACCGAAGCCCGGGGTGTCTATTATGTTTATATATATGTCACTAAATGTAAGGCAATATTCCTTCGCTTCGGTCGTTTTGCTCTCCATTGGATTCGACAGCAAGCGCTCAAATGCGGTGTCGTGGCAGCTATGAAAAAACTCCGGTCCATGCTTTCCTTGTAGCGCACGAACTTTTTCAAGATTATAAATAAGATTGAGCATAGAGGTTTTCCCCGCTCCTGAGTGCCCAATCAGAAGCACTTTGTAGCAGCCTTCCGCGGCCATCACTTTACAAACATGCCACTGATTGACTTAATTGCAATAATTTTCATGGCACGCGACATGTTGTCATCAGACCGCTCGAATGCAATTAGCCAATGGCTGCGGTACACAAAAGGCAAACGCGCACGCGTAACATTATGCAGATAACAATGTAGCGAGTGAAAGAGTGAACTAGAAATAGTCAAGCCGGTCCAGATAATAAAGCAGGGAATTGAAGACGATAGGTAAATTTGATTGACAACACAAGCGCTACACCACATTGGTAATTGACTTCCATATTTGGACACTGGAGGTAAAAGCTATTTACCTATCCTAGATCCTATCGCAGTATCCCGCAGACAAATAGTACACATTATCATACACAAAAAATTGAGAGGGTTTACAGAGTACGCGGCTAGGTCTATCACAAATTCAGTCAGTGTTGACAGAAAACTATTTGGTTCAAAAGCTAGATTGGCCTGGGGTGACAATCATTCTGCTCTGGGGCTGGAATATCTGAAGTGAACCATAGGTGTCGGTATAGCTGCTGCACTCTTATACACGTAGCCCTTAAACAATATGTAATTATTTCTTAACAAGGTGCATACCAAACAACACTGTTTTATAAACGTTGATTTTTATTAACGTCAAGTTGTTTCCTTGCTTCAAGGATCGTAAATAGTGGTGGAGATGACGTGTAATAAGGCACATGCAATGAAGTACCTTTGGAAACGCTGTTGATTTAAATACAAAAAAGTACAATACAATTTAAACACTACTCAGTATTTTTTAGTTCACTGGCTTGTATGGCTTTCATAGCTGACTGTAAGCGTGCTTGTGCTATTACCAATGACTCAGTTTTGCCATATGTAGTTTCGTATAACTTAATAACTTCCAACTGAGTCTGCAAAACCTGGAT
This sequence comes from Ephydatia muelleri, assembly GCA_013339895.1. Lineage (NCBI taxonomy): Eukaryota > Metazoa > Porifera > Demospongiae > Spongillida > Spongillidae > Ephydatia > Ephydatia muelleri. The sequence continues at coordinate 4,983,259 of JABACO010000007.1, forward strand.
GTAATTTTTTGTGCTTGATAGCTTGTGGAAATGCTGAATCCGTGCTGATAGATTTTCTAATGCTTGGGCACTTTCCTTTTTGATCTGAGCAACAATCTTTTCATATTCCATACATACGTCTTGGTGTTGAAATTTGACATATTGATGATAGTGGGTAACATATTTATGCTTACATATAGCGCAGACACCTGGTTGACTCGACCCTACCATGCAGGCACAATTCTTGAAAACTTCTGTATCATATGAGTGTGGAAGTTTACATTGTAAGTGGCAGCTGGAGTAACAACCTGGATGATCGCATAATGTGTTGTAGTGCTGATCTTCTGTCATAATAATCCTACGAAACGTCACTTTTCCTGCATTTTTGGCTGTCTTTTTCTTTTGCAGCTCTTCATGATTATACTGATGCATAGTAATTGCAAGTACTTCACGCTCTACTGCCTGTTTTGCTGTATAGACTTCCAAGAAAGAAGTGGTGGGAATTGGATCGAATTCTTTAATGCTGTGCACAAGCTTCCTAAATTCCTTGTTTGCCAAATCAAATCCATGTTTTATGTCTTCCAATTCGTCATCTATCTTGTTTAGTCTCATTGCATTTTCCATGATACACAGTGGGTTATCGATGCAAAACGTTTTATTCGGATCTATCACGTTTTTGAAGAATTCATGAAAAATTTGCGGTTTCAGTGAAGCTTGAAAGATCTTTTCACAGTTCGTAAGACACATAATCATGTTGCTAGTAGCAACATTTGGCAGAAGTGCAGATATTTCGGATAACGCATACTTGACTTCAGGAATTCCTCTTGGCGTACGCCCATTAATGACTAAGCAAATGCAATGAACATATTCAACCGTTTTCAGGTGCTGAACAATATTTGCCACGTTCTCCTTTTCCTTACCTATTCCAGATGAGTCTACTCCCAAGCCCGGCGTGTCTGTGATCATAAACGTCACATCACCGATTTTCATGTCATAGGATCTCGAACTGCTTGTCTTGCTAGCCATTGGGTCGTCCAGTGCTCTTTCCAACTTGGTGTCGTTATAGCGTTTGAAATCAGTAGTTATTCGGTCGCATCCACCCTCGTTCATTGTACCAAAGTTGCCAATGAGGTTCAGCAGCGACGTTTTTCCTGCCCCCGAAGCCCCGATAAAGACAATATGATACTTGCAATTTCGGCTCTCATTTTTTGTCATCGCAACTTTTAGTTCCGTGAGGACCTCATTCATCGTTACGCTCGTCGCCATGACCAACCAGGGATCGCCTAATTATAAAACTATCTTCACCAATAATGGTATAAACGTTTCCCCAGAATATGAATATTACTATCGCTCGCCATGAATATGTATAATGCGAAGCTGGAATTTCTAACATACAGTACGTCGGTACAATAGGTGATTTAGTCACGTACTATATGCCTAGACTAGACTAGCGTGGTTATCATTGGTTACATGATATAAATTTCAATAGTATAATGGAGTACTGTACACAGTTAAAATGTCTATATGGAATTTGTACCCAATTAATGCTTTTACGTTTTGCAGTGCAGCCATAAACCAGCCACATCTTCCTGTGTGTGTTTGTGTGTGTGTATTTGTGTGTGTTTATATGTGTGTGTTTGTGTGTGTGTTTGTGTGTGTGTGTGTGTGTGTGTGTGTTTGTGTGTGTGTGTGTGTGTGTGTGTGGTGTACGCACAGATGATGGTGCTCATGTATGTACAGTAGTGTGCACATGTGATGTGGTGCATTTCATTCAACTCTAAACAGACTTGGAGCGAAGCAACACAACTGTGAAAGGTGCGGCCATCATCAGGTATGGGATGGGTTTGGTCGTTGCTTGCTTCTGGTCATAAAGTACCACCATTCGTTGTACAAGTACATTGGCAATCATGTGGTCCTTGACAAGTGTGCTGAAATACATGAAGAACCTAACACAATAATGACGTGGTGGGTAACAAATAGAGCTGTTGTTATATGATAAAATATAAGGCATAGGTTAAACGAAAAGGTTCAATACTGCAAGCAGCTAAAACATTTTGTTTTCTGAACTCAATCTTCCAATCTTCCTCAACTTTAAATGCAGCCACAAGGCACAGCTTTCCATCTTGGTACTTGACCTTGTTTACACAGATTCATAGACACTCTTGTCAGATCTATGAAGCCTCTTGGCAAAACCCAATATTTAAAAAAACACGTGATTGGTTCAATGTCAGAACACCATCCTATATGGTTAGTAGTAATAACAGCATGTGTCATAACAGAAGGCTATGTGCCCATACATGGTGAAACTCTAAGGACTAATTGTTTTAGTTCTTCCAAACACAGGTCTGTGGTAGAGGGTTCAGCACTGTATTCCATATAGTACTCATGATTGATCTGCATTCATAACACCACGTGTCTGACTGGTCAACCCTGTGCTTGCATGTACTTGTAGGTGTGCAGGGCATGTGTGTGTTACGCACCTTACTCTGTGTTCAGTACACATGTGATGGTGAATCATTTCAACCCTAAACAGGACTTGAAACCAAGCAACAGGGCTGTGAATGAATTAAGACATCAAACCGAGATTTGGTAGGCGTTATCATCACAGGTCATATGATGGGTATGGGGAATAAGGTGGGAGTAGTCATCATTGGGGAACACAAGGGCCTTTGGCCATAAGGTACCACCATTAATCCTTGCTGTTACTAAATTAATGCATAAACAGCTAACAAATAGTTTTCAGAGTCTCACCACTCATTTTAAATTGCTACATGCCACAGTTTCTACTTGTTTTGACTTGACTATTGCACTGCACAGATAAGCACCTTGTCAGATCAGTGAGGCCTCTTGACAACCCCACTTGATTGCATACACCACCTTATGTGGTTTGTACTAACAACAGCACATGTCATAACAGCTAGGGCTGTGGGCTGAAAATGGTTGTCTAGGTTTTGAACTGAGGTCTTGATCAAGCTTTTTTGGATGGTGGACTTGTTATCTAGATGAGATAATGTGTGTGTGTTGTGGGAGACCAGAGCAGGCATGATCAGCAAGGTAGTCCCTGATCCTGGCCAAGTATCAATCCTGTGGAGATTATGTGATGGTCATGTGTCTTATTATACAAGTAGTTTTCATCGTGTTGGAAGCATTTAAATACTGCATTTGCATTACAGATGTTTCAAAATGGTTCCAACCGCTCCTCCTCCTCCCCCTTTCCCTCACACCCGTGTGGTCAGGAGACAGGGGTATCCCATCACCAATCCTCCCTCCTTTTCCTTCTTTATACCCTTCTTGTATTTTATATCTTGTGTCATAATGATATTACAAACCTCACCTTATATGGTCATACAGTAGCCTCTGGGTCAACTAGCTGGGATCTCTATGCTTTTCAGAGCACACAAGCTGTCCTGTCACGTGTCCTGGCTGAGTAGGAAGAGAGTGGAGATAGTAGTAGGAACACAGAAGGTCCTTGAGGTCAACTGACTGACAAATTGACTAATCTATTCGCAAAAATCAATTTTGTTTTTTTAAGTACTCGGAAAATCGATTTTCAGATCCAAAAAATTTGTGTTTTAGAAGTATTTAAAAAAATCAATTTGCAATGTACACGGGGACTTTGTTCCAAATACAATTAAAACAATGTAAAGGTGACTTTGAGACTTGACTTGAATTCAGTTACAAATAAATCAATCATCATTGGTTAATCTGCACACATCTTTCTAAATTTACACCACCCTATCTTGGTTTGTGTAACACTGAGCACCAAGAACAATATAGTGGTGTATTTGAAATGTCCGCAGTCTAGTGTACATTGAATACAAGAGCCTGTATATGTAGCTCTTCAACCATACTTTATCACAATTCATCTCAGCTTGTATTGATTTTATTGCTTCTTCTAAAGTTCCATTTCTCGATGCCTCCATAAGCCTCTCCTACAACAGTTAGGTAAAGACATAAATGTACAGGTACATAATTCACCTCTCAGGTATGTGCATGTATGAGTCATTCGCGAAGAGTATATTACAGGAAGTGCTTAATAGCATCGAAATTATATGGTACCAAAGTACATTATCATTGCACGTAATAATATGCCATGATGTACATAACATGTTATAAGCCTTCAAGTTAATGTATAGGTGCAAACAGGGAATCAACGTACAATGTGCAAATTATGTAAGTGAGCCACAAACAAGCTTGCATCATAGATAAACTATCTATGGCATAGCCTTGCGACTCCTACGTCGCCAGCAGTATTCAAAACGGCACGCGTAAGGCTGTTTGCTACGCACTCGCATCATCCTCTAGCCGTGTAATAAAGCTTTCCTATATGCCATCATCTTGCTAAAATCATCGTCTTATATCTGCCACGCCCACTCAGCTACGATTGCAATGATTTCAGTCTCACACATAGTACATGCACTCATGCTGGCTCACACTTGTGCACCACACACACACACACACACAACACACACACACACAACACACACACACACAACACACACACACACACACATTCATGTACAGCGTACTTGCACACACCAGTTATGCATGTGGCAAACAATACGCCTGTCTGATGATGGTACAAACACTCTCACTCACAAGCATTGTCACATCATGCATTGTATTCAATTTAACTGCACTTGTGCATGTTTGTACAGACCACTGATTCTATGTAAATTTGTGTACCAAGCTTTCTGTACATGCATCATGTCTCCAAGAATTGAATCGCTGTACATACTGTATTGTGTCCCCATCTGGTCCTCTAAATGTACACATAACATTGCACACTTGCATAACACACACACCACTGTATAAATGTGGCAATTCACATGCAAAAACGCACACACAGGTACACACACAACATACAGACACGCAGACGCACAGACAGACACATGACATGCACACACACAAGCACAGACACACACACTGACACAGGCATAAACACACAGGCACACATGAAATACACATACATGTACATACACACAGACACACACACAGACACACACACAGACACACACACAGACACACACACAGACACACACACAGACACACACACAGACACACACACAGACACACACACAGACACACACAGACACACACACAGAGACACAGGCATTCACAGACACACACAAAGCACACACACACACGACAGACACATGCACAGACATAGACACATACAGGCCCACACACACGAAATACACAGACACACGCACGACATACACACAGACACGCAACAGACACACACGTGGACACACAAAAGCACACAGACACACACACAAAATACACATACACACACATGCACAGACACAGGCACAAACACAGACACACATGAATACATACACACACACATAGACACACACACAGACACACACACACAGACACACAGACACAGACGCACACAGACACACACAGACACACACACACAGACACTCACACACAGACACACACACATAGACACACACACACAGGCACTCACAGACACACACAAGCATGCACACACGAAATACACAGACACACACACGACATACACACAGACACAGGCACTCACAGACACACACAAGCATGCACACACGAAATACACAGAAACATACACGACATACACACAGACACAGGCACTCACAGACACACACAAGCACTCACAGACACACACAAGCATGCACACACGAAATACACAGACACACACACAACATACACACAGACACAGGCACTCACAGACACACACAAGCATGCACACACGAAATACACAGACACATACACGACATACACACAGACACAGGCACTCACAGACACACACAAGCACTCACAGACACACACAAGCATGCACACACGAAATACACAGACACACACACGACATACACACAGACACAGGCACTCACACACACACACAAGCATGCACACACGAAATAAACAGACACACACACAACATACACACAGACACGCACATACACACACGTAGACACAGGCTCACACACATGCAAAGACACACACAGATGCACAAACGCACATGGACACACAAGCACACAGACACATACATGCACAGACACACACAGGCACAGACACACAGGCACACATGAAATACACAGACACACACAGACACACACAGACACACAGACAGACACACACACACGCACACACATGCACACACACACAGACACACACACAGACACACATACACAGACACACACACAGACACACACACAGACACACACACACACAGACACACACACAGGCACACACAGACACACACGCAGACACAGGCACTCACAGACACACACAAGCACACACACAACATACACAGACACAAACATGGACACAGGCTCACACACATGCACAGACACACACAGACACACACAGACGCACGGACACACATAAGCACACAGACACACACATGCACAGACACACATGCAGACCACAGGCACAGACACACACATGCACACACACAAAGGCATACACACAAACACAGACACACACACACAGACACAGGCACTCACAGACACACACAAGCACACACACGACATACACAGAAACACACATGGACACAGGCTCACACACATGAAATACACATAGACACACACATGCACAGACACACACATGCACAGACACACACAGACGCACACACGCACATGGACACAGACACAGGCACAGACACGCAGGCACATATTAAACACACACACAGACACACGCACAGACACACACACACAGACACACACACGACATACACAGACACACATGCACAGACACACACAGACGCACACACGCACATGGACACACAAGCACACAGACACAGGCACAGACACACACACGACATTAAATACACATAGACACACACACAGACACACGCACATACACACATACAGACACACACACGACATACACAGACACACACATGGACACAGGCTCACACACATGAAATACACATACACACACACGACATTAAATACACATAGACACACACACAGACACACGCACATACACACATACAGACACACACACGACATACACAGACACACACATGGACACAGGCTCACACACATGAAATACACATACACACACACATGCACAGACACACACACACAGATACGACAGACATACACATGACGCAGACACACATGGACACACACAAGCACACAGACACGCACACGAAATACACAGACACACACATGCAAACATACATACATGCACAGACACACACACACACCAAATACACAGACACACACATGCACAGACACACACACATGCACAGACACACACACGCACAGACACACACACGCACCCCTAAGATACACACACGTCATACACACACAGACACACACAAGCACACACAGAAATACATGAAATACACAGACACACACACACATTAAATACACAGACATACACACGCAGATACGCACATATATACATACACACAGACTCATACAAACATAATACATATAGATACACACACGAAATACACATAGATACACACATGCAGACACACACACGCACACATTGGGTTATGGTCCAAAGCCTTTCAACTGCATTCAACATGCTTCTGACACGGACACACACACGACATACACACATGTGCACATACACAGACACACATGTAGCTACTCGTACCTACATCTATACTGTCTCTAAAGTGAGAGCTCTATGTCATGTACATGCATCATGCCCCAAAGAATTGGTCCTCAGTGTACATGCATTGTACCCCCATAGGATTGGTGTCCCATGCCACAGTATACATGTGGCAAAGAATATCACTGTATTCACCACAGCACTGGGCCCATGATACAATATTAAAAAGTGTGTTTGTGTATGTGAGGGGGGGGGGGGGGTTGACTTCTTTTGAGCCAAATGAATAATTAAATATTTTTGTACACAAGTCTACATGTAGAGATGCATGAATTCATTTTTAATTGTGATGTGTACGATTTTGTCATCGAAAAAGTTGTTGTTGGCTATCATTCCCGGATGAAATTTTAAAATTTATACAGTTGGCCAAAAAATTGTGATGTGTGTGTGGAGGGTCCCTGCAACATGCATAAGACTTTAAGTTCTTACACACTCACATCCATCTTCAAGGCTCTGTAGTTAAGTACAATTGTGTTATAAAGCTTTCCTGTTTGGCAAAATCCTTGATCCTTGATCAACTTCTCATCATTCTTTATGCCTCCACTACTCAGCTATGTGGCTTGTGTACCAGTTGCAGAGACTTGAGTCTCTCTTTGTCCACACAATATTTAACTCACACTGAGTACATGAACATGCCCTTGTGTTGGTTCACACCCTGATGCATGTGTATATGTTGTGCAAATGGTCTGTACATCCTGAGCACAACACACACACACACACACACACACACACACACACACACACACACACACACACACACACACACACACACACACACACACACAAATAATTATGGAACACCCACATGTATTCGAGTGTAAGACTTCCTCTGAACCTGTTCTCTGCACATGCATCATGAATTGAACAGCTCAAGAAGCCACTGATTCATTCGTAATTTCTGTAACAATCTCTGTGTGTTTCCTCTGTATTGTTGCAAGCAGACGTACAATCTTCTCTTAGTACACTCATCCAGCACTCTGTACAAGTGCTCATCTGCCCTGTAAAAGCCTTTGGAGTACAGTATAATGAATAGTGTTACTAGCTTGCAATTGATATGCCTGTGTAAACTTACCATGGGCCCTGACTTATAATTCGGTTCTGAGTTGTAAACCTTCATCGAAAGATTTTAAAAGTTTGTGTACGCTGCTCTACTCGATTGAAAGCATGCATGCATTGAGCAAATGAATGGCTGCTAATTTAGCTTGGCAAACCTGAAGAGTACGTCTTTTCCTTTTTGCAGGCTCTGCTGGGCCTCTGATGTACAAGTCCCTTTATCAACCCCTAACGCCTGCACTTTGATTTCAAGGGTACTCAATTTCCCTCCATTTTTCATTCACTTTGGCCATCTCATTGGCGACAAGTGATTTGACGTCATGATCTACTGGAGCTGGTGATTTCAAGGGTACACAATTTCCCTCCATTTTTCATTCACTTTGGCCATCTCATTGGCGACAAGTGATTTGACGTCATGATCTACTGGAGCTGGTGTTCTACTACCGCGAGAGATGACAGATCTTGGTGACGCGAGGTCATCATTATAAGGAAGTGCTTTATTTACTGGTACACACGCACTGTGACACAACACACACACACACACACACACACACACACACACACACACACACACACACACACGCGCACACAACACGCACACCGGCACACCTACACACACACACACGCACACACATGCACACAGACACGCACACACACTATCTTCGGAGGGTATTCTTGCCGGAGGTGTTACTTCACTCGTTTCTATTGAATATTAGAACACATGCAACATTTAATTCCATCATGTGTAACATACTTATGTGACAAATTCGAGACGAAGATCTTCCAGCTGATCCGTAAAACGATTCAGCATTTTGCAGGCCTATCTCAGGTGAAACTTCATCGGAGTCGACAAAACTGTTAGGACCAGAATATAATGATCTTCTTGGTGAATACGTGTACCTGTCCATCAAAAGACTCGAGCAGTCGATTTTCAATGAATCTTACTTCGCAGCTGCCCATCCATGCGCACGTGCATTTGGTCATAATTTTCAAATTTCTAATTTCACATCAGCTGTTATTTTTACCCTCATACAAAACATGGAAGGACCAAATAAGCGATACAGATGCTAGATGTGTCAACAAGACTTATCCCAATCTATCTATTACAGGCATATGCGACGAAATGGATGTTCCGCTTTGGTCAGAATGCCGACAAAGGAATGTCATACGACAAAGAATACTAATACGTCACAAGAAAGAAATAACTTCAGCGTTGATATGGAAGAAGAGAGCAGCGATATGGATAAGGTATAGATTTAAATATATAAGGTGATAAAATTAATGCAGTGTTTTCATCAAACCATCATGCAACTCTTTCAAAGTGTTATGAAAGGTATTTAAAAGACGCAGAACTTACTGCTTTGTCGGCTGTGTATCACATATAATATCCCAATATAAACCAATTTGAGCAGCCAGTTTCTCGCCGACATTTGATTTGCTATGATATTGAAATACACCGAGAACGTTTTTCAGCAAAATCACGTTCTGCTGTGGTTATGGCATCCTGGTATGATTATGATGGGCAAGTCAACCTGCACACTCCTGCAGCATACAGATTTGGAATTGTGCAGTATTTCTTGAAGCATGCATATCGTATTGATGTTTCGGACGAACCCAGCATGAAATATACTGACCACTTGTTTGCTAACGTTACATGCATTATACTGCATTATTGAAGAAGTTAACTGGTTAGCTAAATGTCGATCAGGGTTGCCGAAAGTCAGGCCGGGGTCCGGTCTGTGACCGGCCGGCCTGCCAGGTCGGATAAATTGATGCTATTAAACAATTTAATGGCTAACCACAAAACATTATAATATTATTAAACAATTTATTAAAATTTCATAGTTAACCACAAACGTAATTACCTCGCCAGTCGCCACATCATAGCTAAATTACTAAGAATGGTTGTTGTGATTCAGATTTGTGCTGCTCATCAACTCCCCCTGAGCTTCCCGCCAACGCAGATATTTGGATTTATAATCCAGATGAACTCATAAGGCTCCCACAACGGCGAAAACAAAACAGGACGTCTACCTCCACTGTGTGGTCGCATTTCAAGGTGCACAGGCTCCATGCCTCTAAAGAAAAGAAATACGCTGTGTTTGCAGACAAAGCATGGTGTGACTACTGCCACAAGCCATTTGTTAGAGAGCACTCAACTCTTCTGAGGCACCTGCAACGTTTTCATAAACAGCAGCTGACCAATTCATGCGATCAAAGCGATTCCTCTATCATATATAGCTATAGACATCGCAAAATGAATTAATAATTTCTTACAATAAGTGGGTGGCTGCGGGCCTGTCAGGTCACGGTCCGGCCTGCCAGGCCAAGCTAAATGTCCGGCCTGGCAGGCCGACCTGGCAGGCCGGACTGGCCTTCGGCAACCCTGATGTCGATATCACTTTGTACATGTAAAGAAAGAAATTGACACCAATAAGCATGCGGCAATATGCAGATTATTCTACATATCATTGCAATCAGTTATAATAATTGTATACAACACTATAACACAATTTCAAAGTCACGGAGAGGATGCCGATCGAGCCCGGAGGACTCGGGCATTTTGCTGCATTAGTGCCGAGGCAACAATGCATTGCATTTAGAGTTCAGAGTTGGATGAGTGGGAGTGGATGACCAGGCGCCTAGCAATTCTTGAGAATGTTCCACTAGCAGTTATTTCCCAGTCTCCATATGCCTCCACTACGAGAGGGACACATTTAACCTCTTTCAAGACAACCCAAGTGACATCTCAATAATTCGGAAACCCAAAGGTGTAGGTCCGGAGTTAAAATCAAACCAAGGTCATGTTGTTCCTAGAAGTTGTGCAGGACAATGGTGCAGACTAAGATGCATTATAATGGCCAATTTGGAATAACCAAAAAAAAAAACGTCTATACACATTACGAATGCTTGAGCAGTAGTTTTTGTCTAGTCGCTTAGTTTTCGGTGACTTGGTTTGCGTCAGTGCAGTGTCATATTATTATATGGACGTTCGCGCATGCGTAATACAGAGTACTTAACGAGATGATATCGTGTAATAATCAGTTGATATACTCAAATTGTCAGACTCCGCGATAGCCTACGTGGGTATATCACATTGGCGACAAGGGTGGGATGGCTGCAGTAGCCGTAGGCCAAATATCGGAGTTCCAGTCGGAGCTGGAGAGTCTATCACAGTATATTTAGAAAGAGTTGGACAGTATTTCATTGCGAACGAGATACCAACAGGGAGACGAGTTGCAGTACTACTCAGCGTAATTGGCAGCCGGACTTATTCCTTGCTCAGCAGTTTGGAGCATCCGGAAGTACCCGGTGAAAAGACGTATGACCAGTTGGCGACAGCACTTCGGGAACACTTCGAACCGAAGCGCCTGGTCGTTGTTGAACGGTTCCATTTTAACCGGCGTAACCAAGGTAATGGGGAGTCGGTTTTGGAGTATGTCGCAGAGATTAAACGCTTAGCGGGTACGTGTACGTTTGGAGCATTTTTGACAGAGGCGTTGAGAGACCGTTTCGTGTGCGGACTGACAAATGAAAGTATCCAGAGGAGGTTACTGTCAGAAGCGAACCTGGACTTCGAAAAGGCGGTGCAAATAGCTGGAGGCATGGAAACAGCTCAGAAAAACACTCAAGTTGTTCAAGCGTCAGAAGGACGGGTACAAAAGTTTCAGGATCACGTAAGTAGTCGGACACAAGGAGGACAGGGTTGTAGGCATTGTGGAAAAAGGGGTCATCAAGCTGAGCATTGTCGTTTTAAAAATGCAGTGTGTTATAGGTGCCACAAGAAGGGACACATAGAAGCAAAATGCAAGACAAGACAGGATAAAGAAGAGACGAAATGGATGGAAGAACAAGGTGAAGATGAGTGCAAAGGTCACAGGTATCATGTAATTGATACATTGTGTGAGGAAACAATGGGCTCAGTGTTTAAGTCACAGGACACCTCGGGAACAAGTGTCTACAGGGTGAAGATGGAGATCAATGGAGAAATGCTGATGATGGAAATTGACACGGGAGCTGCAGTGTCTCTCATTTCCGAAGACACCTATAGGAAAAAGTTTTCCAAACTACAGCTGACTGCCTCTGCCGTGAGACTGGCCACGTATACTACTCAGAGAATAGAGGTATGTGGAGAAGTTAGAGTGAGGGTCAGGCTTGGAGATCAGGAAAAGCATTGTAGATTAGTTGTGGTGGCGGAAAAAGGCCCCAGTTTGCTGGGCAGAGATTGGTTACAGACGTTCAGGATACAATGGCATCAAATAAATGCACTGGTAACTTGGCACACAACAGGGTATGCAGAAAAGGTCGAAGTATTGGTAAAAGGTTTTCCAGAAGTGTTTAATGACAACCTAGGCGAGATACATCCCTTTAAAGCAAGACTAGTTCTAAAAGAGGGAGCCCAACCAGTTTTTTGTAGACCAAGATCAGTACCTTTTGCAATCAAAGAGCAGATTGAAACGGAGCTTGAACGGCTGGAAAAAACGGGGGTTATCTGTCCAGTTAAGTACAGTGAATGGGCAACTCCCATTGTACCAGTTGCGAAGTATCAGAATATGTGGGGATTTTAAAATAACTGTGAATTCTGCCCTGCACGTAGATCAGTACCCCCTTCCGGTTCCAGAGGAATTGTTTGCTACGTTAGCTGGGGGGAAACAATTCACGAAACTTGACCTGTCTAATGCATATCAACAACTTCTTTTGGATAATGATTCGAGAAAAATGTGCACTATTAATACACACAGGGGCCTGTATCAATATACTCGATTACCGTTTGGAATCGCGTCGGCTCCCGCTATTTTCCAAAAACTCATGGATTCCGTGTTGCAAGGCATGTCAAGAACGGTTTGCTACATTGATGATATTTTGATCACGGGAGATAGTGAAGATGAACACCTGAAGAATCTGGAACTAGTGCTGGGACGATTGAAGACTCATGGCATCACGGTGAGAAAGAGCAAATGTGTTTTCATGGCCAACTCGGTGGAATTTTTGGGGCATCGTATAGACGCAGAAGGTTTGCATCCACTAGAAAGCAAGATAGAAGCAATGGTAAAAGTTCCACCACCTAAAAACGTGGCAGAATTAAAGTCATTTTTAGGAATGGTGAACTATATTATGCGAAGTTTCTGCCAAACCTGTCGACAACTATTTCCCCGTTGTACACATTGTTGAAGAAGAATAGTCGATGGCAGTGGACGGAAGAATGCAGTCAAGCCTTTTTAGCAGCCAAGGGCATGTTGACATCTTCTAAAGTGCTAGCGCATTACAACCCCAAGTTATCTTTGATACTAGCTACAGATGCATCGAGTTACGGTGTAGGGGCGGTGTTGACGCAGGTGAGTGAGGAGGGAACGGAAAGGCCAATAGCGTACGTGTCGCGGACGTTGTCAGATGCTGAACGAAATTATGCACAAATAGAAAAAGAAACCCTAGCCATCATCTTCGGGGTAAAAAGATTTCACGTGTATTTGTATGGACGAAAATTTCTTCTGTTAACGGATCACAAACCATTGACGACTATTTTCGGTCCGAAGACCGGATTACCTGTGGTGGCGGCGTCCAGACTGCAAAGATGGGCGTTAGTACTATCAGCTTATCAGTACGACGTAAAGTTTAGAGCAACGGAAGAACACGGAAACGTTGATGGGTTGTCCAGATAGCCGTAGAAGGGGGAAAGACACGAAGAAGAGGAAACAGAAGCTAGCATATTCAACATGGTGCAAATAGAAACGCTTCCGTAACTGCGGGACAGTTACGAAATGAAAGCCGACAAGTCAAGGAGTTGAGCAAGGTGATGAGATACCTTCAAAACGGCTGGCCAGAAATGGTGACGGCTGAACTACAACCGTATGAAGCAAAGAAAACCGAACTAACCATTGAGAATCACACTTTGCTGTGGGGAATGCGAGTCGTAATACCTCGTAAGTTACAGGCAAAGGTCCTTTCGGAGTTACATCAGAACCATCCAGGAATGTCCAGAATGAAAAGCCTAGCGAGAAGTCATGTGTGGTGGCCTAATATAGATAGTGACATTGAAGCATGTGTAAGGGCATGTGAATGTTGTCAGGCCATAAAGCAATCCATACCCCTGGCACCAATGCAACCGTGGACGTGGCCAGAGAGACCATGGCAAAGAGTTCATGTTGATTTTGCTGGACCGTTTCTGGGGAAGATGTTCTTTTTGTTGATGGATGCTTCACTCTAAATGGCCAGAGGTGTACGAGATGACGAGTACAACAGCACAGAAGACGGTTGATATTCTTCGTCACATTTTTGCAGCATATGGACTACCAGAACAGTTAGTGTCCGATAATGGCCCTCAGTTTGTTGCAAAGGAGTTCGAAGACTTCATGTTGAAAAATGGAATAAGGCACATTCGAAGCGCTCCATATCACCCGGCTACAAATGGACTAGTGGAACGTTTTGTACAGTCATTCAAAAGAGCGATGGAAACAGGGAAGAACAGCGGACAGACATTACAACATAGATTGTCTTCATTTTTGTTAGCATATCGTAGTTCACCACACAGTGTTACTAATGTGTCCCCTTGTAGTCTTTTTCTACAGAGAGAACTGAGGACCAAGTTGGATCTCCTTCGGCAAACCACAGAACAGATTGTGCGGAAAAAGCAAGAAAAGCAAAAAGAGGGGCATGACAAAAATACGAGAGAGAGAGTGTTTGAGCAAAATGATATTGTGTGGGCAAGTAATTTCGGGGTTGGAAAGAGATGGGTAAAAGGGAAAATAAAGCAGAGTTCTGGACCCTCATCGTATCTAGTGAAGTTAGCGGATGGGAGAGAGTGGAGACGACATATCGATCATTTAAGAAGAGCAGAGGGGGGAGTAAGAAAAACAGAAGGGATTAACTCTTTCGTGGGCGGCAACGCATTATTGCTCCGCAGATAAAGAATCAAACCATTAAAATGTTTTTGGAGACAGCAACACATTGTTTAGAGGAAAGTCACTGCAATAATTCTCTCGAAATGATGCTAAATTAAAGTTCTTCGTGATCACGGCTTCAGGCTTCAGTTAACTGAAGCCGTGATCATGAAGTTAAATTAAATTAGTGCTTTGGCAGTTGCTGTTTCGGGAAAACGCTCCTTGTAAACAAGTTCTGCGAATTTGACAAGCAAATAATATTTCCTCTGAACAATATGTTATGGCCTCCAAAAGCGTTAATGGTTACGTCGGCGCAATATTGCGCTGTTGCCCGCGAAAGAGTTAAGAGTGAAATTGATGATCAACAAATGATGCAGCCTGACAAGGAAGTGATAAATAAAGAAAAGCGTGCAGTAGAACCAGCCCCGGAGGAAGCAGGGGAAGTACAGATAGACCAGGATGAGACACCGACTGAAGTGGAAGAAAATGAAGATAAAACAATGGAAAGAAAACCAGAGGTGCCAGTAGCCAGACATCGGTATCAGCTGAGACAAAATAGAAGACCACCAGACAGATATTAATAAGGAGAGAGGAGTGTCATATTATTATATGGACGTTCGCGCATGCGTAATAATCTCCACGTTGATGTGTGCTCTGATCAAATGCTTTTGTTTGAAAATGGGTTGTTAGAATTTATACCTCGATTCACAAGTTTCATGCACAGCTGCATGTGATATACCCACGTAGGCTATCGCGGAGTCTGACAATTTGAGTATATCAACTGATTATTACACGATATCATCTCGTTAAGTACCCTGTGGAGACATTGCATTCGAATTTGATAGACTTTCCACTTCGAGATGACATATTTCTCAAACATCGTTTCCCTCCACGAGTGACCTGACGGCGCCAACCAATTTAGCATTATACATTATGTGATCGTAAATGAGTCTGGGAACGAGACTAGTTCTCATGGGCAGTGCAGATAGATGTCTTGAAGATGCTTACATGCATGCAAGACATGCTGAATAGAAAGTTGTGGAGCAGATCTACCGAAGAGTGGACAAAGCAATGCATTTCCATGCGCATTGACTCAAAACTACATCTAGCTCCTTCATTGTCATGAATATCTGCATACGTTGCCTATATTGCCCGCCTCTGCTGGCATTTTCAACGATGTCTTGCATGCTGCGCATGGAGGATTGCAACGTACCTATATAGCGATCCTCCATGCACATGCAGCAATCACTCAGCTAGTATGTTAAAATTCTTCAATAATAATATTATACTATTGAAAATGCAAGCCTTAGGGCTGCCGCATGCTATATATTATCTCTGCATGCACGCATGGCTGTATGCTCAGGTGCAACAATGTGCACTGAAATGTGCATGAATTGCCTTCCCCGAAACACTATTTATTAAAAGTACATACTACGCGTATAAAATATAGCCATGTCTTGTTGTAACCCACAACAAGACATGGCTATATTTTAAGCGTTGTATGTATTTTTAATAAATAGTGTTTCGGGGAAGGCAATTCATGCACATTTCAGTGCACGTTGTTGCACCTGAGCATACAGCCATGCAGAGAGCATAGCTTGCTTACTGAGTGAGTGTGTATTCATGTAGCAAGCATCAGGACTAGTGCAAATAAAATAGCAATTGTCCTCTCATAATATATGTTCACGTTTGAGGTTACACACCAGCGCTATAGTATGCCCAGTATAGTTCAGTTTGACATCAAAGGTTTCGTATACAGCCGCAGGTCAAATGACTATATATACGGGATCGTTTCCGCGGAAAGGGACCTCGACATATCCAGAAATGCCCCATACATTGGAGGACATTCATTAAAAAATTCCAAATTGAATTCTATAACATTTTACCATATAGCGAAATTTTTTTACTTTCCACTATAACAATTTGAGTTTCAGAATGTAATGGATTATGAATTTAAAATCAAGATATGTTCTTTAATTACTCCATAGTTGACGTAATTTTTGGGGTAACTAACTATTAAACGAATTAACAATGTTTCACAGCCCTATGCGGCTGGACAAAAGGGTCCATAATTAGACCATACCGTAAATAAAAAAAAATCAATTGCGGCTTGTTGCGCCATGGCCTCATTAAAATAGCACTTACTTAGAGAGCTGTATCTTTGCTCATTTTACCATCACAAGCTTGTTTATCCCTTCCATTTCACTGGGGTCCATCGTAGTAGAGACGATACCATATGCGCATTTGTAGTTTCGCAATTCTGAATAACGCGCAGCCAATTTTTATAGGCTGTGGCTAGAGAGCACAGGAAAGAAAGAGGATAATTGATAGGAACCCGATAGCATTAATATTACGGAAGATATATCGATTTAAATTTTATGTTATAAAATGAAATCCACAAGACCCATTTTCGTATAGAACGTTCCATATAGTATTATATAATTGGTCATTGTGTGCGTGTATTGTGATTGGTTGTGTTTATATATTGGCAGTTGCGTGGCAACTAGTCAGTCTTGATATTTGATATTATACTTTGGTGAACACTGTGAGAACCTACGTTACAATATCCCTGAGATACAGCGATGCAGTTTGCGATCCACTGCTCTGCCTAAATGGGATGAATTATCTAGTGATGGCATATAACTGCAATTACCTTCGCTTTAATCACTTTATTTACTGTTAGGTGTCCAACTTGATGTGCATTTATGCAGATTCTCAAAGTCCTGAAACATAATACATTTTAAGTGTACATGTGCAGTTGCCTCTTCAATTTAGTCCACAATGTAAGTTGTAAACGCTTTTTTAGTCACTCAATTGACTACAATCTTATGGCTTTATACATGTAATTAATATAGCACTTAATCCTGCAGTAGGAAGCTTGACTGGTTACTCACCTTCCACAATTGAGCAATGCGTTGGCTACACTCTGAAGACAGGAACTCAGGAAAATGTGTAGAGAGAGAATTTTCATTTTTTCGGCTCCTCCAAGTGATGTCCAATCAATCACACATATGGAGTGCCTTTATCAACATCTGGAGCTTTAGTCCCTGTAGAGGATCACTATTCTTTAATTCTGTTAGTCCTCACATCCATCTCAACAACTTGTGTACTTATATTCCCAAGAAGAATATCCACCATTCTTAGGATAAATGAAGTTCATCTGCAGCAACATGGTCTAGATCTATAGGCAGCAGGGGTGCATGCTTCACACCAGAGGACTTCTCTGCAGCACATCTTTGGTCCTCAATGTAGTGTCTCTTATGCAGTTTGGATGTGCTCCAACTGCAATATAAAACATTATAAACATGTACATATACTACAATCAGATGCTGGTACTAAACACCAAATGCAAGCATAAATCGAGTTAGCCTGCCCTAATCCTAGAAACAGTAGCACAAACTGTACATAAAAGGGTTTGAATTAATTAAATGTAGCACATGTAGTGGCACACCAACTTCAGGTCTCCTCCTAGGTGAAATTGTAGCTCAAATGTTGTTCCTCCAACTTGTATTTTCCTTGATTTCATCAAACCTTTTACTTCATCCAACACTGGGCTAAGAGTTGCTGCCAGCGTTTCATGACTTTCTGACATCTTTACCACAGCAATTGTGTGGCTTTCTGAAGGAAAAAAAAAACTAAGTAGGTGAACAAAATTGGGCATAGCATGCAAGTGCTGTGGCACCCTTCAAAGTACAATCTGTTCATCAACTACATGGTGTCATGATCCAATATGCAATATGTAACTTGACTAACCTCGAGGTGAAAGTACTCGCTACTGCAGATTTATTAAGCAAAAGGGAAAGAGAAAATAGTTTAGACATCGGCTGAAGTTTGCACCATCTCCATTGATCTTCACTTTAATGTACCGTAAAGTACCGCGTACAAGCCCCCCCCCCTCCGCCCCCAACGTGAGACCCTGAAAAAATGGCTAGTTTTTGTAACGATCGTATCTCCTGAACCATAAACGGTGCGACCTACCTTTTTCAAAGTCTTGTTGTACTACCATTCCTTTCCTGAAATAATATCCTGTTTGGAATCGCATTGACATGCCTCACGAAAAACAAGGTCTGAAAACATACCTGGTTCAGAACAGCCATATCGTTTGAACCGCTCATCTCCAAACATGGAATTTCGGTGTATATATCGTACAAACAGCGTTCAACACGTGCGGCATGTTTTTGTTCCATTTACCTTGTAATTTCTCGCAGTAAACATTAACAACATAGTCAGCCCACATCGCTCCGCCATTTCTTTTTTCCATTGACCAGCCTAGGCCCCATCCCAAACCATGTCTGCAAAGTGGAATGGAAATATGGGGGGGGGGGGGGGGGGGGGGGGGGGGGGGAGCGCTAATGAGATCGTATTCATAGCCCTGCTAAACTGAATTTCCTATTCATAGGTACACTCCTGTCTGCACTCTGAATGTAACTGCCGCTTCATTTACATCTCGCATTAGTGAGGTAATGTCGTGCAGACATGGTTCGGAATGGGGCCTAGGTTGGTAAGTGTATGCCCTTATAACTGATCTAGGTGTGTAAGTAAGGAGGAAAAAGCTACAATGCAAGTGTGTGTGTGTGTGTGTGTGTGGTGTGTGTGTGTGTGTGTGTGTGTGTGTGTGTCTGTGTGTGGTATGTTTCTGCTGGCTGCGAGCAATCACATACATGTGATGATATGCAGAGTTTGAGCTCTTCCAGAACTACTTTTGAACCCACCTATGGTTGCATTTTACCCATGCATAGGAAGAAGGACCAATGTGACTGATCATGCATGTATATATTCAGTCCCATTGGTCCAGGAATGGATATTTAGTTATGAGGTTTTGAAAGCATTTTAAAAGCCTGATTATTATATATGGTAGGTTAGTATATGCGCACAGGTATGTATGTTCATGTACATGTAATGCATAAAACTCTGGCAGGCGGGGGGGGGGGGATCATTGCCCCCACAGTTTTGTTGTAATGACCACTCATTATAGTAATAATTCTAAGAGTGCCGATGACTTTATTTCATCTAATGACCACGGAATATTCTCTCTCTGTGTATTCTCAAAATTCACTTTGATTTTGCATTACAAAGCAGTTTTAATGATAACCCTTCTGCCCACCCACCCCATCCCCCACCCCCTATTATTTTGAATCTGTTCTGACACCTAGCTAAGTTTCATTTCTCTGACACAAATATTCAAGACATTTGATTATTTTATTCCGTTACCCAGAACGGTTCTGCATCAAGTATTAAATTAAGTGGCTTCTCTATCCCTAACCTGAAGAAGTTTTTCTTTTCTGTTGTTCTCTGTTGGTCTATATGTATGACTGCATCTGCACATTGTCTTGAAGTTCAAGCTGGAGGGTGGAATTTGTACTGCAAGTTTGACACTGCAGTACGACTGCACACTAAAAATGCTGATGCTTTCACTAAATGTATTATGCTCTTATTCAAGTGCACTGTATTGTAGACCCCCAAGAAATTTTATTGTTTACTGTTTACACTGCAGGAATGTGCATGTACTTTTAAATGACCTAGGTATTGTGCAATCTCTTTATGCAGCATTGTTGCGGCGTGCATTTGCATACAAGTGATTGAAGAACTACCAAGGTGCTGTTGCCGACCTGCAGAACGTGCTCCAGTTGGAACCTTCAAACCCAACAGCATTGACACAACTGGAAGCACTCAAGAGGGAGTTGCCTGGTGCCCTCAGCGATCTACAGTAATGGGCGTGTTTGATAATGTCAGCCCAGGCAGAAGCAGCAGCACTCTCAATGGAGTGTCTCACAATGTGTCCAACCCTGAACTTGATTTGGCAACAAAGCACAATGCTGAGCCCGATTCATCGTGCCTGTTGGTGAAAAAGCCAGTCCCTCACCCCCCTTTTCCAAAAGTCCAGAGCCTCAAAGATGAAGATGACACGCTTTTCAAAATCAGTTTGCAGAGGCAGATCCAAAATGTTCCGCTGCCCTTAGTGAACTTGATAAAGGTACGTGTGGGAAATGAGCTAGTGCAATAGTGTGAGATGTGCACAGTTATTTATTGTGTCTCAACGTTTTTCAAGTTGCAAATGGTATGGATATATGTATATGCAATAAATAATTGCCCATCTGTGTACGTAAGGGTGTTAAAAAAACGTTGAATAACGCTACTAATCATGAAATAAATGGAGGCATGGCGGAAACTTTTATACATGTATGTGTGTGACCCTTCTTTCCACCCCACTCCCCCGCCTCACACGTTTCCAGCTGGAGTCTTTAATGAACAGGACCTTCTACTGCCCTGTTGCTAAATGGGAGAGCAGCTTGCTTGTTACAGATTGGGGACTTCCAGAGATGCATAGATGATTGCTCACGTGCACTCAGCCTGATGCCCCTTGATGCCAAGGCAATTCTAAATAGAGCAACAGCTTACGAATCCCTAAAGCAGTGAGTGATTGCTGTTGCCAGTATATTAACATTGATTGTAGCTTGCATTCCGATTAAAAAGATTCTGCTGTTTCATAATAGTATGGCTTCACAAATATCACTGCTTTCCTCAGCTGGCGTGTATGCATTTTAGTTTTTAAGCATGCATGTACTGTAAATGCAAATTTATGCTGCATTTAAAAATCTTCTAAATTGCTGCCATTACCACAGTTGGAGTTACAGTACCTGAACTTGAACTTATAGCACAAAAGAAAGAACCTGCATCCACTTGCATGCGAGCACTCATGGTTATTACATAATGATGTAATGTACAATTCTATACTTGTGTTGACTTCTGCAACAGATATGAGCAAGCCTACATTGACTATACTGCGGCTTTGAGTATCGACAATGCACATGAACAAGCAGCTACTGCTTTGGACAGGTAGTGTGCATATTTATGTGTAGTTTATGTGTGGATAAGATGCTTATGTTCCTATGTACCTCATTATTTTCATTCTCCCTCCCTCCCTCCCTCCCTCCCTCCCTCCCTCCCCCCCCTCCCTCCCTCCCTCCCTCCCTCCCTCCCTCCCTCCCTCCCTCCTCCCTCCCTCCCTCCCTCCCTCCCTCCCTCCCTCCCTCCCTCCCTCCCTCCCTCCCCTCTTCATTCCATGCTAATGCCTCTTTTTAAAGACAAAAATGAAGATGGTTTAGAGGTCAGGTTGCATGCTACTTCCCATCCTGTCACAGACGCTGCCATTGCTGCATTCTCTGGAGAGAGAGGTTTTGATCAAGGCAATGATGATGTGGATGATGACATGAAGAATGTAATTGCATTAGTGTCCAATAGCGTAGATTTACATTGTCCTGTGCAATCACAAAGTTCATTTAAAGGATAAATGCTTGTGCAGTTGAACTTACTGAATAGAAACATTAGTAAAATTGTGTCATAAATTTGAAGAAATGTTAACTGTCTCCAAATCACATTGAGTTTAGAAATATTCAAAATCTTACTTGGTAAATACATTTAAATTCAAGAATATTACACCTCTTATTGACACGCATTAATAATTATGTAGTGAATGGTGTGAGGGTTCAATTGTGGGTGGATCTTATAATTTAAGTGGCACTCATTATCACTGTAGCAACTGGAGCAGCAGCTAAGAGATGCAGCGAGAGATGGCAGAACTGTAGAGCTCACAAGACTGCTAGACCAGGGCATCAATATTGAGGCTACGGATGAGGTGACTTGTATTCTATATAACGTTCCTTTCAACTGACATCAATCGCATAATAAATGGAAAATATGCTTTAGCATAACTTCCCACAGCAAATTCATAATGGTTCATGTTAATTAATCGCATAATGAATGGCAAATATGCTTTAGCATAACTTCCCGCAGCAAATTCATAATAGTTCATGTTAATTAATAGCATTAATGCTAAATATCATACACATTGTGCATACATCACTGCTGCTTATTTACATGTACATGTATATCAATAAACATACAGCCTTGTTGCTCTTCATCACGGCACTATAGTGCCCAACATTTTCAAAGTTGCTACAAGTCCTAGATGGCAGGAGATTTTTTGCTACACTCAGCCCGTCTGCATTAACAGCGACAGCCAGTGACACTTGCTGTAGTCCGCATCCAAGGAATACATATCCAATTGGCATAGCACAGCAGTGTTTTAGCGACACCGACCCTCTAATGATGGAAGTAATATAATTCATTCAGAGTATCATGATGAGGCTGTATGTACTGTGGTCACAATAATGTGGGTTGCTTGCAATGCAAACGCTTTTGCAGAAGAGAGCACAAAATCAGTACAATGGTTCTAGCTATGTAACGCTTTCTTGCCATGAAGCTATCATCTGCTTTTTAAGAAGCGATCCCTTTAATGCAAAATAGAACAAATGCCCTTTACATTGTCATCCATCCCAGGATTCTAAGCCGTCCTGCAGCTTCCACACTGCATGAACACATGTCATCATATATGAGCAGTAACAGACTTGTATAGGCTTGCTACATATATTTTAATGGAAGGCATTCAGGTGGTGCATCTAATGTTCCCTGCAAAGTGGCTCCCGGCAAGTGGAGGCAAGAGTGAGTTATGGATGTACACTGTATTGCAGCAGCTGCAAATGTTGATTACACCTCTTGTAATATAGCCAGCTAGTTATGCTTCTTGTGGAACATGTACATAGACTCTGACTTGCACACCTTAACTAACATTGACATGTACATGTTATGCATGAAACCTGTATACTTGTGTGTTGTACCACAATCATAATTATTTCTGATTCTTGTAAAAAAATAGTCTTTCTCCTTACAGGATGGTAGGACACCATTAGGTTTTGCAGCAGGATTTGGTCATGTTGACTGTGTGAAAGTGCTTTTGGATAGGGGTGCCAACATAGATCACCAGACTAAGGTTAGCCTCACTTACAGTACATCTTTGAATGATTGGACCATGCATGTGCTTCTCGGATGTGGTTAAAGCGTACACACAATTCATATCAATTCAGTTTTTAGTTATGGGCATGAAATATTTTCAAATGATGTGATTCAATCCAAGCAAGAATTAAATGGGGTACACTTTCAGGAGGATAGCGAGAAAGATACAGTTTTAAAAGTTGTTCCTTAGTAAACTGAAACGTTTTCCTAATGCAATGCATTATGCATTCATGTTATTTATAAGACTTGGGGGTTTCAAATACATCTGTGAACAATACTTAATTGTCACAGAATTAAACAAACTACAGGACTAGAAAGTTAATTGATTATAAATTCAGTGTACAAAATCACTGCTCTGCTGTAGTTGTACAGATTGGATTTACAAACTACACATACTCGCATATCCCACACTGAACTTACAAAATGGCCACTATAACACTTACACAGCCATCACAGGTAAATGCTGCAACACAATAAAACAATGCACAGACCTACAATGCATCCCAAGTTTCTTGTTCATACGTTTAATAATGAAGGTGAACAGTGTGGTGTACAAGGAAGCAAGGTCACCTTCTAGTCTTTATCATAATCTCCCATATCTCAAGGTGTGCATTTCTCTTTGCACATTTGCAGAATTCAAGGCATTTGAAAAATTGTATTTTTGCATCCTTTTATAGATAAAAATATCTATAACATAAAGCCAAATGATAACACTTCACATGAAGGTTTGTGCAATGCATACTCAGTATGCTGACCTAACACACTAGTTTTGATGATGCCATTACCACACTGTGTACTCAAATTGCACTAATATTGCAACCTGCAATAAGGTCACACCAAGTGCTAAAAGGTCGTCTGTTGCAGGATGGATGGACATCGCTGATGAGGGCAGCATATCATGGCCGTGCTGATTGTGTTTTAGCCCTTGTGAATAGAGGTGCTGATGTCAATCATTACAACAATGTGAGTGATATTCTGTAAACGATGATGTTTGAGCATTTGAAAACTTCTTGTGTGGTCCAATTTAATTCAATTTAACTGCTAGCCAAGATGCTAATTTGCAAGTGGAATGTACTCTTTATTGTTGCCATGTTCACATGCATTATTGTTAATCCTACCCAGATGTCGTTGTATCAGCTCCAATTGGTGAAACAACTTTAACAAAGATACTGTGTGGCACTCTGATCATTTAGTCCCCTGCTTTTAGGTTGGAAGGACTTCGTTGATGTACGCATCAGGAATCGGCAATGCTGAGTGTGTGAAAGTGTTGCTGGATGGTGGTGCCCAGAACAATCTTAAGGAAGAGGTGAGACAAATACCTAGCAGCAGCAATTTCTTTATGATAACGAACCTGTTCTTTAAACTGCGTATAAAGGTTTTCTGGCATTTCCTCAAATGGTGTATATAATCTTTGCTGCAAATCTATGCTCACATATGCTGTCTTCTTACAGTGTGAGAAGACTGCGTTGGTTTTCGCATTGCACTACGGCCATATTGATTGTGTGAAAGTTCTTTTGGATGTCGAGACACACCACCACATACAGTAGATGCGGGTTCTGACCTTTATCAGGTGCTGATGTGCATTGTATCTGAGGCATTTTTTACCACTTGTTAATATATCATTGGGTTTCAATGCATGCTATGCAAGCATAGATAGTGTGATTCAATGCGGAACGTTAATTTTGGGTGGTCTCGACTCCAGACCTGAATATGTATGGATGAATTACATAACCGCAGGTCGATCAGGGCAAGCAAGTTGGGAACCGCTTCTGTTGACCCTTCCATGACCAGATAAGGAGGGAGGGGTATCCACACTCGAATGGTCCTATGTACGTGGGACCAGTCGAGTGTGGACGCCCCTCCCTCCTTATCCTGTAGCAATGCAGCAGTGCTGGTACGGAGGACTAGCTAGATTCTACTCTTACCCAGCAGAGACGGGTATAAGGCCACTGCTTCATAGAGGAAGTCCGGTCCAGGGCATGGCGGATGTGTCATGAGAGACCTTGGATGAGGAATCTATGTGAGTGATGAGGTCATCATAAGGCCTGCTTGCGTGGACACCTGTAAATTCTTCACACCCTCCCCTGTTTGATTAAACTCCCTCCCACACTCAACATGGTTGTCTTCCTTGCACATCATGAATTAATGTACACACATCTTGCCTAAACAAGACACCCAATGGTTGAACCTGCTCAGTGATATAAGGCATGTGAATGACTAAAGAATAGGTTCACTCTTGTACAGGAAACAGGATGGTGGTTATGTTATGTTAATTATCATGAGACAAAGGCCACTCACTTCTTTTGGACTAGTGGTCAAGTATGTGCAAACTTTTTGCACAAAGTCTAACAACCATCCCTTACCTTGCTGCCCATCACGCTGTGCTCAATAAGAAGTTTGTAATAGGAGTTTATATTAATTAATGCAACCCCCCATCTTGAACATGCATGTACAGCCAGTTATTCCTGAATGTGGTTGTATACATATATGAATGGCATTTATCATACAGTACCTAGGAGTGTCTCTGGGCCAGCACACAATACCTACATTGTAGGGTGAGACCAGCACAGTGTGTCTAGCACAGTATCTACAAGCCTGCTGTGTACAAGTTCTGACCATTTAACTAGGCCCATCGGTCTGTAACTTTACACCTGATGAGAGTTGATGTGATGAATCAGCTCCCCTCTACTTTATTGCACCAAATTACCCCTCTCATTGTTTACAACAATTTGATTCGCATTGCCTATGCTAATATGTGCGATGGACATGTGGCTATGTAAACTGCACTGAATGATGAACTGCACGCAATGCATGTATGACATATTCTTCATTGTATGAAATTAGCTCATACATAATAGGGTCACATTTCTTGCTCAGCATTACTAATTTTATGAGGGCAAGCGAGGTATTATTTGCAGAGTTTAGGAACCAAAATTGCTTTGGCTTGCAACACACATAGAAGTGAAACATCTCATTGTTGGATTTCTACTCCATTTGAGACCTTGGTATAAATGCATTATTGTTGAATACGAATTTTAGGTTGAGGTAGGTTCAATTATTTCATCGAAAATCCCACTACATGCAGACTATAATATATAAAGAATAAGAAAGATCATGTTAACTCATTATCTGCTGTCCCATCTTGGTATAAGCAGAAGATAACTCCAGATATACATTCAACCTCTCCTAAGGAATGAGAGGAGAAGGAGAGAGAAAGAGGGGTGGGGGAGAGGGGGAGGGGACTGTTTTTTGGAGGAGAGACTGAGTGAGAGGTAAGAAGGGACATGGCTGTCCTGAATGATGCCGCAGCCTCCACCCCTCCTAGCCCTCATCAAGGCAAGATATGATCTCTAAACGGCAGCTGAGAGCCTGTACCAAGGTCTGCATGCTCAGAATGGGGTTGCTATGTTGCTAATGGACCTTGGTCATGGTCACGAGAAGGGGATGGAGTTCGGTGCATGGTCCATGCAATGATGGGATGAGTTGGTACAAAGTTTCTATTGCAAGTGAATACATGTGTATGTGTGTGTATGTATGTATGTGTGTGTGTGTGTGTGTGTGTGTGTGTGTGTTTGTGTGGGTATGTATATGTATATGTTTGCGGTTCCAAAGAGACAGCCACTCTCTTTGCCACCTGAGCCTGTCCATGCACCTCAGGACCATCAAGGTGTATGTGGCAGTTGACTTATTTCTGCACCACTCCAAGGGGTACAGAGGCCCTGCCTCGAGGAACCCAATGCTGAAATTGGACATCCAGGCTATGCATTTGGTAAGGACATTCCAGTACATACAGTGTGTATGTTTTAAAAGAAGTTGGAAAGAGTCCCTTTGAAGCAACACTACTGCCTCGTGCTAAGGGCAACCTGCATGTTAGGTTTCTTGGGATTCTTGAATTGCGGATCAGTGAATTAGAATTTGAAGTGATTAACGTGAGTTTCAACCATCACAAGAGGGGAGGAAGATCCCATGATACATTCCACTGAAACTGATCAAGCGGGAAGAGGTACCCCCTTCAGACACCGTCCAGAAGCTCGGAAAATGGTGATGTTTAGCATACCAGACATACACCCATCACCCCCTGACTCATCTATCTGACACCAGAGCCATGGCTGCTGCCTCAGTAACATTTATCTTCATGTACATGTATTTGTACACATTCATGTCACTTGATCTTGTATTGCATTTCATTAACACCTGAAACTATATCTTAATCTACAGTTTTGGCTTGGGTATCTTCAGGCTTCTACACTGGGACTTCCACCATACCATGACCAGCGCCTTGGTTTGGGACACAGGTATACCTGTGTCACCATCGGTACCCTGTACTGTAGGATAAGTAGTACAAAGCGCAGCTGCTACATGTCTGGCTGTGGCAGTCGCCCTGCAAATAAACACAGTGGCATGTAAAGGCTATTACCTTTTTAAAAGTGCTTACGCATCTGGAATAAATCCATGAATTAATTAAAAGCGGCCATGCATAATTATTTTAGTTGTCTGACTGCACATCATTTTGCTCAACCATGGAGCTGGAGATGAAGGAAATAATCCCGGAATATTACGATATACTTATAATTGGTAGAACAGGCTGGGGAAAGAAAACGCTGCTTGATAAGCTTATCGGGGCCGATGATGGAACTCGGAGGCGAGACTGGTTAGAGCAGACCAATGATGACGCATGTAAGCAATCTTTTCGAATTGTGTCCAACAATAAGTCACCACCGATTCGAGTGACCGTCGCTCCTGGTTTCTCCGACGTCAGCACAGATGAAGTGCAGAACAGCGTTTGCGATCCAAACTTCGGGTTGATTCGACTGATTTTTAACCTACAAAGCGAATTGAAAATGTCTTTCAAGCGAGTGGTTTACTTCTTGCCTATTAGAGGCCCGCCCGAGAGAGCCGATGGCTACTTAAAGGATGAACTAAAAAGCCTATGGAATTTCTATGGAGAACGAATTTTCCGGTGCATGGTCATCATTGCTACAAATTCACCAGATGAAGCGTACCAAGAGATAGGTTTCTCGGAATCCTTTGAAAGGAAATCGAAGTCTGTGGTGGAACACGTGCTATCGGAAGTGAGTGGGGTCCACTCTATAACTTGCCCTCCTATTGCCTACCTTTCACTCTCGTGCACATCGGAGAAAGCATTAGACATAGTGCAAAATTGTGCAATTACAGACGAAAAACCACTGGTGCCTTCTGATGCCAAGCGATGCGTAAAATGCGCAAGTCCCATTATCGACGGTTTTAAATGCCATCCAAAGTTCTTTTATATCCTGCCAGGGGATAGCATGTTGCCTCAGGCATGTAAGCAAACTGAACAAAATTTGATGGATTGCTACTCATCAATTGTAAAGGGTCCGTGTATAAAAGTGCCAAATCATTTTTTTCGCAATCAATATTATTAATTGCCCAATTATGGTATCAAATTCTTATTTTACTAGAAATGAAATTCAAGATTACGCTTGTTGTTATCGCTGTTTTCAAAAATTGAAAAATGAAAAATTGGAATGGAACCGGAACAGATAAAATGGAACCGGAACTCGTGTCCATTTCCGTCTGAGGCTCAGTCTGCTCTGAAACCGGGACCGACCAAGTTTCTAAACCGAGGTGGGTACGAGAAACCGAAATGGGTACGAGAAGTGGGCGTAGTACGTGCCTTAATTAGCTAAGCTCCGTTGGTATGGAGCAAGCCAGTTGTATAACTATTTGGACCTTGCCCTTGGCTGCATTATATACACGCGTACACACACACGCGCGCCCACACACTCTGACTGACACACATACACACACGCTCACACACACGCGCTCACATACACGCGCTCACACGCGCGGGCTCACACACACACACACACACACACACACACACACACACACACACACACACACACACACACACACACACACACACAGTAACACACACAACACTCCCTTCAATTCTCGTAGCCTTCATTAGTCTGTACCTTATTATAAAAGTATTTTAATTTCTTGCAACATTATTTGTATACAATTGCAAATCAAACAATTTCTCAAAGGTACCTTGCTAGAGCAAGTGGTATGTGCATGCCAAGCTCAAAGCATCTTGGGTATATATTTAATAGATTGCATCACAGGAGGCAGGCCGGGGCAGTGGCTGAACAAGCTGAGAGAAGAAAAATATTGAAATATGGACCGCAATATATATCAGTTTGATCCAGTTGTCATAGAAAAATCAGGTGGGTTTGGAAAACGGATTCTATCATTCCTTAAGAATCTTGCTTGTCGTATCCATAAGGTGTCTTGGTAAGTGCAGTCCTTTTCCTATCTCCGTACAGTGAGGCAATGCTGTGTTAGTCCTGGCACCTTTGCTAGCGTAGTTTGCTTTGTTTTTGAGGACTGTGACACATATTCAGTTATATAGAGTGATGGAATTTTTTTAATTAATTAATTAATGTTTTTACTTTTTAAAAGGAAAAATAATAAAAATAAAAATAACAGAGTATGTACATGTCCCAGGTGCACATTAATATTTATCTTTACATTAATATAGTTAAACTGTGTAGGTTATAATAAGACTTGTATTTTATTTTTCTGACCCTAACCGGAACCCTAACCCTCTGAAATGTACACGTAACACCATTCAAGTAATAATAAAAAACAGAAATACATAACAACCACAGGGGGATGGAAGCCAAGTTCACAAAACAAATGAAAGGGAGCCACAATGCCAATCAAGGCAAGGCCTCATAATGTTCAATGAGCCAGTAATGCAGGAGGCTAACACTAACAATGACACTTCTGTGGTTGTAGACATCAGTACTACAGGGTTATGGCAACCTCGAATATGAAATGCTTGGTTTATGTTGTGGGACATTAATGTGATACATCAAAAACAACAGAAGCATGTGGCCTCATCCTTGATCGTGAAGAAGAACAAGCATGCTCTGAGTTCTAGTTTCAATTTTAGATTTTTTGTTCCTTCCATGTTTGTTGTAATTAGTATGACAAAAGCAGTACAGGAAATGCAATACAAGCAATACTACAGACAGGCAAAGTGCCTATACAGTTCTATTTATTATTGTTGATAAGAGTACATGATGGCATGCATTCCATGGTCAAGATAGCTGTTGTGGTTCCATCCTATGGATTATTATTAACACAAACATAGCTTAGTGTGTTTAGTGCATATCACACCCTCTCCCCCTCTTGAGAGTTTGAATCGAGGTATGGCTGGGGGGTGATGTCTCACCCATGTATCCTTAAACATAGTGATGTTCATATAAGAGGCACATTACTGCCTATCAAGAGGTTTGGGGAGGGAGGGAGGGGGTAGTAATCATTCCTTGCTCTGTGCAGACGATCATGAATGTGTTCACCCAACCTGACTTGGCTTGACTGTATGTATGATTAAACATCCATGCATGCACTAATTCCATCTCATTCTGGACATGGAAATTACCTTAGTGAAAGTCATACCAGTTTTGTTGAGTGTGGAAACATGCATATGTAGCACAGCAACATGTAGAAAACAGTTTTATTTGTAGCCATGTTTAGTTTGGTTGAGGTGCAAAGGACGTCTCCAGAGTAGTGAAGATTCAGCCAATTAATGTTGTTTTTCATTTATTGTTATTCATCATCTGAAGTCCTATGCTCTATATATGGTGGAATTGGTGACAGTGCATGGTTATGAACAGGTTGCTACCTAACTGTTTCTTGGGCTAAACAGCATTGCCTTGACGTTGGTGACCAGCATTCACAATCCTATGGGTTTACATCAGATCCAATCCAATTATAATTATTCCATTATTTAGTTTCCACTGATGTCAATTTCTTACTAAAAGGCATATAAAGCATAAGCATTAAATGGGACAAACCAAACCACAGGATGGCTGTGTGCAAAGCTTACTTTTGCAATACATAAAGCAACGAATCTTTGCTTGTGTGGTTCTCGCACCAAGTGGAGAAGTGGAGCTGGAATATATGATTAACACTTTTATTTTGTGTCATTTTGTTGTTGTGTTTCTGTGTGTATATGCGATATTTTTATTATTATTGATTTTGCTGAGGACACTACAAATAACTGTTTGACCACCTCATCAAATTAAAAGGACCTCATAGCTCCCTTGCATTTTTTTTCTCCCAAAGAAGCTGCCACACATGTGCAGCAGGGTAACTCTACCTGAAGACCAAGTGCAGCCAGCAGAGAGTAGGTTCCTGGACTTGGCAATATGGAGCAGTATATAGGTAATCCCCGTGCACCATTGAAGGATAGGCAGGAGAGCATTTCTCATTGGGATGTCAGTGTTGTCTTTACCCTGAGTTGCGTAATAGTATCGGCTTATTCCAATGAGAGCCTTCCCTCCCAGTGCATGCGCAAACATACAACAAGCATACATGACTATACATATGGGTTTATTCCACATCTCCCTTTCTAGGGATATGAATCAAAATCTATCTGGCGGTCGGATCACAGTTCCTATTTGTGATCTGGTCATGATTTGACGTGGGGGACTGACTTGGACAGCTTGAGTGGCCACTTTCTCCAACTAAGCTCTGGTCTTGCTATTGTGGAACAACTGGCTGCTCTTCTGTCTGCTCCACTGGACTTGGCACAACATTGAGGTGTCGTCTATTACGCCGAACTGCCCCCCCCCCCCTCAGTATCAACTAGGTATGAATGAGGGGTTGCTGCTTTTCCCCTAACAATCCCTGGCATAGGATCTGCTCTGTCAGTAGTGATCCACACGTCCGTCCCATCTGGGATATAAGGAAGTAGGTGCATCCTATGACGTCTGTCAAAGTTCGCCTTTTGTTGGAGCTTAAATTTCTAATCCTGCACTCGAAATTTCCTCAGGTAGGGCCACTTAGGATTCATCTGATCAGGGACCTGTGGTAAGGTTGTTCGCAGCTGCCTTCCCATACGGAGTTGTGCTTGGGACAGGTTAAAATGGTGTTGAGCGGTATGAGAGAATAGGTAAGTATGGATCAGATGACCCAATGAGTAATCCTGCAGCTGATTGGGTTGTGGAGGCCTAATTATAAGTATATTACAGGATCACTCACGCCAATCTAAACATGTGTGCATGAATTGCTGAATTAAGATGCGAATAAAACTTGGCTGCATGCAAGAACACTGGGGATCTGAAGCATAGGCTCACCTTTCTCGAGCACGCTACACGCCTAATTAATGATTTGAGTACAGTAAAACATAGTTTGACTACCCCTCGTGCAATTATTGGGAGGGTGGATCTGATTTTATTAGAGGTGATTAATGTTTCCTCTATATTTATATGTACGTTGGATTAAATTGCAATAGCGACAGATGTAACATCATACCTTCTCTTGGCAATCTTAAACGCTTATTACAGTGCAAGTGCAAACTGAGACGATGGCTTACAGACATTATTATATTACAGCTTGCGCGCGTATATTGTCCTAACATTATCGATATCGCACTCCTAGATGCTCGTACTCATGCAGCGCTATTAACTTTGGACTTTTCTTTTGTTTTTAAAAATATAGTTATGCATACGGTACAAACCAGTACCATGCACCACCTTATTGTCAAAACATTGTATACATAAAGAATCGAACCTTGTTTTAAGCAAGGTCATGTTGTATCAAGCATTTACAATGACTCAGTTTAACTGTCAAAAATCAACGCTACTGTCCAGTAAACCTGTAACACCAATCAACAAATCGTCCAGGCCTAGGAGGCGCATCGTTTCGTTATAGTCTCGCTCTGCACGACAGCGTGGACACTGTTTTGTCAAAGCTTCTTGTCCTGAGTACCACTGATTGATGCATTCTTCGCACCCTATAAGGGTCTTGCAGCACTTTGCTATAATAAGTGGAGGCTTCATAACACTTGTGCATATGTGGCACTTTAAGGCGTCGTTCAGCAACTTTTTAAGCCCGAGTGGAATCTTAGCATCTTTCGTTAGACTCATAATCGCGTCAGTTTTTTCATGGATTGCCGCCACATCATGGCTGATTGCGCAAAGAACATCATTATCCGAGTGTGACGTCAGTACTGCTGCTGCAGTTCGCGAACGTTTGACTCCGCGGGCATCTGCAGGTCGGAGATCATCGTCAGGGATTGCATAGAATTTTCTGGCGCTAACCTTCCAGAAATTGAACCCTGCAATATGCCATACATAACTTAATGGACCGCATTTATAGAATGACTGACTTACCTTCTGTGCCACTTGATTCTTTCACCTCCAGGCCATCCCAAGTTACGATGACATAATCTTCTCCTGCGTTTTGCTTCACTTCCGACAATATGTGGGGCAGAGTGGCAGTAGCTTCCACTATTGGAATGAATATTTGGTCAACTCTCTCGAATTCCGGTTTGGCATTTATATAGCGCATCCTGGCAACTATGACCTTGAGTGTGTGCGTTCCCTTGATCTTTTTTGCTGAAGGTGGAGTTGACGGGTGTATAACGGATTTAAAACCAGACCATTGGCGAGGTGATGAGCGACAACTAGAACCCATGCCTGATAGATGCTGAAGCACCCGATGCAGCTGCCTCTGATACTGGCGGTTATGGTAGCTGACGGTCCAATTAAATGCGCATGTGTGTGGGCGCGCGTGTGTGTGTACGCGTGTATATAATGCAGCCAAGGGAAGGTCCAAATAGTTATACAACTGGCTTGCTCCATACCAACGGAGCCTAGCTAATTAAGGCACCGGCTTAGTACGCCCACTTCTCGTACCCATTTCGGTTTCTCGTACCCATCTCGGTTTAGAAACTTGGGTTTCCTGGTCCGAACAACGGTCGGTCCCGGTTTCAGAGCAGACTGAGCCTCAGACGGAAATGGACACGAGTTCCGGTTCCAATTTATCCGTTCCGGTTCCATTCCAATTTTTCATTTTTCAATTTTTGAAAACAGCGATAACAACAAGCGTAATCTTGAATTTCATTTCTAGTAAAATAAGAATTTGATACCATAATTGGGCAATTAATAATATTGATTGCGAAAAAAATGATTTGGCACTTTTATACACGGACCCCCTATGAACACTACAT
Source organism: Ephydatia muelleri (assembly GCA_013339895.1). NCBI lineage: Eukaryota > Metazoa > Porifera > Demospongiae > Spongillida > Spongillidae > Ephydatia > Ephydatia muelleri. The sequence continues at coordinate 5,018,647 of JABACO010000007.1, forward strand.
GTACAATCTAGCAATTTTATGTTGTAAAAAAAAGGAAATGAAATTTGCTAGCCTTAACTGTAAATTCTTGACAGGATTCAAATAAGATGATCTTACAAAATTTGAACAATTGATCAACAAGGTCAGGATTGAAAAACCAAATATGGTATCCATAATTATAGGTATAGTGTAAAATTAGTTATTGACAAATGGCTCTCATTTTTGACAATCTACACATGGAGCACATGAAACACATCTTACATAGCCAAAACACACAGGAATTTAGAATCTTGAAAAAAAAAAACATCATTATCATTGAGATGCACACAAAACTGCAATAATGATCAAGAAACACCAGGGATGACACTTTGGCAAGTTGGTCCTTGTACAAAAAAATCATTGATAATTCCACTATCCAGTTCTGTGGTATAAACATTTTCTGCTCAGTAAAATCAGATGAAGGCATATATTTATGTGTAGGCATTGTGGTGTAGGGTCCGTGTATATTTCGGCCATTTCAATTATTTGTTTTTCTATTCAAGAATAACAAAATTATGACCGCAAATTAGGTTCGATTCAATATTCCACTTGTTAAAATTCGCTGCACAATAGCCATTATTTCATTCTGCCGTAAAAACGAATTAACCAAATAACCATCAATTTTGTAGCCTACTCGTTTTCCAAAAATTGAATATTGAAAAATGAAAAATGGTTTGGAATCGGAACTCGTGCGCGGAACGGGGGGTCGTTCCTGGAATGCGACGTGAGTCCAGGCCCGAAACAACGGGAGGCGTGTCCCAGTACAGTTTCTAGCGCTTCCGACGAACGAATGCCTCAGCGGAGCAGTACAGCAGTACGTATGTATGAAAACTGTACGCTCAGCTCGGATCCTTACACTGAATTGTGGACGTGTGTGTGTGTGTGTGTGTGTGTGTGTGTGTGTGTGTGTGTGTGTGGTGTGTGTGTGGTGTGTGTGTGTGTGTGTGTGTGTGTGTGTGTGTGTGTGTGTGTGTGTGAGAGTGAGTGTGTCTGTGTGTGTGTGTGTGTGTGTGTGTGTGTGTGTGTGTGTGTGCGTGCTATGAGTGCGCGTTCGTGTGATCGGTGCTACGGAAGCAGAGTGATAGATAGTATGGAGGGTGTGTGTGATTATGGTAAAAATACGAATGTGGGTATGTTGTGTGTGTGTGCATGATACCAGGAGTATAATTGCCCCTCCCCTACCCCACCCCCTTGGTAAAACTGATTCCCTGCTGGGCACTATAGCCATTTTTGTTCTCCAACATATAAGACTGCTCCGAACAGTGGCAAATATAGAATATTATATCATGTTAGGACCAAGGGGTCTGGTTTGGACTACTCATTGAGCTAGGGGACGCTTTGCTTTTTTTACCATAAGAGATTTAATGATTCAGTTTTGCATCATTGACACCATTATATTAATTAAATCAGGCAAAACCCTGCCTTTGATTATGGTATTGTCCCCCACTTGATATGCCTGTCCCCCCACTGGCCATATCATGACTGTTCTAATTGGTAAGAAAAATAATGAATTTTATCCTATATATACATGCAAGTACAATTGTGTCTCTGTTATATTTCTGTGTGATTGTGTGTTTGTGTGTGTGCATGTGTGTGTGTGTTTGTGCATGTGTATGGGGTGAGTGTGTGGTTTGTAGCAGTATAGTGCTTGTATGGGAACGTGGTTAGTGGATTTAAATTATTGACTGATCTGTTCACTTGTCAGGCATATGTTCAAAAAGGTGAGAATGACATCTGTGACGATGGCAAGGAGATTGCAGAGGCAGAGGACTGGGAATCAACTGTGAAAGAAAATAGAGTAAGGACTTGAGGTAATGATTCACGTATCATCTGTCCCATGTCCCTTTACTTTCCATCACCTCTTCTCCAGAGCTCTCTCCATCCATGTCTCATTCACCTTATTTCTCTCCACATCTTTTCCACAGTAATCAGCTCTCCATCTGTCAATAACACCCTGGACTGCTACCAAAGGGTATGGGGTCCATTGGCGCGATCCTTTTAAGGTACCGGCTCCAGGAGCAGGGAGAGTCATCACTGCCAGTCTTCATAAGGCAAAGGTAAACCTTGCAAGGATCGAGCTGTATGCAATGTGTTGTTTGATTGTGTGTGTGTGTGTGTGTATGTGTGTGTGTGTGTGTGTGCGAGATGCACGTACGCATGTGTGCGTGCTCTTCACCTCCCCTACCATGCATCTGTTCCATGTTTCTCACCTCTTCTCCCTCCCTCTCCCTTCATCTTTCATTCAGAGTCTCCGAAAATCGTGTAGGAATTGCACTACAAGCTGTTCATCCTGATTACCACAGAATGCGACTGAATGGAGCTTCTCGAAGTTTGAATCCACAACCATACCAAGCTGCTTATTTTGGAGAAAAACTCCATATCGATCAAAATGAAATGCTTGTCATGTTTGGGGTTACCCCACATTTGTGCTATTGATGGCTACTCTGGGAAAATTGTTCAATTTGTCAGCATGCCAGTGAAAAACCCTGTACAGATATATCAACACTTGTTCAGGTAAATAGTTGCACCAACTGGAAGCTGTATATCAGTTTATTTCTCCACCACAAAACCATACAGACCAATACTTGTGGAGTATGGTTTATTTGACCAAATAAGAGTTGATCATCACAAGGAATGGACCTTAAGCCTCTGTGTGCAGGAGTCACTGGCTTACTTGCGGCACAGTGTTCAGAAGCCGCCGCACAGACAAGGGTCATCAACAATGGTAATATACCATGCACTTGTTCATTACTCTATTATACATACAGGGCGTTTGTGAAAGAGCGCAACACTTCTTAAAAATTCCTATAACTCAGGATTGAAATTAATTAACTGCTTGGTTTCTTTAACAGCGCAACACTTTTTAAAAATCCCTATAACTCAGGATTGAAATTAATTAACTGCTTGGTTTCTTTAACTTATGTTGCAGTAGTTAGGCAAATACTAACAATCCGATTATTGTTAGCAGTTAAGTAATTGTATCAAAACCCGCATAATAAAATATTCAAATTTTATATTTATTTATTTATTTTTTACAATAATACAATAATATATTAATAAACACATAAAACAAACATTTGTAAAAGTTTCTAAAATCATACAAAAAAACTCTTCATCATTCCCATGCATTGTTCCCATTACTGATGCTGAATTGCCTCTCTGAATGGCAACGGATAGCCTTTGGGCAAGATATTGAAAAGAGTTTGCTTCTCCTGACACTTGCCTCAACCGATGTCCCAGCTCTTTTAGGAAATCGGTTGTTCTCTGGCCATACACTCCTGATGTTTCTATAGCCACAGGGGGTGAAGAAAAGGTGTGAGCTAAGGTGTTTGTACTTCTAGTCTTCTTATCCTCTGCTTGTTGGGCAACTGCTTCAACTTGCTGTGCTGCGATTGTGGAGTAAGATGGTGCAAAAATATCTGGGCACGTGGCATCCCACACAAGAAGTTGGTCGCATTTCCATGGAACCGTTGTACAAAGGTATTCACAATTGCGGTTATAGAGAATTTATTTAAATAACTACTACTAAATAACACAACATTTGAATATGTGGTGGAACAGTAGTGATTTTAAGTTATTAGGTCAAAAAGTGTGTTATTAACATTAAGACCATAATTGATAACTATGTTAAATAACCATCTCTAATTAGTAAATGACGTAAAAAACACTATTTGATTTAATTTACTGGCGAGTCATTAAAAATTAAAAACGTAGTGGTCATAAAGTTTGATTTGTTGTTTTGAATATTAACTAATAAATGCCAGTCAAATTTCATACTTTACTGTTTGCAGTTTATAAATCATGCTATTAATTAAAATTTGTCGTAAATTTTTGTTAATTGCAAGCTATATGATTTTATCTTTTGAACTGTTAAAGATAATGGAAAGGTAACAATGCAGTTTGTATTTGACTAAATGTATTTATCGTACGTTCGTAAATTCATTTATTAACAATGCTATTAAGGGATTATATTCATTTAAAAGCATTGCGTTCTTTTGCAAACACCCTGTATAAATTGATTGTACTGTTTAACGTGGGGTCAAGGCAGGGAAAAAGGACCTGCACAAATTTTCTAGAATGGTGCATCAAAGTTGACATGCAATTAAAATGTTGCATAATTTAAAATTCAGGCACTGTAACTGCATGATGAACAGCCTAAATTCCAGTGCGTAAAAAAGAATTTGTAGATATATGAAATGATTAGAAAACTTGAAAAAAATGCGCTCAGTCCCTTTTTTCTGCCGTGATCCCATACATTAATACTTCCACTCAGAATCACACAGTTGAGCGCTGCTGGCCTGAAGTGAATCATCGTGTCAACTATCCCATAAAATCTTGCTTGAATCAAATGCAAGATAGAGGGGACTTTGATTTAGACTCAATGACCCACAAAAAGATTGTGTATCTTGGGTCACACTCCATGTCTCTACAGTGGGAGTAAGGCTATTTACAAGTGTATGGAAGTGCCACAATATTCCAGGTTTGTGAACTTGTTCTGCCATAATTCTAGACCTCTTGACCACCTAAAGGTGCCCCTTATGCAGGAAAGGGCATTCCAAATGAACGAATGGCAAATGCTAGAACAAGGAGGCTGCCATCTGAAATTATCCCTGATGCTCATTTCGCAACATCTCAATTTGTGGACATGGGTGGCCATTTAACCCTGGAAAGTCATTTTGGGAATGATCCACTGGCTGGAAGGAATGGCTTGATTGCTGAGCGCAATCGTCAATTCCACCAATAATATCCAGACTTGTCCATGGTATTTCATGCTATCAGCAATAATAATTGTAATCCATTTATAGAATCTGTGAAACTGTATATTCATCTGACAGAAGCTCTTGCTAATTTGAAACTTGGTCTATTGTACTACTGTCTTGGCAGTGATGAATTGATGCTTATAATATTCAATTAAAAACATTTATCATGGTGTAATGGTGATCTCCCTCATTCATACCACCTGACCTCTGCCTCCTCATATGTATAGTCATATGCCTTCAATCAGAGGTGAAGAATCCTCAGTAGACAAACACTAGTGTGCCCAATATAATAGTGTTTATGGTTTTCCACAATCAGGAAACCATGAATAGTTGTATCAGTTGAAATACATGTAGAAAGAAATTCTGATTGTATATAGATTATTACTCTTCAATTCATTCATGATTCATTTCAAAAGAACTAATCAAAGTAGGCAAAACTACTAATGCTCAAAAGTTCCGGGAGACCAGCACCTGAGCCTGTGCCTTAACTGGAGCAGGCCACTAATGGAGGCCACATCCTTCTGGTGGGCCAGGTAGTGCAACTGTTCTTGGGAGGTGTTGAGGCCAGGAGGTGGGACATGTGTTATTGACTGATGGAGAGCTGATTACTGTGGACAAGGTTAGGGAGGAAGGGGGTGGGGCAGAGAGAGAAATAGGGTGAATGAAAGATGGAGGAGAGGGAGGGAGAAGAGGTGAGAAACATGGAACAGATGCATGGTAGGGGAGGTGAAGAGCACGCACACATGCGTACGTGCATCTCGCACACATACACACACACACACACAATCAAACAACACATTGCATACAGCTGGATCCTTGCAAGGTTTACCTTTGCCTTATGAAGACTGGCAGTGATGACTCTCCCTGCTCCTGGAGCCGGTACCTTAAAAGGATCGCGCCAATGGACCCCATACCCTTTGGTAGCAGTCCAGGGTGTTATTGACAGATGGAGAGCTGATTACTGTGGAAAAGATGTGGAGAGAAATAAGGTGAATGAGACATGGATGGAGAGAGCTCTGGAGAAGAGGTGATGGAAAGTAAAGGGACATGGGACAGATGATACGTGAATCATTACCTCAAGTCCTTACTCTATTTTCTTTCACAGTTGATTCCCAGTCCTCTGCCTCTGCAATCTCCTTGCCATCGTCACAGATGTCATTCTCACCTTTTTGAACATATGCCTGACAAGTGAACAGATCAGTCAATAATTTAAATCCACTAACCACGTTCCCATACAAGCACTATACTGCTACAAACCACACACTCACCCCATACACATGCACAAACACACACACACATGCACACACACAAACACACAATCACACAGAAATATAACAGAGACACAATTGTACTTGCATGTATATATAGGATAAAATTCATTATTTTTCTTACCAATTAGAACAGTCATGATATGGCCAGTGGGGGGACAGGCATATCAAGTGGGGGACAATACCATAATCAAAGGCAGGGCTTTGCCTGATTTAATTAATATAATGGTGTCTCTTATGGTAAAAAAAGCAAAGCGTCCCCTAGCTCAGTGAGTAGTCCAAACCAGACCCCTTGGTCCTAACATGATATAATATTCTATATTTGCCACTGTTCGGAGCAGTCTTACATGTTGGAGAACAAAAATGGCTATAGTGCCCAGCAGGGAATCAGTTTTACCAAGGGGGTGGGGAAGGGGAAGGGCAATTATACTCCTGGTATCATGCACACACACACAACATACCCACATTCGTATTTTTACCATAATCACACACACCCTCCATACTATCCATCACCTCTGCTTCCGTAGCACCGATCACACGAACGCGCACTCATAGCACGCACACACACACACACACACACACACGCACACACACACACACACACACGCATACACACTCACACTCACTCTCACACACACACACATGCACACACAGACACATGCAGATACACACGCATGCACAGTGTGTGCGTATGTAGCGTATTGAGGTCCAACAAGGGGCTACGCCCAACTACATAGACTCCCACGCACACACGCGCACACACACACACAAACACACACACACACACACACACACACACACACACACACACACACACACACACACACACACACACACACACACACACACACACACACACACACACACACACACACACACACACACACACACACACACACACGTCCACAATTCAGTGTAAGGATCCGAGCTGAGCGTACAGTTTTCATACATACGTACTGCTGTACTGCTCCGCTGAGGCATTCGTTCGTCGGAAGCGCTAGAAACTGTACTGGGACACGCCTCCCGTTGTTTCGGGCCTGGACTCACGTCGCATTCCAGGAACGACCCCCCGTTCCGCGCACGAGTTCCGATTCCAAACCATTTTTCATTTTTCAATATTCAATTTTTTGGAAAACGAGTAGACTACAAAATTGATGGTTATTTGGTTAATTCGTTTTTACGGCAGAATGAAATAATGGCTATTGTGCAGCGAATTTTAACAAGTGGAATATTGAATCGAACCTAATTTGCGGTCATAATTTTATTATTCTTGAATAGAGAAACAAATAATTGAAATGGCCGAAATATACACGGACCGTGTAGGTTTAGCAGGAGAATAAATAAAGGCAAAACTTTTCTTCCATCTCACTATCATTAATTACCCATAAACATATGTTGATGGTGACCTGTGTAAACCAACTAAATGAAGATTTGCAGATCATTGACACTTAAACTCACATGAAAGAAAGCGATTTAATTGCTGCACAGACAAGGAATGCACATTTCTAGAAACAGGTTAGTCAAAATGGGTTTGTCCAGGGTCATACAGTTGCCAAAGGACCATTATCTATCACCATAAATCACCCCTAATAAACGTTGGTGGCCACGGCTTTAATAGCTATGGTGCTCCATGTCTACATGCTTCGAAGCAACTGCTGCAGCCCCTTTAGTTGATGGATGAGCAGCGATGATGCCAACATGAGCATTTGTATGTTCGACAGTAAATATAGATGATAAGAAGAAGAATGAAGAGGAGGGAAATATTTATTATTCATCAATCCTTGGGAATATGTCAAGAAAACTGAAGTTAAGATATCATGCCTGCATCTACTGATACAAAAGCTGATAAAAGCATGCAACAGACTCTGAGGCTAAACATATTCCTCAAAGGAAGATGATGAGGAGTAATGGAATCCATTGGAAAATCATACCTCAGTAGGAGAACTACAAAAATGCAGTGGAAATGACCAAAAAAGATGTAGTGAAGATTTCCCAAAACTTCGAAAACTGTAAAGAGAGTTGGCTAAAAAAATAAATCACTGTAGACAGAGCTATCAACAAAATAGAATGTATGTAATGTATGCATCTATGCATGTAGGCAGGTATGCATGTATGCAGGCAGGTATGCAGGTATGCAGGCAGGTATGCAGGTATGCAGGTATGCAGGTATGCAGGTATGCAGGTATGCATGTATGCATGTATGCAGGTATGCATGTATGCAGGTATGCATGTATGCATGTATGCAGGTATGCATGTATGCAGGTATGCATGTATGCAGGTATGCATGTATGCAGGTATGCATGTATGCATGTATGCATGTATGCATGTATGCAGGTATGCATGTATGCAGGTATGCAGGTATGCAGGTATGCATGTATGCATGTATGCATGTATGCATGTATGCATGTATGCAGGTATGCATGTATGCATGTATGCAAGTATGCATGTATGCAGGTATGCATGTATGCAGGTAAATTTTAGGTTTTCAAGAGCATCATGTTATCATGCTGAGTAATAGCTAGGAGTCTACCATCATCATGCTCCAGGAGTGACCCAAACATCGAACAGTATAAAATTTGGCTGTGTATAACCAACATTTATCCTGTAACTAACTGTAGGAAGCGTATTGAACGTCATGCTTGTTTCAGTTTACAAATAGTGAAGTGCAACTAAAAGCTAGATAAGGTAAGGTACTGTAGAAAAAATTTACTTTGCTTAATACAAACATCTCCACCAGCTGCAATAGGAACTTTCTTAGTCACAGGATTTGTAGCTGAGATAGTTGTAAAAGCAGGGCACACAATGCTACCACCACTCCAACCCTCGCTCTGATTCATTCTATTCTTAGTAATTATAACACATTCTCCATAAATGTTTTGGAGATGTTTCAGCAAGGAAAACATTGGTACTGAAGGTAACCGACACTTTTGAATGGGATGGTTTCCGCACAAAGGTACCTAACATATACAAATTCATGTATGTACAATAGAAATGTATATAGTACTTGGGTTGAAATGTATGGCTAATAAAACATCCAGCAACTCCATGAACGATACTTCAATTCTCAGTGCGTAAGAAGCAGAATATTAAAAAAATTGAATCTTTAAAAAAAAAGCATGCCCTCTTCATGGAAACGATCCGAACTGAACTGTTTTGTTTAGAACTTTTGATAGCCAGCATAACATCTTCTAAGTGAAGATGTAAATTTTGCATGGTATGTAAGGCTTTCAAAAGCTAAGATCAGAGGAAATAAATGTACAATGGACAAAAAGAATGCAAGCAACAGCTTTAGAAGACATGCTGACAAGAATTTCAATCTCCTCATTCTAATATGGAACCTTACGAATACTGGTGCATCTACAAGTAGTGGTGTATCTATCTGAGCATGAGCACAAATAGCACATTTGAACTGCAGGAGCTGCACCAGTGCTGTATTGACCAATGTGCACTTCAGCAACTGACAGGTAGTCACTGATACCAGTTGTGTTGTTGCATGAGTATTATTTATACAACTGAACAATGATACATGTAAATAGATTACATGGTCAGTTGTTGGTGATGATCAGCATAAGGCAGGTAAATCTCAACTGTATACAGCGCACAATTGATCTGACACACACTAAGCTTGAACATAAGCACATAACTGAGAGAATGTAATCTGCCCCTCCCGCCCCCCCCCCCCCCCCCCCCCCCCCCCCCCCCACCAAAAAAATAACAGACTGTGAATGAATGGAAACTATAACATTGCAGTTTAGTATCATTAATAGCCTGGTATGTATAGAGTCATTGCTGAGGAGAATAAACTCCATATTTCATTTCCAAATCAAAAGCATGTTTCTCATAACCAACTGCACGAAGGGCTGATGACAATTGCTGAATAGAGATGGGTATTGCCTTGTTCAACCACTTTGCCAACAGTGCTTCATAGTAGTCTTTCATGTTGGATCGCCCTTTTTCATTACTTATATCATCTAGCTCATTCATCATGAAGCCAAGTTCTCTTCCAATATCTCTCCATTTTGAGCATACCTTTTTAGTTATGTTGAATAATTCACTATGTAAACCTTGAACCTCATCTGGGGGAAGGGAATAATATATTCAACTGCATAGCTCCAATGGATAAGTGTATTATACAATGCTCAATTATTATAAATACAGGATACTTAGTTAGGAACATAATTACAATATGGTTATTTGCATTGTTGGAGAATTCTTAACAAGCACACACTAGTTATATCATGCAGTAACAGCCACGGATGTTACAATGTACATGTACATGTTGGAAGTGATGAAGTACATGTATGCATGCATACATGTATGTCATATTTGCTCTCTGTCAAATGTATCCTCTCATCCAGTACCAATATGACACATCTTTATACCTTTAAACAGGTGACTTAGATGTGGTTCTGCCATCACCCAGTCATTCACATCAACCTTCCTGTCATTGTAGTCAACCACAAAAGGGTATCCCTTGCCAACTGCTTCCTTGAAGTGGGAATAGTCTACACAGGGTAGCGTAGATAGAGGCACACCCTTGGAGTACACATGGCTTGCTTGGTGAGGATCAACTATGGCCTCTTTGACATCAACAGAAGGGCAGAACTCAGTGCAGGTACCTCTGATCATTTCGAGGACCGCGTAACACACCTGATACCTATCAAGGCTCGGAAAGGACATGGTTACATAACAATGGGACCGTTCCCTCACTTCCACTATCACATCCACACCGTCCTTGCTAGTCCAGCTGACGCCATCTTTCCATACCTTGCAGCGTCTCTGATACTCATGAATGCAAGGGTCACCAGTAGTGTTGGAAAGACAAAATTTATAGGCCAATCTTAGAATGAGTACATGACAGAAACGAGGGGAGAAAAATTGGTACTTGGTACAGGTATGCAAATGCCAGCCTAGAGTGGATCCTGATGAGGTAATGAGATCATTTGGTCTAGATTCTTTAACCTTGGCTGGGAAGAAAAGAAGAGGACCCTCATCAGCTGATGGACACCTTGGCATTAGGTTGGTGGAAACTCCTGCTACTGTGACCTGCTGACACAAGTCATACAGAAACAGAAACTGAACAATCATATCAATGCAGTACTGTGTTTTGCGAAAGTAATACTTCAGATCAGGCAGAACAATCACTCCAGTATTACTTGCTATGGGTAGGTGTTCTTCAAAGGTTGAAGGAGCAAAGAGGACTCCATTAACCTCCAGCAGCAACACCTCTGGGCGAACAACTATCCAGCTGTTGCCAACATCACAATCCATGAACACGATAAACCCTTTGCCTGACAACGTTCTCAAAAGCAACACGACTTCAGTGGTCTCAGTTGGAAGAACTTTAGGTTCCTCTTTCAGCAAAAGGCCTAGCAGATCAGAGAGAGAAATGGCAGTCTGGGGTTTCGGGATTTTGTCGTTCAAGAAGGCATACATCACGTGGCTATTGAGTGATATGACAGGGTGTTGGGCAATGACATGTTCATTGGTATCATGAAGAAGGGACATAAATCGCTCCACTTCTTCTCCAACAAATGCAGTGGCATTAAGGGCAATGTACTTAACAAAGGTGTGCTTCTTTAATGCATCCATCACAACTCTCTCTATAACCCCACGTTTTTTGTCTAGCTGCATTTGGTCAGATATTTGATCGGCATGGGTACCTACAACAATGACAGAAGATTTCTGTGGACATTTGTGACAGACGTCCCCAATCATTGCAGACCAGTAGTATAGCTGCAGTGTGATGCTTTTGACATCAGATTTAAACAGGTTAACTAGTAACAAAAAGGTAGAAGGACTGAGAGAAATAGACTCCAGGACTGCACAGTGGCTACTGTAGTATTCATGGTGTCCAGCAAGGTCAAATAGCATCATGTTTAACTGAGGATGCTTGATTATATGAGGAATAATTCCAGCTGTTAGAAGCTTTACAGGTTCAGGCTCAGAGGCATCAGACATTTCCCCCTACAAAAGAGCAAAAAGCATTAATAAATGTTGCACTAGTTACATGTAAATGGGTAATTTTTGATTAGTTAGCCACCTATACATTTCATATTTAATGGTAATTAATGAAATTGGTCTTAATTAAGCTAAAGTATAAGTGGCATCAGACAACTACAATTAAATGCCGATTATTCTGCAGTATACAACATCCTGTTTACATAGCATATTTTACATAATCTCCAGCATTCTATTCATACATGAGATGTAACTGTCCAAAGATCGTTTCAGAACCCTGCTTGCATTATGGTGAAAGTGGAGTGTGGGGGTCAGGATGGTGGCAGGGAATTATGATTATACTTCTAGGTTAATGTATTCATAGCATTTTATTGAAAACAGAAATGCATCTACTGCAGTCAGACATTTTACAAGTTTTGTTAATAAACTGGCTTTAGTTTTCAAAGAGTAGTAAGAACGTCTTCATGTTTATTTTGGATCACAATTCCCATGCCAGATTCAAACGTATGGACATCTGATCATCAGGCAAAGTCATAAATTAGTTTAGTTTCTACAATGCATAAAGACTTTGATTTGGTTCAGTGCTACAGCAAGCAAGGTAAAAATGACCACTGCTCTAAGGAGTTCATTTTTAACATTGCATTTAACATGTACAGTGGTTACTAAATATGGTACTATTGTACAAGTACAGTACATGCCCACTATCATGGCTAATCATTTCCCAATATGTTTATGACACTGGAATTCTCAACAAATTTGTTAACTTAGTCGGTGGAGGGAGGTGGTGAAAAAATAAAACCACTGACTAACGTGAGGTATGTGCAACTCACCTTGTTATTTTCCAACTGAGAACGATACTTTATGACCTACAATAAGTATGTACATATACTCATAATCTCCTTTACCTTCTGTAAATAGAACTGCACATGTGCTATTACAGTACTAAGCAGGTTGTGCAATTATTATATTACATGTAATATGCATTTTACCTGTGCCAATGTGGTCTTTCCTGATCCCGTATCTCCAGAAAGGATAATTTTACCAAAGGAATGGACAGGGTAGTCTTCACAGCAGTCAGTGTATCTCTTGAGAAGGGTGATTATTTCATAGTTAGTAGCCAGCTGCAAAGCTATTCGATGGCCAAAGTCTTTTGTGTTCACATTAATTCCAGGTGCTGCCAGAAGAATTTTAACACTATCAACTTGACTAAACATTGAGGCCCGATGCAGTGCTGTATAACCATTTCTCTGCAAAGATTCAAAGATTATAGGATTGCTTTTATCAACAATACAGAAGCAAGGACAAAATGATGCTGATCTCACTAACTTTTGTTGAATTTTTCCCTTTAATTATAAGAGCACTAACTTGTCTCTTTCAGTCAGTAAAGCTATACTTGCGTGCATGTGTATGCACTGAAAACAATAATGAATCAAATTATTACATCAAGATGCACATGCATTGCATCATCTCAAATCATGCTTCAACACACATGACATGTTGTAGTTAATCTTCCCAATTGAATGTCTACTTCCTCCTGCCTCTTTGATTTGTACCCCACAAACGTCACAGCTGGGTGTAAATGCTCATGTTGTGATGGAGTGAACCTAGACTTCTTACTGTGATGCATTCTCTTTTCCATTTATCTCACTTCACTCCTTCTATTGCTACTAGCTACTGATAATGCTAACTCACCTTAGTTTGATGGTTGATTGCTGCGCCTCTGTTCAACAGCACATTCAGACATTCAACGTGCCCCAGTGACGCTGCCCTCATTAATGGAATCTCTTCATCCTGTAACTGATTATGTATAGTAATTAAAGGTCACCCTTACAGAAATTGCTTTCATATGCAGCCAGTTCAGTATTGGAAAATACATTTTTCACCTAGACAATTTTTGTGACAAGGTGACAAATTAAATATAAATAGTCTGAAAATGGGATTTAAACATTTTTAGTTGCAACTTCTTTTCTACTTTTCCATTAGCTATTCATTGTCTAAGCATAGCTACAATAATAATGATTTAGTACAGTAGCAATTAGTAAGACTGCATATTATTCATGTGGCTTTCCCCAACCCCATTTCTGCACACCTCAGCAATTAGTGAGTTTCACTTCTTGCTTGCCATAGTATTTGACACGGTCAAAAATGGGCACCCCTGGTTACATGGATTTGAAAACTGCTATCAAGTTATCAAGTCTGGATAATGGCTGCATGATTTCTAGCACAATAGTGGCCAGACACTACACGATTTTAAAGGGAGTTACGGATGGTAAAGAACTAAACACATGGTAAAGACAGGAATAATGGGGTAATTCTTGATTTTCGCTGCATGTACAGTAATGCAAGGGAATTGATAGAGTTATTATGCCTACCTTGGCATTAACATCAACCCCAGAATCAAGTAGTTCAGTGACTACCTTGGCCTTGTTCCCATCCACAGCATCATAAAGTTTCTGCTCTGGTTTCTGCAGAGAAGACATGCTGACATTGCATTTTGGAACTAACACAACGTTGAATAACTCATCAAGAAAAATCATAGTAATTTTTCTGCATACTATACATGCAAAGTAGCCAAAAGATTTCTACTCCAGCAAATTCAATTTGTGTGGCATATGCCCACACGCAGTTCTATTTGGCCTATAGACATTTGAGCCCATAAACCCCAGGCACAACAATCATCGACAATCATGGGTTTAGTACTGCATCAATTGCTTTTAATAACTCATCAATTTTAAAACTGATAGCGGACATAACTATTTTATATACATACGTGCGGATGAGGAACCTTTTTCTTGATGGCTGGCATTAGCCACTATAGCGCGAAGCCAGGCTACCTGGTAGTCTACAGTAGTACATGCTGAACACATGCATGCTATTGCTATTGATATGTGATGATGGGGATGATGTACACATGCATTCAAACACACATACATGTAACTTCAGAACTATATAATAATGTTTGGCTCTCTAAGTAAATATATCCTAACTCCATGATCAAAAATGTATTGTAAAGAAATCTGAATAACCTACATGTAGGTATTTGGCTGGCAAATTGCTATTCGCAAAAATCGATTTCGTTTTTTGAAGTACTCGGAAAATAGATTTTCAGATCCACAATATCGATTAGTGTTCGAAAAAATCAACTTGAATTAGACTTTGTTCCACTTAGAGACTTGACTTGAATTCAGTTACAAATAAATCAATCATCATTGGTTAAACTGCACATATCTTTCTAATTTTACACCACCCTATCTTGGTTTGTGCAACACTGAGGACCAAGACCTATATTTAAAATGCCCGCAGTCTAGTGTACATTGAATACAAGAGCCTGTATATGTAGCTCTTTAACCATACCTTATCAGAATTCATCTCAGCCTGTATTAATTTTATTGCTTCTTCTAACTTTCCATTTCTCGATGCCTCCATAAGCCTCTCCTACAACAGTTAAGTAAAGATATAAATGTACAGGTACATAATTCACCTCTCAGGTATGTACATGTATCAGTCAATTGAAGAGTATATTGATTGAAGAGTATAAGAGTATATTACAGGAAGTGCTCAATAGCATCGAAATTCTATGGTACCAAAGTACATTATCATTGCACGTAATAATATGCCATGATGTACAAGTACATGTTATTAGCTATCAAGTTAATCAGGTGTACAATGTATATGTGCAAACAGAGAATCAACGTACAATGTGCAAATTATGTAAGTGAGCCACAAACAAGCTTGCATAGCATGCATTGAAACCCAATGATATATTAACAAATGGTAAAAAATCCCTCATGCAGATACAATGCACATCAGCACCTGATAAAGGTCAGAACCCGCATCTATGTGGTGGTGTGTCTTGACATCCAAAAGAACTTTCACACAATCAATATGGCCGTAGTGCAATGCAAAAACCAATGCAGTCTTCTCACACTGTAAGAAGACAGTGCATATGTAAGCATAGATTTGCAGCAAAGATTATATACATGTACACCATTTGAGGAAATGCCAGAAAACCTTTATACGCAGTTTAAAGAGCAGGTTCGTTATCATAAAGAAATTGCTGCTGCTAGGTATTTGTCTCACCTCTTCCTTAAGATTGGTCTGGGCACCACCATCCAGCAACACTTTCACACACTCAGCATTGCCGATTCCTGATGCGTACATCAACGAAGTCCTTCCAACCTAAAAGCAGGGGACTAAATGATCAGAGTGCCACACAGTATCTTTGTTAAAGTTTTTTCACCAATTGGAGCTGATACAACGACATCTGGGTATGATTAACAATAATACATGTGAAAATGGTAACAATAAAGAGTACATTCCGCTTGCAAATTAGCATCTTGGCTAGCAGTTAAATTGAATTAAATTGGACCACACAAGAAGTTTTCAAATGCTCAAACATCATCGTTTACAGAATATCACTCACATTGTTGTAATGATTGACATCAGCACCTCTATTCACAAGGGCTCTAACACAATCAGCACGGCCATGATATGCTGCCCTCATCAGCGACGTCCACCCATCCTGCAACAGACGACCTTTTAGCACTTGGTGTGACCTTATTGCAGGTTGCAATATTAGTGCAATTTGAGTACATAGTGTGGTAATGTCATCATCAAAACTAGTGTGTTAGGTCAGCATACTGAGTATGCATTGCACAAACCTTCATGTGAAGTGTTATCATTTGGCTTTATGTTATAGATATTTTTATCTATAAAAGGATGCAAAAATACAATTTTTCAAATGCCTTGAATTCTGCAAATGTGCAAAGAGAAATGCACACCTTGAGATATGGGAGATTATGATAAAGACTAGAGGGTGACCTTGCTTCCTTGTACACCACACTGTTCACCTTCATTATTAATCGTATGAACAAGAAACTTGGGATGCATTGTAGGTCTGTGCATTGTTTTATTGTGTTGCAACATTTACCTGTGATGGCTGTGTAAGTGTTATAGTGGCCATTTTGTAAGTTCAGTGTGGGATATGTGAGTATGTGTAGTTTGTAAATACAACTACAGCAGAGCAGTGATTTTGTACACTGAATTTATAATCAATTAACTTTCTAGTCCTGTAGTTTGTTTAATTCTGTGACAGCTAAGTATTTTTCGCAGATGTATTTGAAACCCCCAAGTCTTATAAATAACATGAATGCATAATGCATTGCATTAGGAAAACGTTTCAGTTTACTAAGGAACAACTTTTAAAACTGTATATTTCTCGCTGTCCTCCTGAAAGTATACCCCATTTAATTCTTGCTTGGATTGAATCACATCATTTGAAAATATTTCATGCCCATAACTAAAAACTGAATTGATATGAATTGTATGTACACTTTAACCACATCCGAGAAGCACATGCATGGTCCAATCATTCAAAGATGTACTGTAAGTGAGGCTAACCTTAGTCTGGTGATCTATGTTGGCACCCCTCTCCAAAAGCACTTTCACACAGTCAACATGACCAAATCCTGCTGCAAAACCTAATGGTGTCCTACCATCCTGTAAGGAGAAAGACTATTTTTTTACAAGAATCAGAAATAATTATGATGGTGGTACAACACACAAGTATAAAGGTTTCATGCATAACATGTACACGTCAATGTTAGTTAAGGTGTGCAAGTCAGAGTCCTTGTACATGTTCCACAAGAAGCATAACTAGTTGGCTATATTACAAGAGGCGCAATCGATTTTAATACATTTGTAGCTGCTGCAATACAGTGTACATCCATAACTCGCTCTTGCCTCCCCTTGCCGGGATCAGCCACTTTGCAGGGAACATTAGATGCACCGCCTGAATGCCTTCCATTAAAATATATGTAGCAAGCCTATACAAGTCTGTTACTGGTCATATATGATGACATGTGTTCATGCAGTGTGGAAGTTGCAGGACGGCTTAGAATCCTGGGATGGATGACAATGTAAAGGGCATTTGCTCTATTTTGCATTAAAGGGATCGCTTCTTAAAAAGCAGATGATAGCTTCGTGGCTAGAAAGCATTACATAGCTAGAACCATTGTAATGATTTTTTCTCTCTTCTGCAAAAGCGTTTGCATTGCAAGCAACCCACATTATTAGTACATGTACATACAGCCTCATCGTGATACTCTGATGAATTATATTACTTCCATCATTAGAGGGTCGGTGTTGCTAAAACACTGCTGTGCTATGCCAATTGGATTTGTATCCCTTGGATGCGGACTACGGCAAGTGATGTAATATCACTAGCTGTCGCTGTTAATGCAGACGGGCTGAGTGTAGCAAAAAATCTCCTGCCATCTAGGACTTGTAGCAACTTTGAAAATGTTGGGCACTATAGTGCCGTGATGAAGAGCAACAAGGCTGTATGTTTATTGATATAAATGTACATGTAAATAAGCAGCAGTGATGTATACACAATGTGTATGATATTTAGCATTAATGCTATTAATTAACATTAACCATTATGAATTTGCTGTGGGAAGTTATGCTAAAGCATATTTGCCATTCATTATGCGATTAATTAACATTAACCATTATGAATTTGCTGTGGGAAGTTATGCTAAAGCATATTTGCCATTCATTATGCGATTAATTAACATTAACCATTATGAATTTGCTGTGGGAAGTTATGCTAAAGCATATTTTCCATTTATTATGCGATTGATGTCAGTTGAAAGGAACGTTATATAGAATACAAGTCACCTCATCAGTAGCCTCAATATTGATGCCCTGGTCAAGCAGCCTTGTGAGCTCTTCAGTTCTGCCATCTCTCGATGCATCTCTTAGCTGCTGCTCCAGTTGCTACAGTGATAATGAGTGCCACTTAAATTATAAGATCCACCCACAATTGAACCCTCACACCATTCACTACATAATTATTAATGCGTGTCAATAAGAGGTGTAATATTATTGAATTTAAATGTATTTACCAAGTAAGATTTTGAATATTTCTAAACTCAATGTGATTTGGAGACAGTTAACATTTCTTCAAATTTATGACACAAATTTACTAACGTTTCTATTCAGTAAGTTCAACTGCACAAGCATTTATCCTTTAAATGAACTTTGTGATATGCACAGTACAATGTAAATCTACGCTATTGGACACTAATGCAATTACATTCTTCATGTCATCATCCACATCATCATTGCCTTGATCAAAACCTCTCTCTCCAGAGAATGCAGGCAATGGCAGCGTCTGTGACAGGATGGGAAGTAGCATGCAACCTGACCTCTAAACCATCTTCATTTTTGTCTTAAAAGAGGCATTAGCCTGGAATGAAGAGGGAGGGAGGGAGGGAGGGAGGGGGGGGGGGAGGGAGGGATGAGGGAGGGAGGTGATGGGGTAGGGAGGGAGGAGGATTAGTGCGAACTGAGGAGGAGGGAGGGAGGGAGGGAGGGAGGAGGGAGGGAGGGGAGGGAGGGAGGGAATGGGAGGAGGGAGGGAGGGAGGGAGGGCGGGAGGGAGGGAGGGAGGGAGGGAGGGAGGGAGGGAGGAGGGAGGGAGGGAGGGGAGGGAGGGAGGGAGGAGGGAGGGAGGGAGGGAGGGAGGGAGGGAGGGAGGAGGGAGGTGAGGGAGGGAGGAGGGAGGGAGGGAGGGAGGGAGGGAGGGAGGGAGGGAGGGAGGGAGGGAGGGAGGAGGGAGGGAGGGAGGGAGGGAGGGAGGGAGGGAGAATGAAATAATGAGGGTACATAGGAACATAAGCATCTATCCACACATAAACTACACATAAATATGCACACTACCTGTCCAAAGCAGCAGCTGCTTGTTCATGTGCATTGTCAATACTCAAAGCCGCAGTATAGTCAATGTAGGCTTGCTCATATCTGTTGCAGAAGTCAACACAAGTATAGAATTGTACATTATATAATTATGTAATAACCATGAGTGCTCGCATGCAAGTGGATGCAGGTTCTTTCTTTTGTGCTATAAGTTCAAGTTCAGGTACTGTAACTCCAACTGTGGTAATGGCAGCAATTTAGAAGATTTTTTAAATGCAGCAACAGTACATGCATGCTTAAAAACTAAAATGCATACACGCCAGCTGAGGAAAGCAGTGATATTTGTGAAGCCATACTATTATGGAACAGCAGAATCTTTTTAATCAGAATGCAAGCTACAATCAATGTTAATATACTGGCAACAGCAATCACTCACTGCTTTAGGGATTCGTAAGCTGTTGCTCTATTTAGAATTGCCTTGGCATCAAGGGGCAACAGGCTGAGTGCACGTGAGCAATCATCTATGCATCTCTGGAAGTCCCCAATCTGTAACAAGCAAGCTGCTCTCCCATTTAGCAACAG
Organism: Ephydatia muelleri; assembly: GCA_013339895.1. Taxonomy (NCBI): domain Eukaryota; kingdom Metazoa; phylum Porifera; class Demospongiae; order Spongillida; family Spongillidae; genus Ephydatia; species Ephydatia muelleri. Next base: position 5,038,937 of record JABACO010000007.1, read on the forward strand.
GGCAGTAGAAGGTCCATGTTCATTAAAGACTCTGGCTGGAAACGTGTGGGCGAAAGAGTGGGGTGGGAAGAAGGGTCACACACATATACATATAAAAGTTTCCGCCACGCCTCCACTTATTTCATGATTAGTAGCCTTATTCAACTTTTTTTAAACATCCTTACGTACACAAGAGGGCAATTATTTATTGCATATATCCATACCATTTGCAACTTGAAAAACGTTGAGACACACTAAATAACTGTGCAAATCTCACACTATTGCACTAGTTCATTTCTCACACGTACCTTTATCAAGTTCACTAAGGGCAGCGGAGTATTTTGTATCTGCCTCTGCATACGAACCGATTTTGAAAAGCGTTGTCAGCTTCATCCTTGAGGCTCTGAACATTTGGAAGAGGGGAGTGAGGGACCGGCTCTTTCACCAACAGGCGCGATGAATCGGGCTCAGCATTGTGCTTTGTTGCCAAATCAAGTTCAGACTCGGACACATTGTGAGACACTCCATTGAGAGTGCTGCTGCTTCTACCTGGGCTGACATTATCAAACACACCCATTACTGTAGCATGAATACTGTGTCCAGCTTCGCAGTTGGCAGCTACGAGATCGCTGCTGGCACCAACCAACTCCCTCTCGAGTGCTTCCAGTTGTGTCAATGCTGTTGGGTTTGAAGGTTCCAACTGGAGCACCTTCTGCAGGTCAGCAACTGCACCTTGGTAGTTCTTCAAACACTTGTATGCAAATGCACGCCGCAACAAAGCTGCATAGAGAGATTTGGACAATACCTAGGTCATTTAAAGTTCAATGGGTCCCATGCACATTGATGCAGTAAACAATGAAAATGTCTTGGGGGTCTACAATACTGTGCACTTGAATAAGAGCATAATACCTTTAGTGAAAGCATCAGCAATTGTAGTGTGCAGGGGGGGGGGGGGGGGGATGCACATTACATGTACATGTATGTGAAGCACAAAAGTACTACTATTCATCTAAAATCATTATCCATTTAAACCATATGAAATCCCTGTTGCTTGAAAACAGCACATTTACAGGTACAGTATGTCTGTATGAATAGTGGTGAGCTTCTACTCTCTTGCATTTGGGAATGAACACGTATTCTATAATTTTTGAGTGTGAATTTCAGTCTTTGTCCAAATGATCCACATTTCCTTACTTTGTGCTTACCTTCTATGCTGGTAGGGAGCAACTTCCAAGCTGCAACACTGTCATGGACAGCATCAGAAAATCTTCCCAACTTGATAGCTATGATTATTTAGATGTGGAGAATTGGAGAACACATTAGCACTGCACTCAGTATGGTAACAGATTATTGCAAACACCATCCCATATACATAATAAGTCCCAAAACTATCTCCCAGTCCTGCATGACTGGCATATTTATATACAACACAATTGCAAGGTCCAACACTGATCTGTGGACATCTTGACAGTTTCCTGTATAGAGACTGAAAAAGCTCCATCCATTATGGTCAGGATGTATGGGTAATCCTATTTTCTTCCCCGTAGCGCAAAGTCAGGACAAAATGTCAGTGATGCATTTATCCTTCTGGCGAAAAAGGTTCTTCAAAATCCAGAGCTTTATAATCCCACAACTATTTGGCTGACACCCATACACCGTCATCCAGAAGCTTATTGCCAGTAGTGCTCTTACCAAAGCCAGTCCTTCCTAACAATAAAATATCGTCGTACTGGCATGCGGACGACGGCTGAGAACTGTCGTTGTTCATGAGGATATTACACATCGGTATATTCTATGCGGTACATTAATTTTGGGTGGTCTCGACTCCAGACCTGAATACGTCACATCTGTGGATGAATTTACATAACCGCTACACGTACATACCGCAGGGCAAGCAAGTTGAGCAAGCTAGCTGGGAGCGGCTTCTCTTGACCCTCCCATGGCCTGCATGTAGCTTCAGTATAAGTGGGGGGGGGGGGGGGGGGGGGGGGGCCTATACACACTCCACTGGTTCTATGTGGATGTGATTTGACAATCGATTTTATTGCATGAAAACACAAGCTAGATTTACAGAGGATGTTACTAATCACCTGCAAAATCACTACATGATTCAAAACAAATTCAGGGTTTACCTATAATTTGTACCTGCACGTACACGTGTGCAGTATGGCGGTTGAGTCGGCTACAAATTAAAGGACCATTGCAATGCTAAAAAAAGACGGAAGATGTCACTTCCTGACGAGTTGATATTTCTAAGAGAGCAAGTACGGCTACTGCATGACTGACAGAGTTTCCCTTGTGGAAGCATTGCGAGACAAAGTGAACGAACTTGAAGAGAAACTGGAGAACATCACACCCGAAACAAATAGTACCGGTATGTGACCTCTTTTCATTGGAAACCTAGATCCATAACTACAGCTGTAGTCATGCATATTGCTCAGTATCCCGGTAAGGTTGAAAGTTGTCCGCGCACGACATGCATTCGTCGATCGGTACCGCGCGCGCCTGTTATGAACAGCAGTGTGCAGCTTATGCCAAAATACACATGTATGGATATCCTTATTTCTAGACTCATCTGAACCAACCGAGAACGAGCTAAAACCAAAACAACTTGTACCATTGGTAAGTCAAATTAAATCGACGTAGCTTGCGCGTTAATTGGCTATCCTGCAGCGGGAAGCATTCGCCTCCTACCCTGAACTAAAGGACCTACTAACGAGTACTCGTGGTGTGAGCTGGATAGTAAGCTACTGGATGGACTTGTTGGAGCTGTGGAAACAGGTCTCCGCTATAGCAAGTTTACTGCATGTGCCTCCTGTTACTGAGATTAAAAAACGAATAAAGGTATTCATTTATTACATCCGAGTGCTCATGTTAAACATCTCTTCTAATGTACCACATGTACAGAATTACTATTCAATGCGACGAAGCAGCAAAAAGATTGAAACTGATGAAGAAATGCATAGAAAACGCCGTCTTTCACTGAAGAAAAGTAGTTGCTCACATATGTATGTATCATGCATGCAGTCAAATGAAATAAATTTAGTTTTTCATTCTCTTCATTTTATAAACAGCTTTTAAAAGGCAGTGAAGAATGCAATAAAAAAGGAAAGATTGCTTTGGAGGACACAGAAGGTATTGACAAAATAAGGAAGTCTGTCCCAGTGAATGCAGAAGATGTAAACCTTGATGAAGATGTGTCTGTGGACCATGTAAAGAGAAGGCTGGAAATATGATCAAAGGCAAGAGCAGCACATCAAGTGGTGAATTCAGAAGGCAGAATCTCTATCTCGAGCAGAGAGAGTGACTTATCAGTTAGAAATTTCTCTGATGGTGGTGATGCATGACTGAACTTGAACTCTTTACATCTTGATATGGCACACAACTATCATCTAGAAACCTGTAACCAGCTGGATGCCTTAAGTTTTGGTCTTTTTGCCAGCAACTTAGGGCATTACATCCTGGGTACTGGTTCCAAGATGTTGGTTGTATAAACAACTTGAAATCAATTAATGTAATCAATTGCCAGATTTTGTTATACAATCACCTACCAAATCAAAAGTGATTTGTCATTGATTTTAAGGAGATTTATAAAGGATTCTTTGATATAAAATCACCTGCCAAATCAAAAGTGATTTTTCATTGATTGTAAGGGAATGTATAAAGGATTCTTCTATAGAATCATGTCCAAATCCTTCATTGATTTTATGAATGATTCGTGCTTGATTCATACAATGCTTTTTTTCTATTCAATCAAGTCTTGATGCATAGTTGATTTTGTATATACAATCGCGTATGGAATCATTTATTTGATTTGACGCATCTTTTTGCTATGTATTGTGACCATATGTGCCTGTGTGCATACACGTATTCTCCTGTCTGATTAAACTTCCCTCAACTCAACATGGCTGACTCCCTTGTACATGTACATCATGAATGAAGGTGCACACATCATGCCTAAACAAATGCACCCTACCTCAGTGCTCAGTGATAAGACATGTGAATGTATGACATGATGAATACTATAAGCGTGGTACACTCCTGTATACATTACAGTCATACAATTGTGTGGTCCAGTATATTGTGTGTCAATTATAACTCACTGACACCTTTTGTTGCAACAACCCATAATACGAACTGGCAAAAGGGGATGGGGGAGGACACAGGCATGATATACTACACTGATCTGGGCTACGCATTGCTGTTCTTGGAGATTAAAGTATTTCTTTTGAACATGTGATAGCTATTGTCTTTTAATAGTCTGCTTGTATAATGGCACCACTGATTTCAACTCTTTGAATGCCAAGTGCGTGCATGCATGCATGCACACACAACCGTTACATCATTCATGCATGATTTAGATATTGTGTGCAAAAATGTGTTGATCAGTCACAGCGCTATGATGCATGCAAATGCTTGCTCCACTTGTAACCTTATAAGTACATGTACAAAGTAATTATGTTTCCTCTCACACCTCATTATTCGCTTCACTTCACTAATGTATCACGAACTTCCATAATAACCACACATCCATTGCATTATGTATTAAATTGTATTTAGACATGAATCTTGAATATCTGCCTTGGCCATGCTCACTCATATCTCATGACCCTCCAACTTTCCTGGCACATCACATGATAACACTTCCCAAACTATCTGATAAAAACATGTGACTTGGCTGATTATAAACGTAGTTCACAGTTTAAACAGGACTGTGTTTATGTGTGTTGGTGAGACAAATGCCTAGCTGTTCTATGTACACAGCTTTCTTGCATTGGTAGTAGAGATGCTCTTTTCAGAGTCCAAATTATTGTGGTTTGCCAATACCATGACTAATAGAAGAGCTAAAACTAATTCGCTGACTAATTAATTTTGTTGCACTCCCAATGACGTCACGAGTGCTGTGCATTCTGATTGAGCGCTCAGGCGCTCGTAAAACAACTTTGGTTAAGCATTCACCAGACGTAGCAGGGATGTAATCCATCCGCAGCTGCGAAACACTGGGTCTGAGTACGAGACTAATACGTATACACGTCCGCGTTTCCACAGGAAAAAAACCAAATCACTTTATGATTTTCAAATAATTTGTCACTTACATTCTGTTACAGAATGTTTACATTATGTTACAGTCTGTAAACATTCTGTAACAGAATAAAAGTGACAAAAATCATAAAGTGATTCGACGCGTTTTTTTCCTGTGCCGATTGTGCAAAGGGTCGATTCCGGTAATTGGAGACAGGTCGGCACTGCTTCCAGACATTATTCCGTTTCAGATGGTGCACTGTTCGTTATATTGATAAAGACGACGATATTCAGTTTTCAATATTTTGCGACGCGCTGGATTTTGGCCACAAATTGAATTTGATCACGTGCAACATTGACATTTGAGCCCAAAGTACTTTCCTTGTGTAAATAGAAATAAGAGAAATACACGGTCCATACACAGTCCACGGACCTGCATGGACCATGCACGGATCGTGGGGCCATTTTCGCGTGAACTGTCCCAATTACTGATATTTAATGTTTCTTTTTTATAGTTTCTAAGAATTGCCACAAATGAATAAATGGGTCATCAAAATAATGGCAAATGACCGCTACTAATAGAAAAAGGAAATCCAAATTGTGGAAATGTACACGAACCAAACAGGAACCCTCCATCGATACACAAAAGAAAAACCAAAATTATTGCTTAAATTAATATTCGTGTTTATTAACGACTATTTCCCCGGTATCATCACCATATTTGAATACCTGTTCAATTTGCAGACAACCTTCGGTGCCATAATCTTTTCCACAATGCATACATTTGAAAAAACCATCACTCCACTTGAATGGATGCATCAAAATTCCCAGACATCCGTGTAAATTGCTCAATGCATTTTCAGCCGTTTTTACATTTGATGAGTAGCCATGCATCAAGTCTTGTTCAGTTTTTTTACATGCCTGAGGCAACATGCTATCCCCTGGCAGGATATAAATGAACTTTGGATGGCATTTCAAACCGTCGAAAATGAGACTTGCGCATTTTAAGCATCGCTTGGCATCAGAAGGCACCAGTGGTTGTTCGTCTGTAATTGCACAATTTTGCACTATGTCTAATGCATTCTCCGATGTGCACGAGAGTGAAAGGTAGGCAATAGGAGGGCAAGTTGTAGAGTGGACCCCACTCACTTCCGATAGCACGTGTTCCACCACAGACTTTGATTTCCTTTGAAAGGATTCCGAAAAACCGATCTCTTGGTACTCTGCATCTGGTGAATTTGTAGCAATCATGACCATACACCGGAAAATTCGCTCTCCATATAAATTCCATAGGCATTTTAGCTCATCCTTTAAGTAGCCATCGGCTCTCCCGGGCGGGCCTCTAAAAGGCAAGAAGTAAACCACTCGCTTGAAAGAAATTTTCAATTCGCGCTGAAGTTTAAAAATCAGCCGAACAGATCCGACATTTCGATCGCAAACGCCATTCACTTCTTTATCGTTGCTGAAGTTGCCGAAACCAGGAGCGATGGTCACTCGAATCGACTGTTTGTTGGACACAATTCGAAAAGATTGCTTACATGCGTCATCATTGGTCTGCTCTAACCAGTCTCGCCTCCGAGTTCCATCATCGGCCCCGACAAGCTTATCAAGCAGCGTTTTCTTCCCCCAGCCTCCTCTACCAAGTATAAGTATATCGTAATATTCCTGCTGATTTTTCGCCTCCAGCTCCATGGTTGAGTAAATTATGGGTTCAAATTGTAACAAATGAAATAGTTATGATGTATTCATGCCTTTATTCAGTATGCGATAGTGAGGGCAGTTAAAGTTTAATAGTTTTTACATGCCATTGTATTAGGCCCATAAATGAGGGCAGGCAACTGCCACAGCCAGACATGTAGCAGCTGTACAACTCGCACCACTTAGTCTACAGTACAGGGGACCAATGGGTGATGCTGTTGATCAGCCTATGTCCCAAACAAGATGCTGGTCATGGGTTTGGTGGAAGACCCAGGATAAAAAAGATGTGCATTTCCCAAACCAAAGTTGTAGTTTAGGATATGGTTTCAGGTGTTAAGGAAAGCAATACAAAACAAATGACATGAATGTGTACAAATACTTCTACATGAAGATAAATGTTACTGGGCTGGCTCTGGTGTCAGGTGGATAAGTCAGGGGGTGATGGATGTGTGTCTGGTATGCTGAACGTTGACATTTGCTGAGCTTCTGGGTGGTGTCTGAAGTGGGCACCTCTTCCCACTTAGTCTGCTTTCAGTTCAATGTAGGATGGGGAAGTATCCCTCCTCTTGGAATGGTTGAAACTCATGTGCATAACAGCAAATACACTGACCCGCACTTCAAGAAACCCAAGAAAACCTAATGCACAGGTTGCCTTTAGCCTGAGGCAGTCATGTTGCTTCAAAGGGACTCTTTCCAGCCTCTTAAGCGTATGTAGACCTGAGCTGGATGGGCCTCAGCAGCAAGTGCATACCCAAGATGTCCAATTTTAGCATTGGGTTCCTCAAGCAGGGCTTCCCTTGGAGTGGTAGAGAAAAGAGACTGTCACATACACCTTGATGCAGGGACAGGCTCAGATGGGTGGCAAAGAGAGTGACTGTCTCTTTGCTACCACACACACACACACACACACACACACACGTACATACATACATGGCGATGCACTCGGCAAATGATCACTTTATGCTATATGCAAATAGATCAAAGTAATATTTACTGTATGCTTTGCTAGAAATGGACTCTGAAATGAGCATATTGCAATGTCAACAAAACACAGCAAATGTCGTTTAGTAACTGCCCTGCACTGTTTGACAAAGATGTGTACATGTATCTGCATATACAATGCCAGCAATACTCCTTACTCATTGCACTGCCATTAGTACAGCAGCATTATTAGTCAGTTGTTGATAAATCAATTCACTGCTACACTCTAAACAAAACGCTAGTACAGGGTCTGTGTGCAAAGGCACATGCAGCCAACGGCACAAGTGTAACCGATGGCTGTGATGTACATTTCGTGTTTTTGCCATGTACTGTATGTGATGAACACCCACACACATACACACCAACCACACCCACATGCATCCATACACTCGCACATCAAAGTGCTGGTTGAGGAACTACTTCTGTCACTATACCGGTTCCCAAATCAAGAGTCCAGATAACAACACTGGCACATTCTAGTGAAGGTGGAGTTAATCCAGTAATGGTAAAAAACATATGTAGACCCAGAACCACTCTTGGTAAATTTGGTGATGATGTGCACTACATTTGAGGCATGGGTGTTGGTTGTGCAGCAAAGCAGTTTGTAGATATTACATACTGGTACTGCTGATAGAATGATACAACTAAAGACTCCTACAGTTTGCAAAAACATAGATACATTGTCTCAAAGTCTATATGTAGTAACTAAATGTTACTATACCTACATGATGAATGAAAAGATATGCAGGTGTGGGTGATTTTAGAGACGCTTGTTCGCCACTTCTTGTCAAATGGATCCTGACTTACGTAAGACACATTAGATTACTGAATGTATTTCAAGAGACTAAACATTGAGATATTTTATTTGCAAAATGGTAGATCCACCTCAATTCAAAATTGCCATAAGAACAGTTCTTAATAACATCAGTATTTGTTAAATCATTGACTGACTGTTTGTTAACCGATTATACGCGGAATTGTAACATGTTTATCATTTTTCATGCATGGTATCAGAATACGTTCGTACTGTATATACCACATGCATGGCGTGGAATTTTTCAGAGAGACAATTTTTGTGAAGTTTCGTTTTGCAGTGGTTGTGATCGACGCAACTCTTTTGAGCGAGAGATGATCATTGGTATATAATGTCTCTGATTGAGCAATACGTATGTTGTTATGTATGTACATAGCTGGTAGCGCGTAGGTGTACGTGAGTGGACTTTGTGTTGCGTGTGGGTGCATACATGGTTGTACGCTGAGTATACTTAAGGATGCGTTGGTAGCAAACGCTGAATGTACGTATATAGTAATGTGTTGATAGCCGTGTATGTACGCTGAGTGTGCAGTAATCAGACCTTATCACGCGCTGCATTCCTCCCCTACATGAAGACTGTAAGATATAGCTATTTCACTTTTGCACAGACCCTGTTGGTATAACAATCATTCATTTACGCCGTACACAATAACCACTGGCAAAGTCATGCTATCACGGCCAGCTCAGGCTGCGTATAGACGCATATTTGCGTCTTCCGCGTATAATCGGTTAACAAATGAACTTCCTGTTCATATTAACCCTGCTCTTGAGGTACCACCAATGCAAGAAAGCTGTATAGCTAGGCTTTTGTCTCACCAACACACATAACCACAGTCCTGTTTAAACTGCAAACTATGTTTATAATCAGCCAAATCACATGTTTTTATCAGATAGTTTGGGAAGTGTTATCATGTGATGTGCCAGGAAAGTTGGAGGGTCATGAGATATGAGTGAGCATGGCCAAGGTAGATAAGATATTCAAGATTTGTAAAAATACAATTTAATACAATGGATGTGTGTTTATATTATTAGCGCCCATCGTGTCATAACTGCCATTGAGAATACTCAGCCCAAGTCGAAGGTACACCTAAAAAGCTCTACTGTAACTGTGAAACGCTCATACGTTAAAGAATATTCGAAAATTATGGTGGCCTATGAACGGTTGTGATGATAATAAGGGCCGTATATTTTCGGAAGTACTTCTTTTGAAAATGTGATAGCTATTGTCTTTTAATAGTCTGCTTGTATAATGGCACCACTGATTTCAACTCTTTGAATGCCAAGTGCGTGCATGCATGCATGCACACACAACCGTTACATCATTCATGCATGATTTAGATATTGCATGCAAAAATGTGTTGATCAGTCACAGCGCTATGATGCATGCAAATGCTTGCTCCACTTGTAACCTTATAAGTACATGTACAAAGTAATTATGTTTCCTCTCACACCTCATTATTCGCTTCACTTCACTAATGCATCATGCACTACAATACTCCAAGAACAGCAATGCGTAGCCCAGATCAGTGTAGTATATCATGCCTGTGTCCTCCCCCATCCCCTTTTGCCAGTTCGTATTATGGGTTGTTGCAACAAAAGGTGTCAGTGAGCTATAATTGACACAAAATATACTGGACCACACAATTGTATGACTGTAATGTACAGGAGTGTACCACGCTTATAGTATTCATCATGTCATACATTCACATGTCTTATCACTGAGCACTGAGGTAGGGTGCATTTGTTTAGGCATGATGTGTGCACCTTCATTCATGATGTACAAGGGAGTCAGCCATGTTGAGTTGAGGGAAGTTTAATCAGACAGGAGAATACGTGCATGCACATACAGGCACATATGGTCACAGTGACCTCATCACTCACATAGATTTCTCATACAAGGTCTCTAATGACACATTCGCCATGCCCTGGACCTCCTCTATGAAGCTGTGGCCTCATACCCTTCTTTGCTGGGTAAGAGTAGTACTGCTGCCTTGCCACATAGAACCAGTGGAGTGTGTATACCCCCCCCCCCCCCCCCCTCCCCCCCTACTTATACTGAAGCTACATGCAGGCCATGGAAGGGTCAAGAGAAGCGGCTCCCAGCTAGCTTGCTCAACTTGCTTGCCCTGCGGTATGTACGTGTAGTGGTTATGTAAATTCATCCACAGATGTGACGTATTCAGGTCTGGAGTCGAGACCACCTAAAATTAACGTACCGCATAGAATATACAGATGTGTATGAACAACGACAGTCCTCAGCCGTCGTCCGCATGCCAGTACGACGATATTTTATTGTTGGGAAGGACTGGCTTTGGTAAGAGCACTACTGGCAATAAGCTTCTGGATGACGGAGGACAAAGTGATTTGCAGGGCACTTTTGCTGCCAGCGATTCTCCAGCAAGTGTAACGGCACGGATTAGTGTACGCTCTAACGACGTAACAGGTTTTTAGAGTGTTCGACGTTCCTGGCTTTGCCGATTCCAAAAGCATTCCAAACAGCAATGTATTTCAGCGCAACGTAGACGTCATGCGTCAGGTATTCGAAGCGCAATGTGAAGCAAAAGCCCATTTTCGAGCGGTTCTTTATTTTCTGCCGTGGAGAGGACCCCTGATCGAGCTGATGGTGTTTTCCAAGAAGAGTTGAAAGTACTTGCCTATTTTTATGGACCAGATATTTTCAAAGCCATGGTCATGATGTCTACTAACAGTCCCGATGACGAATATCAAAGAATTGGATTTTCCGAGAACAACAAAAAAAAACAAGGGAATTTGTTGCATTTGCTATAAAAGAAGTAATCGGAGATGTCGCAATGGAATTTCCTCCTGTTGTGTATTTACCGTTTAACAAAGGTGCTAAGGAAATACAAGACATCATTAAAAATGCAATTGCGGGGAAAATGAGCCTCTACAGCTAAAGGTCCAAGAAGAGTGTGCCTGAAATGCGGTGATAAAGTGCGTAATTCTGGGAACGGAAGACCAGTGAATGTTATCAAAACAAATGGTACGATTGTGGATTACTTTAATTCTAAATGCCATCCTCAAATGACTCCACGATATTCAACTCGTGCGAAATTGCTGGAAGCGCATTGCATATCGCTACTGCTGGAATTCCTTATGCCATTGCAATAATATCAAAGGGACGCATTAAAACATGGCCAGGGATCTTTAACGAAGAGAAATGGTGCATCTCCTGTAAAGCCAAGCCTGGTTCCGATCCTTGCTTAAAAATCGAAACCGTTTATTCACCAACAGCCGGAAAAACCATAAGTGTAGAACATTCTGCAGATATCAATTAAAACTACAGCAGGGTATATACACTATACATGTAGATGTAGTTTATTAATGCGAAAATCAACTATTCTACATTTCAATGTATAGCACAGTCGTCTGTCATGACACTTTGGTCTGCCTAGATTAAATGTTATCTTAGTACAATTAAAAATGGTGTGCCCCTACTGTTGCCCTGCATGGAGGTCACAGTAGTTTGAGACTGGATATTTGATAACTTTAATAATAGGATAATATACCGTTGTCGTAGTATATATTGTCCCTGGACAATTATCCTAGAGTATATTGTCCCCCCTTCGAACATTAACTTCAACGACACATCATATCAACTAGCCCATAGAGATGGTACGCAATGTAACCACACTTGGTGAAGTATAGCCTTTTTCTGTGGAACGACAGGAATTCGTACAGATCCTTAATGTATCCAATAATCATTGGTTTAAAGTGCTACACGATTGGATGTCAGCCTGGAATAGTAAATATACATGCATACGGTATATGACAGCATGGCTGGATAGGACGTATATATAATACCCACCAGAACAAGGAAACAAATGCAAGTGACATCAACAGTCTGTACTCTTCTAAAACAAGTCATTTTGTGCGTGTTCGAAACTGCAAAGTGGTTTTTAATTTGAAATCAGTAGTTATTCGGTCCCATCCACCCTCGTTCATTGTACCAAAGTTGTCAATGAGGTTCAGCAGCGAGGTTTTTCCTGATCCCGAAGCCCCGATAAAGACAATATGATACTTGCAATTTCGGCTCTCGTTTTTTTGTCATCGCAACTTTAGTTCCGTGAGGACCTCATTCATCGTTACGCACGTCGCCATGGCCAACCAGGGATCGCTTAACTAATGAGATTCACGTGGTGATGGAATCTCATTAGAAGGTGGCTATACCCTCCCAGCAGTTATTAACTGCATGCAAACGCGCCTTACCTTTACGTGTCCTTTGGTTCGACAGAAAACAAACTTACCTGTACAGTACCATGCATATACATCACCCTTATACACATAAAGACTGGCTCTAGATGGGCAGCTGACGACAGATTGGCTGGTTGCACCACCTTGGCTGTTAGTGTGAGACAACACAAGTGGCATGTTGAGATGCATCGACCAGCACATAAACCACCTACATGTGCATGCATATGCACATAAGGTATGTGCATCTTGTGAATGTGATGTGCCGGCCTGCATACAATATGATGTGGCCTGCACACAATACGAGTGAAAGAATTACATTGCAATACAAACTGTGTCAACAGCACCTTACCATGCATCATGTTCTACAAGCTTCTCAGATGCCTATCCCCAGCTGAGGATGCACATGTCTTCTAAATGAATTGCACTGTACCGTCAAACCAATCACAGTTAGCCATAGGAGCAGCAATGGCTGTGACTGGACGAACAAAATACAAAATGAAGGAAGTAACACCTCAGGTTGAGAGGTATGGTGTAGGTATAGATTTACCTGGAATATCAGAGTCGCAGCAAGGTATTAAGGATAGGAGGAGTGCAGTTAATCGTAATACCACCAGTATATACCACACGATAACTCATCTTTGTTTTGGCAATGAGCACACACCACTTTCAGCTGTGCGAAGATGAAAAGCACTACACAAGAAAAAAGGTACAGTGTGTGGAATGATAACCTTTTTATGCTCATGCATTTGCTACATGTCGATGGATATTATGGTGATTTGGTACAATAAAAGTGTATGGTTCCATACAACTTCTAGTTGCAGCATTACATGTCAAAAATGGGACACCTGAAAATCCTTTATATATTTAGGACAGCTTTGCCAACCATTCATACGGAGAACGCAGATCAATTGCGTTCAGGTGTCTGGCTCATTGAGGCAGATGGACATTGCAGACAAATGTGGAGTATGATCAGGTCAGGCTGGCTGCCACGGGGATGTTTTGCTGCTTCTTTGTATGTGTAGGAAACATACACACTTGTGCATAGCTCTACATGTACATCAACAAATCTAAAACAGTACAGTACATGCAGACATTTAGCCGCAGTATTTTGTATGATAAGTCACGAGGGGCTGTTGCTTACTTACCATACTGTCTGTTAACATGCCCTTACCCCCTTCATAGTGTTTCATCTCACCGCGTGCAGGCAAAGCCACGAACATGGTGTTTTGCATGTTTAAGTCTTCAGCTGAACTAGAAGAAATCAGCATAACCACAGTTGTGTGCTGTTGCTCGAGTTCTGCCAGAAGTCACATTGACGATCGAAGCGCTACCGGACCGGTACAGCAACGATGCACCTATTGTAGAAACAAAATTGGTCACTTACTTAATAGTTTCACACATGACTCCGAAGGGATGCCGCTATGAATCCACATGCCCATATTGGGCGTTCATAAAACTTGCTTGAACACTATTTCTATTGAATGAGCACCGTTGTATGCATTCTAATTATAGTGCATTTCTGTTTTTTCATTTCTAGTGACGATCGATCGAAGCATGGCTGAGCCTGAGAGTGCAGAGAAGAAGAGAAAGTGCCTGAAGGTGGAAGATAAACAGAAGGTGATTGATGCTATCAAAGCTGGGAAACATGTGGAGGACATTACACATGAGTATGGGATAAGTAAATCACAGGCATACAGAATCTTTAAATTCAACGCAAGGATTCAATTGTAAGGGCTGTAGCCAGAGGGTAGTGTACCTACGCAGTCAAAGGTAGTAGTCAATAAGGCTAAATACCCTATCATTGACAAAGCAGTGTTCAGTGGTTTTGCTTAGTCTCGTACCCAGACCCACATCGCAGCTGCGGATGGATTACATCACCGGATTACATCACCGCTACGCGTGCAATTTTGGAATTTTAACATACAGTACGTCGGTACAATAGGTGATTTAGTCACGTACCATATGCCTAGACTAGACTAGCGTGGTTATCGTTGGTTACATGATATAAATTGATACACAGTTAAAATGTCTTTGTACCCAATCAATGCCTTTACGTTTTGCAGTGCAGCCATAGAACAGCCACATTTTCCTGTATGCGTGTTTGTGTGTGTGTGTGTGTGTATGTGTGTGTGTGTGTGTGTGTGTGTGGTGTACGCCACAGATGATGGTGCTCATGGTCATGTGCAGTTAGTATGTACAGTAGTGTGCACATGTGATGGTGCATTTCATTCAACTCTAAACAGACTTGAAGCGAAGCAACACAACTGTGAAAGGCGTGGCCATCATGAGGTATGGGATGGGTTTGGTCGTTGCTAGCTTCTGGTCATAAAGTACCACCATTCGTTGTACAAGTACATTGGCAATCATGTGGTCCTTGACAAGTGTGCTGCAATACATGAAGAACCTAACGCAATACTAACATGGTGGGTACCAAATAGAGCTATTATTAAATTATAAAAATAACGCATAGGTTAAAAGAAAAGGTTCAATAGTGCAAACAGCTAAAACATTTTGAACTCCATCTTCCAATTGTCCTCAACTTTAAATGCAGCCACAAGGCACAGCTTTCCATCTTGGTACTTGACCTTGTCTACACAGATTCATAAACACTCTTGTCAGATCTATCAAGCCTCTTGGCAAAACCCAATAAACACAGATTGGTTAATGTCATAATACCATCCTATATGGTTAGTGGCAATAAACAGCATATGTCATAACAGAAGGCTATGTGCCCATACATGGTGAAACTCTAAGGATCAATTGTTTTAGTTCTTCCAAACACAGGTCTGTGGAGGAGGGTTCAGCACTGTATTCCATATAGTACTCATGGTTGATCTCCATTCATAACATCACGTGTCTGACTGGTTTCTGCAACCCTGTGCTTGTATGTACATGTAGGTGTGCAGGGCATGTGTTTGTGTTACGCTTACTCTGTGTTCAGTACACATGTGATGGTGCAATCATTTCAACCCTAAACAGGACTAGAAACCAAGCAACAGGGCTGTGAATGAAGACATCAAACCGAGATTTGGTAGGCGTTATCATCACAGGTCATATGGAATAAGGTGGGAGTAGTCATCATTGGGGAACACAAGGGCCTTTGGCCATAAGGTACCACCATTAATCCTTGCTGTTACTAAATTAATACATAAACAGCTAAAAAATAGTTTTCAGAGTCTCACCACTCATTTTAAACTGCTACATGCCACAGTTTCTACTTGTTTTGACTTGACTATTGCACTGCCACAGATAAGCACTCTTGTCAGATCAGTGAGGCCTCTTGACATCCCCACTGATTGCATACACCAGGTTTGTACTAACAACAGCACATGTCATAACAGCAAGGGCTGTGGGCTGAAAATGGTTGTCTAGGCTTTGAACTGAGGTCTTGATCAAGCTTTTATGGATGGTGGACTTGTTATCTAGATGAGATAATGTGTGTGTGTGTTGAGTGTGTGTGTGTGTGTTGTGTATGTGTGTGTTGTGTATGTGTATGTGTGTGTGTGTGTCTGTTTGTGTGTGTCTGTGTGTGTGTGTGTGTGTGTGTGAAGGTTCATTCTGCAAGAACAGAGCATAAGTATGTTATGTATTAGTGGGAAGATGCGTTCCTACATCTTTGTAATTAATCAAGATATCAAACAAAACAATACATGTACATATTCTTATAGTACATCTAACTTCCTTTCATAGTGGCTTGTCTAAGATAGGCTCTTGAAGTCCACACAGAGGGAAAAGATGAACAACTGTGCAGAATCTAACATTTATGTGATGTGTATTGTGTATCTTTTTATAAGAACAATACACCATCACACTGCATGCATCTCTCACACATACGAACATACATGTTACACACACTCATAACACACACACACACACAACACACATTTAACCTTAATAGTTTAAGTCACTCAGAAGGGCATCTCCCACTTCTTTCAGGTGAGATCAATCCTGACAGTGGCAGTGGGCACCTTCCCTTTGAGCAGACCCAGGGTTGTCCTTCAGTGGGTGTGGCTTGAGTAGACCAGCAATGGGAGACCAGAGCAGGCATGATCAGCAAGGTAGTCCCTGATCCTGGCCAAGTACCAATCCTGTGGAGATTATGTGATGGTCATGTGTCTTATTATAAAAGTAGTTTTCATTGTGTTGGAAGCATTTTAAATACTGCATTTGCATTACAGATGTTTCAAAATGGTTCCAACCGCTCCTCCTCCTCCTCCTTTCCCTCACACCCATGTGGTCAGAAGACAAGGGTTATCCCATTACCAATCCTCCCTACTTTTCCTTCTTTATACCCTCCTTGCATTTTATATCTTGTGTCATTACAAACCTCACCTTATATGGTCATACAGTAGCCTCTGGGTCAGCTAGCTGGGATCTCTATGCTTTTCAGATGTGCACAAGCTGTCCTGTCACATTGTCCTGGCTGAGTGGGAAGAGGGGTGAAGATAGTAGTAGGAACACAGAAGGTTCTTGAGGTCAACTGACTGGCAATTGACAAATCTATTCGCAAAATCAATTTTGATTTTTAAGTACTAGGAAATCGATTTTTCAGATCCCAAAAATCCTGAAAAATCGATTTGTGTTTTAGAAGTATTTGAAAAAATCAATTTGCATTGTACACGTGGACTTTGTTCCAATACAATTAAAACAATGTAAAGGTGACTTAGACACTGACTTGAATTCAGTTACAAATAAATCAATCATCATTGGTTAATCTGCACATATCTTTCTAATTTTACACCCTCCATCTTGGTTTGTGTAACATTGACCACCAAGACTAATATATTTAAAATGTCCACCAATCTGGTGTACATTGACACCTTGTTCAATAACACCTTGGCATTCCATCTGCAATCTTGATCAAAGGACACCAAGACTAGGTATTTAATATGCTTCAAGAAAAACTGAGGATAACAAGTTGTCCCTATTATAATTGGGGGGTATAAATCTAGGTTCAAAGTTGATATTGCACCTTACTTTTCTGTTCCTAAGCTGAATTTGAAAAATAGGAAGGTTAGCTATAGATGCAGCTGTGCATGTAAATAAAAAGGTCACAAAGGCTCTTACGTAGAAAAAGATAATAGTCATTGTTTACATAAGTGGTTAGAATTGTGGTCAACTCATAACTCATGAAATCATTGAAGTCAAGAGTTAATAATTTATATTCTTACGTATGTTAGTATGTTTAGTTCATGGATATATTTTTCTGAAACTCAGACACATGTGTGATGGATTGGTTAAGATTGACCCACAGATCAATCTCACAGTGTGCATTAATTGGTAAAATTTAATTTCTTATGACCATTGAGCTGATAGGACTCATTGAGTCATGTCACAAGATGATGACTGGATATTGCATTGGGCTTGGCAGTTCCATAATTGGCAAGTAGGATATTAGGTGGCATCTATTCAGCAAATGAAAGCAATGTTACAGTTACAGAATGCAGTACCATTGGCCCTAGCACTAGTGACAACTTCAAACCTCCATGCATGTCTGATAATGAACATAGGCTTGTGGGTTGGGGAACTAATGGCAGCAAGTTGTCTACAGGGAGGGGGTGGAGGGGGGGGGGGGGGAGGGATGCTTCTTTGTCATAGTCTCATATCCAGACCCAGGTTCCGAACAGCTGCAGATGGATTACATCACTGCTACGTGGAAAATTTGGGAACCTGGGTCTGGGTACGAAATTCTATTGCCCCACTTTGCTATTGTTGGCAGCATGCTTGATTTCTTGCTTTGCCGGTCCTGGCATAGTAGACTCTACTATTATCGCACCATGGTTGTACAGTATTACTTATGATGTAACATCAGTAGGATCTGGGTACGAGACTACCCCTGGCAGCAGCTGTTTATGGCCGCCACCCGCCTGTCGAGGTGGGCATGGGAGGGGGATAAACTCTCCCATCTGGGGGGCCTAGCTCCCTCAAGGCCTTGGGTGGAGCGGAGCCCCAGAAGCTTGCATCGCAGTCCCCTGGTCTCACCTGCTGGAAGTCTTCAGTCCCTGGCCTCAACAAATGTTGGCAGAATGTTGTTTAGCATGCTAACTGTGTCTTAAAGGCACCATCACATGCCAGCAATTGGATACGTGCACGCATCTGTGAGGAAACAAGAACAAGTGGTATGGTATTGACCTTGTACATTGGGGTCTAATGGAAATGGAATATCCTCCCCATGCTGACACCACCTGAAAGTACATGTAGAAATGGTAATTACATCACAGAGTACAAATATACTATGTAGCCTCCACACACATGAATATACATGTACATGAATGAACACAGACGCACGCGCACAATATACGTGCATGTGGCAATGGTGTTAAAATAGTGAAGTTTGCACCTGAGTAAAATCTGGTCAGCTAAAGAGGTGTGCAAAGAGTGTGTGTATATGTTGTGTGAGTGTGTGCATGTGTGTTTGTGAGTGTGTGTGGTGTGTGTTTGTGTGTATCTGTGTTTGTGTGTGAGTTAAGCCATTAATTAAGATCCAATAAGGGACCTTACAGCGCCCCTCATGCCCCTAGTTGTGCTGGAGGAGGCTCAGCCCCCTCTCACACCCACCCCCTTTGTGCCATCCCTTATGTACTAATATTCCACGTAACGCAACTTGGCCACTGTACTTCCTTACACCACTGGGTACAGTTGTTGTGACAGTATGATTCACTTAGTCTTTCCAAGAGCAAATAGATACTACTTCTCGTAGCGTGAATGACGATCAGATACAGTGTGCATGAACATTGTCTACATGTAGGTAGATTTCCAACACGCTTTTATCAATAATGTCAAATGTTTACAGCAATCCCTTTTCATTTCCTACAGTATGTATGTTTTGAAGTCTTTGACAGGACAATATATTTTTGTTTGAACTAAGGAGGCATGTTTATTTTGTTTCACTTTCTCTTAATATCCCACACAAGGTGCAAATTATATCTCTGTCTCAAGATGATGACTGACTACAGTATGCTCATTGATTCTTAGATCAGCTGCTATGACTTACTCAACCAATGCAATATCAAACGAACACAGCTTAATGATTAGGGAATTATCCCGTGTAGTTGTTGCTGTCAACAGAGTTCTGTGTATTGATAGAAATATTTATTGACAGTGCTTTGCAGTGTTGCGATTCTTGTTAACCTTTGCATATTGGAGGTTAAATGGTCATTAGTGCTGCATGTAAGGTGCTGCCTGTATTTATCAGGTTACCTGGAATTTGCAGAATACAGTTATGGTAATGTTTACATTATATTTCCCTTGTGTACTAACTGCAATGTTTAAGCACATAAGTCACTATAATCATCACAGTCATTGTACATAGGCTTGATAACTGATTACATGTAGTTTCAAATGGCAGTCGCATCCATCTCTATATTAATCCCTGAAAGTAGGTAGTAGTATACAATTAACTGTCATAAGCTGGAGTTGAAAAGCACAGGCTGGAATTCCTAGTTGCTGTAACTGCGGTACGTTCTTGCATCATTATGTTGCTGTTGGCGTTGTTGAGTATGATGCCTTTCATGCTGATAGGTAAGGGAAGAGAATAAGTGGTGGGTTGGAGAGAGGATTACAGTGCAATACTATGGTGGCATTACCTCTGCTTTGGTTGGCTGATTATTGACCACTGGTTGCTTCGTGGCACGTTTTTCTGTTGCT
>JABACO010000007.1:5059389-5316358 GCA_013339895.1 Ephydatia muelleri
CTGCCAGGTCGGATAAATTGATGCTATTAAACAATTTAATGGCTAACCACAAAACATTATAATTTATAAACAATTTATTAAAATTTCATAGTTAACCACAAACGTAATTACCTCGCCAGTCGCCACATCATAGCTAAATTACTAAGAATGGTTGTTGTGATTCAGATTTGTGCTGCTCATCAACTCCCCCTGAGCTTCCCGCCAACGCAGATATTTGGATTTATAATCCAGATGAACTCATAAGGCTCCCACAACGGCGAAAACAAAACAGGACGTCTACCTCCACTGTGTGGTCGCATTTCAAGGTGCACAGGCTCCATGCCTCTAAAGAAAAGAAATACGCTGTGTTTGCAGACAAAGCATGGTGTGACTACTGCCACAAGCCATTTGTTAGAGAGCACTCAACTCTTCTGAGGCACCTGCAACGTTTTCATAAACAGCAGCTGACCAATTCATGCGATCAAAGCGATTCCTCTATCATATATAGCTATAGACATCGCAAAATGAATTAATAATTTCTTACAATAAGTGGGTGGCTGCGGGCCTGTCAGGTCACGGTCCGGCCTGCCAGGCCAAGCTAAATGTCCGGCCTGGCAGGCCGACCTGGCAGGCCGGACTGGCCTTCGGCAACCCTGATGTCGATATCACTTTGTACATGTAAAGAAAGAAATTGACACCAATAAGCATGCGGCAATATGCAGATTATTCTACATATCATTGCAATCAGTTATAATAATTGTATACAACACTATAACACAATTTCAAAGTCACGGAGAGGATGCCGATCGAGCCCGGAGGACTCGGGCATTTTGCTGCATTAGTGCCGAGGCAACAATGCATTGCATTTAGAGTTCAGAGTTGGATGAGTGGGAGTGGATGACCAGGCGCCTAGCAATTCTTGAGAATGTTCCACTAGCAGTTATTTCCCAGTCTCCATATGCCTCCACTACGAGAGGGACACATTTAACCTCTTTCAAGACAACCCAAGTGACATCTCAATAATTCGGAAACCCAAAGGTGTAGGTCCGGAGTTAAAATCAAACCAAGGTCATGTTGTTCCTAGAAGTTGTGCAGGACAATGGTGCAGACTAAGATGCATTATAATGGCCAATTTGGAATAACCAAAAAAAAAAACGTCTATACACATTACGAATGCTTGAGCAGTAGTTTTTGTCTAGTCGCTTAGTTTTCGGTGACTTGGTTTGCGTCAGTGCAGTGTCATATTATTATATGGACGTTCGCGCATGCGTAATACAGAGTACTTAACGAGATGATATCGTGTAATAATCAGTTGATATACTCAAATTGTCAGACTCCGCGATAGCCTACGTGGGTATATCACATTGGCGACAAGGGTGGGATGGCTGCAGTAGCCGTAGGCCAAATATCGGAGTTCCAGTCGGAGCTGGAGAGTCTATCACAGTATATTTAGAAAGAGTTGGACAGTATTTCATTGCGAACGAGATACCAACAGGGAGACGAGTTGCAGTACTACTCAGCGTAATTGGCAGCCGGACTTATTCCTTGCTCAGCAGTTTGGAGCATCCGGAAGTACCCGGTGAAAAGACGTATGACCAGTTGGCGACAGCACTTCGGGAACACTTCGAACCGAAGCGCCTGGTCGTTGTTGAACGGTTCCATTTTAACCGGCGTAACCAAGGTAATGGGGAGTCGGTTTTGGAGTATGTCGCAGAGATTAAACGCTTAGCGGGTACGTGTACGTTTGGAGCATTTTTGACAGAGGCGTTGAGAGACCGTTTCGTGTGCGGACTGACAAATGAAAGTATCCAGAGGAGGTTACTGTCAGAAGCGAACCTGGACTTCGAAAAGGCGGTGCAAATAGCTGGAGGCATGGAAACAGCTCAGAAAAACACTCAAGTTGTTCAAGCGTCAGAAGGACGGGTACAAAAGTTTCAGGATCACGTAAGTAGTCGGACACAAGGAGGACAGGGTTGTAGGCATTGTGGAAAAAGGGGTCATCAAGCTGAGCATTGGTCGTCTTTAAAAATGCAGTGTGTTATAGGTGCCACAGAAGGGACACATAGAAGCAAAAATGCAAGACAAGACAGGATAAGAAGAGAGCCGAAATGGATGGAAGAACAAGGTGAAGATGAGTGCAAAGGTCACAGGTATCATGTAATTGATACATTGTGTGAGGAAACAATGGGCTCAGTGTTTAAGTCACAGGACACCTCGGGAACAAGTGTCTACAGGGTGAAGATGGAGATCAATGGAGAAATGCTGATGATGGAAATTGACACGGGAGCTGCAGTGTCTCTCATTTCCGAAGACACCTATAGGAAAAAGTTTTCCAAACTACAGCTGACTGCCTCTGCCGTGAGACTGGCCACGTATACTACTCAGAGAATAGAGGTATGTGGAGAAGTTAGAGTGAGGGTCAGGCTTGGAGATCAGGAAAAGCATTGTAGATTAGTTGTGGTGGCGGAAAAAGGCCCCAGTTTGCTGGGCAGAGATGGTTACAGACGTTCAGGATACCATGGCATCAAATAAATTGCACTGGTAAACTGGCACACAACAGGGTATGCAGAAAAGGTCGAATATTGGTAAAAGGTTTTCCAGAAGTGTTAATGACAACCTAGGCGGATTACATCCCTTTAAGCAAGACTAGTTCTAAAAGAGGGAGCCCAACCAGTTTTTTGTAGACCAAGATCAGTACCCTTTTGCAATCAAAGAGCAGATTGAAACGGAGCTTGAACGGCTGGAAAAAACGGGGGTTATCTGTCCAGTTAAGTACAGTGAATGGGCAACTCCCATTGTACCAGTTGCGAAGTATCAGAATATGTGGGGATTTTAAAATAACTGTGAATTCTGCCCTGCACGTAGATCAGTACCCCCCTTCCTGTTTCCAGAGGAATGTTTGCTACGTTAGCTGGGGGGAAACAATTCACGAAACTTGACCTGTCTAATGCATATCAACAATTCTTTTGGATAATGATTCGAGAAAAATTGTGCACTATTAATACACACAGGGGCCTGTATCAATATACTCGATTACCGTTTGGAATCGCGTCGGCTCACCGCTTTTTCCAAAACCTCATGGATTTCCGTGTTGCCAAGGGCATGTCAAGAACGGTTTGCTCCATTGATGATATTTTGATCACGGGAGATAGTGAAGATGACCACCTGAAGAATCTGGAACTAGTGCTGGGACGATTGAAGACTCATGGCATCACGGTGAGAAAGAGCAAATGTGTTTTCATGGCCAACTCGGTGGAATTTTGGGGCATCGTATAGACGCAGAAGGTTTGCATCCACTAGAAAGCAAGATAGAAGCAATGGTAAAAGTTCCACCACCTAAAAACGTGGCAGAATTAAAGTCATTTTTAGGAATGGTGAACTATATTATGCGAAGTTTCTGCCAAACCTGTCGACAACTATTTCCCCGTTGTACACATTGTTGAAGAAGAATAGTCGATGGCAGTGGACGGAAGAATGCAGTCAAGCCTTTTTAGCAGCCAAGGGCATGTTGACATCTTCTAAAGTGCTAGCGCATTACAACCCCAAGTTATCTTTGATACTAGCTACAGATGCATCGAGTTACGGTGTAGGGGCGGTGTTGACGCAGGTGAGTGAGGAGGGAACGGAAAGGCCAATAGCGTACGTGTCGCGGACGTTGTCAGATGCTGAACGAAATTATGCACAAATAGAAAAAGAACCCTAGCCATCATCTTCGGGGTAAAAAGATTTCACGTGTATTTGTATGGACGAAAATTTCTTCTGTTAACGGATCACAAACCATTGACGACTATTTTCGGTCCGAAGACGGATTACCTGTGGTGGCGGCGTCCAGACTGCAAAGATGGGCGTTAGTACTATCAGCTTATCAGTACGACGTAAAGTTTAGAGCAACGGAAGAACACGGAAACGTTGATGGGTTGTCCAGATAGCCGTAGAAGGGGGAAAGACACGAAGAAGAGGAAACAGAAGCTAGCATATTCAACATGGTGCAAATAGAAACGCTTCCGTAACTGCGGGACAGTTACGAAATGAAAGCCGACAAGTCAAGGAGTTGAGCAAGGTGATGAGATACCTTCAAAACGGCTGGCCAGAAATGGTGACGGCTGAACTACAACCGTATGAAGCAAAGAAAACCGAACTAACCATTGAGAATCACACTTTGCTGTGGGGAATGCGAGTCGTAATACCTCGTAAGTTACAGGCAAAGGTCCTTTCGGAGTTACATCAGAACCATCCAGGAATGTCCAGAATGAAAAGCCTAGCGAGAAGTCATGTGTGGTGGCCTAATATAGATAGTGACATTGAAGCATGTGTAAGGGCATGTGAATGTTGTCAGGCCATAAAGCAATCCATACCCCTGGCACCAATGCAACCGTGGACGTGGCCAGAGAGACCATGGCAAAGAGTTCATGTTGATTTTGCTGGACCGTTTCTGGGGAAGATGTTCTTTTTGTTGATGGATGCTTCACTCTAAATGGCCAGAGGTGTACGAGATGACGAGTACAACAGCACAGAAGACGGTTGATATTCTTCGTCACATTTTTGCAGCATATGGACTACCAGAACAGTTAGTGTCCGATAATGGCCCTCAGTTTGTTGCAAAGGAGTTCGAAGACTTCATGTTGAAAAATGGAATAAGGCACATTCGAAGCGCTCCATATCACCCGGCTACAAATGGACTAGTGGAACGTTTTGTACAGTCATTCAAAAGAGCGATGGAAACAGGGAAGAACAGCGGACAGACATTACAACATAGATTGTCTTCATTTTTGTTAGCATATCGTAGTTCACCACACAGTGTTACTAATGTGTCCCCTTGTAGTCTTTTTCTACAGAGAGAACTGAGGACCAAGTTGGATCTCCTTCGGCAAACCACAGAACAGATTGTGCGGAAAAAGCAAGAAAAGCAAAAAGAGGGGCATGACAAAAATACGAGAGAGAGAGTGTTTGAGCAAAATGATATTGTGTGGGCAAGTAATTTCGGGGTTGGAAAGAGATGGGTAAAAGGGAAAATAAAGCAGAGTTCTGGACCCTCATCGTATCTAGTGAAGTTAGCGGATGGGAGAGAGTGGAGACGACATATCGATCATTTAAGAAGAGCAGAGGGGGGAGTAAGAAAAACAGAAGGGATTAACTCTTTCGTGGGCGGCAACGCATTATTGCTCCGCAGATAAAGAATCAAACCATTAAAATGTTTTTGGAGACAGCAACACATTGTTTAGAGGAAAGTCACTGCAATAATTCTCTCGAAATGATGCTAAATTAAAGTTCTTCGTGATCACGGCTTCAGGCTTCAGTTAACTGAAGCCGTGATCATGAAGTTAAATTAAATTAGTGCTTTGGCAGTTGCTGTTTCGGGAAAACGCTCCTTGTAAACAAGTTCTGCGAATTTGACAAGCAAATAATATTTCCTCTGAACAATATGTTATGGCCTCCAAAAGCGTAATGGTTACGTCGGCGCAATATTGCGCTGTTGCCCGCGAAAGAGTTAAGAGTGAAATTGATGATCAACAAATGATGCAGCCTGACAAGGAAGTGATAAATAAAGAAAAGCGTGCAGTAGAACCAGCCCCGGAGGAAGCAGGGGAAGTACAGATAGACCAGGATGAGACACCGACTGAAGTGGAAGAAAATGAAGATAAAACAATGGAAAGAAAACCAGAGGTGCCAGTAGCCAGACATCGGTATCAGCTGAGACAAAATAGAAGACCACCAGACAGATATTAATAAGGAGAGAGGAGTGTCATATTATTATATGGACGTTCGCGCATGCGTAATAATCTCCACGTTGATGTGTGCTCTGATCAAATGCTTTTGTTTGAAAATGGGTTGTTAGAATTTATACCTCGATTCACAAGTTTCATGCACAGCTGCATGTGATATACCCACGTAGGCTATCGCGGAGTCTGACAATTTGAGTATATCAACTGATTATTACACGATATCATCTCGTTAAGTACCCTGTGGAGACATTGCATTCGAATTTGATAGACTTTCCACTTCGAGATGACATATTTCTCAAACATCGTTTCCCTCCACGAGTGACCTGACGGCGCCAACCAATTTAGCATTATACATTATGTGATCGTAAATGAGTCTGGGAACGAGACTAGTTCTCATGGGCAGTGCAGATAGATGTCTTGAAGATGCTTACATGCATGCAAGACATGCTGAATAGAAAGTTGTGGAGCAGATCTACCGAAGAGTGGACAAAGCAATGCATTTCCATGCGCATTGACTCAAAACTACATCTAGCTCCTTCATTGTCATGAATATCTGCATACGTTGCCTATATTGCCCGCCTCTGCTGGCATTTTCAACGATGTCTTGCATGCTGCGCATGGAGGATTGCAACGTACCTATATAGCGATCCTCCATGCACATGCAGCAATCACTCAGCTAGTATGTTAAAATTCTTCAATAATAATATTATACTATTGAAAATGCAAGCCTTAGGGCTGCCGCATGCTATATATTATCTCTGCATGCACGCATGGCTGTATGCTCAGGTGCAACAATGTGCACTGAAATGTGCATGAATTGCCTTCCCCGAAACACTATTTATTAAAAGTACATACTACGCGTATAAAATATAGCCATGTCTTGTTGTAACCCACAACAAGACATGGCTATATTTTAAGCGTTGTATGTATTTTTAATAAATAGTGTTTCGGGGAAGGCAATTCATGCACATTTCAGTGCACGTTGTTGCACCTGAGCATACAGCCATGCAGAGAGCATAGCTTGCTTACTGAGTGAGTGTGTATTCATGTAGCAAGCATCAGGACTAGTGCAAATAAAATAGCAATTGTCCTCTCATAATATATGTTCACGTTTGAGGTTACACACCAGCGCTATAGTATGCCCAGTATAGTTCAGTTTGACATCAAAGGTTTCGTATACAGCCGCAGGTCAAATGACTATATATACGGGATCGTTTCCGCGGAAAGGGACCTCGACATATCCAGAAATGCCCCATACATTGGAGGACATTCATTAAAAAATTCCAAATTGAATTCTATAACATTTTACCATATAGCGAAATTTTTTTACTTTCCACTATAACAATTTGAGTTTCAGAATGTAATGGATTATGAATTAAAATCAAGATATGTTCTTTAATTACTCCATAGTTGACGTAATTTTTGGGGTAACTAACTATTAAACGAATTAACAATGTTTCACAGCCCTATGCGGCTGGACAAAAGGGTCCATAATTAGACCATACCGTAAATAAAAAAAAATCAATTGCGGCTTGTTGCGCCATGGCCTCATTAAAATAGCACTTACTTAGAGAGCTGTATCTTTGCTCATTTTACCATCACAAGCTTGTTTATCCCTTCCATTTCACTGGGGTCCATCGTAGTAGAGACGATACCATATGCGCATTTGTAGTTTCGCAATTCTGAATAACGCGCAGCCAATTTTTATAGGCTGTGGCTAGAGAGCACAGGAAAGAAAGAGGATAATTGATAGGAACCCGATAGCATTAATATTACGGAAGATATATCGATTTAAATTTTATGTTATAAAATGAAATCCACAAGACCCATTTTCGTATAGAACGTTCCATATAGTATTATATAATTGGTCATTGTGTGCGTGTATTGTGATTGGTTGTGTTTATATATTGGCAGTTGCGTGGCAACTAGTCAGTCTTGATATTTGATATTATACTTTGGTGAACACTGTGAGAACCTACGTTACAATATCCCTGAGATACAGCGATGCAGTTTGCGATCCACTGCTCTGCCTAAATGGGATGAATTATCTAGTGATGGCATATAACTGCAATTACCTTCGCTTTAATCACTTTATTTACTGTTAGGTGTCCAACTTGATGTGCATTTATGCAGATTCTCAAAGTCCTGAAACATAATACATTTTAAGTGTACATGTGCAGTTGCCTCTTCAATTTAGTCCACAATGTAAGTTGTAAACGCTTTTTTAGTCACTCAATTGACTACAATCTTATGGCTTTATACATGTAATTAATATAGCACTTAATCCTGCAGTAGGAAGCTTGACTGGTTACTCACCTTCCACAATTGAGCAATGCGTTGGCTACACTCTGAAGACAGGAACTCAGGAAAATGTGTAGAGAGAGAATTTTCATTTTTTCGGCTCCTCCAAGTGATGTCCAATCAATCACACATATGGAGTGCCTTTATCAACATCTGGAGCTTTAGTCCCTGTAGAGGATCACTATTCTTTAATTCTGTTAGTCCTCACATCCATCTCAACAACTTGTGTACTTATATTCCCAAGAAGAATATCCACCATTCTTAGGATAAATGAAGTTCATCTGCAGCAACATGGTCTAGATCTATAGGCAGCAGGGGTGCATGCTTCACACCAGAGGACTTCTCTGCAGCACATCTTTGGTCCTCAATGTAGTGTCTCTTATGCAGTTTGGATGTGCTCCAACTGCAATATAAAACATTATAAACATGTACATATACTACAATCAGATGCTGGTACTAAACACCAAATGCAAGCATAAATCGAGTTAGCCTGCCCTAATCCTAGAAACAGTAGCACAAACTGTACATAAAAGGGTTTGAATTAATTAAATGTAGCACATGTAGTGGCACACCAACTTCAGGTCTCCTCCTAGGTGAAATTGTAGCTCAAATGTTGTTCCTCCAACTTGTATTTTCCTTGATTTCATCAAACCTTTTACTTCATCCAACACTGGGCTAAGAGTTGCTGCCAGCGTTTCATGACTTTCTGACATCTTTACCACAGCAATTGTGTGGCTTTCTGAAGGAAAAAAAAAACTAAGTAGGTGAACAAAATTGGGCATAGCATGCAAGTGCTGTGGCACCCTTCAAAGTACAATCTGTTCATCAACTACATGGTGTCATGATCCAATATGCAATATGTAACTTGACTAACCTCGAGGTGAAAGTACTCGCTACTGCAGATTTATTAAGCAAAAGGGAAAGAGAAAATAGTTTAGACATCGGCTGAAGTTTGCACCATCTCCATTGATCTTCACTTTAATGTACCGTAAAGTACCGCGTACAAGCCCCCCCCCCTCCGCCCCCAACGTGAGACCCTGAAAAAATGGCTAGTTTTTGTAACGATCGTATCTCCTGAACCATAAACGGTGCGACCTACCTTTTTCAAAGTCTTGTTGTACTACCATTCCTTTCCTGAAATAATATCCTGTTTGGAATCGCATTGACATGCCTCACGAAAAACAAGGTCTGAAAACATACCTGGTTCAGAACAGCCATATCGTTTGAACCGCTCATCTCCAAACATGGAATTTCGGTGTATATATCGTACAAACAGCGTTCAACACGTGCGGCATGTTTTTGTTCCATTTACCTTGTAATTTCTCGCAGTAAACATTAACAACATAGTCAGCCCACATCGCTCCGCCATTTCTTTTTTCCATTGACCAGCCTAGGCCCCATCCCAAACCATGTCTGCAAAGTGGAATGGAAATATGGGGGGGGGGGGGGGGGGGGGGGGGGAGCGCTAATGAGATCGTATTCATAGCCCTGCTAAACTGAATTTCCTATTCATAGGTACACTCCTGTCTGCACTCTGAATGTAACTGCCGCTTCATTTACATCTCGCATTAGTGAGGTAATGTCGTGCAGACATGGTTCGGAATGGGGCCTAGGTTGGTAAGTGTATGCCCTTATAACTGATCTAGGTGTGTAAGTAAGGAGGAAAAAGCTACAATGCAAGTGTGTGTGTGTGTGTGTGTGTGTGGTGTGTGTGTGTGTGTGTGTGTGTGTGTGTGTCTGTGTGTGGTATGTTTCTGCTGGCTGCGAGCAATCACATACATGTGATGATATGCAGAGTTTGAGCTCTTCCAGAACTACTTTTGAACCCACCTATGGTTGCATTTTACCCATGCATAGGAAGAAGGACCAATGTGACTGATCATGCATGTATATATTCAGTCCCATTGGTCCAGGAATGGATATTTAGTTATGAGGTTTTGAAAGCATTTTAAAAGCCTGATTATTATATATGGTAGGTTAGTATATGCGCACAGGTATGTATGTTCATGTACATGTAATGCATAAAACTCTGGCAGGCGGGGGGGGGGGATCATTGCCCCCACAGTTTTGTTGTAATGACCACTCATTATAGTAATAATTCTAAGAGTGCCGATGACTTTATTTCATCTAATGACCACGGAATATTCTCTCTCTGTGTATTCTCAAAATTCACTTTGATTTTGCATTACAAAGCAGTTTTAATGATAACCCTTCTGCCCACCCACCCCATCCCCCACCCCCTATTATTTTGAATCTGTTCTGACACCTAGCTAAGTTTCATTTCTCTGACACAAATATTCAAGACATTTGATATTTTATTCCGTTACCCAGAACGGTTCTGCATCAAGTATTAAATTAAGTGGCTTCTCTATCCCTAACCTGAAGAAGTTTTTTCTTTTCTGTTGTTCTCTGTTGGTCTATATGTATGACTGCATCTGCACATTGTCTTGAAGTTCAAGCTGGAGGGTGGAATTTGTACTGCAAGTTTGACACTGCAGTACGACTGCACACTAAAAATGCTGATGCTTTCACTAAATGTATTATGCTCTTATTCAAGTGCACTGTATTGTAGACCCCCAAGAAATTTTTATTGTTTACTGTTTACACTGCAGGAATGTGCATGTACTTTTAAATGACCTAGGTATTGTGCAATCTCTTTATGCAGCATTGTTGCGGCGTGCATTTGCATACAAGTGATTGAAGAACTACCAAGGTGCTGTTGCCGACCTGCAGAACGTGCTCCAGTTGGAACCTTCAAACCCAACAGCATTGACACAACTGGAAGCACTCAAGAGGGAGTTGCCTGGTGCCCTCAGCGATCTACAGTAATGGGCGTGTTTGATAATGTCAGCCCAGGCAGAAGCAGCAGCACTCTCAATGGAGTGTCTCACAATGTGTCCAACCCTGAACTTGATTTGGCAACAAAGCACAATGCTGAGCCCGATTCATCGTGCCTGTTGGTGAAAAAGCCAGTCCCTCACCCCCCTTTTCCAAAAGTCCAGAGCCTCAAAGATGAAGATGACACGCTTTTCAAAATCAGTTTGCAGAGGCAGATCCAAAATGTTCCGCTGCCCTTAGTGAACTTGATAAAGGTACGTGTGGGAAATGAGCTAGTGCAATAGTGTGAGATGTGCACAGTTATTTATTGTGTCTCAACGTTTTTCAAGTTGCAAATGGTATGGATATATGTATATGCAATAAATAATTGCCCATCTGTGTACGTAAGGGTGTTAAAAAACGTTGAATAACGCTACTAATCATGAAATAAATGGAGGCATGGCGGAAACTTTTATACATGTATGTGTGTGACCCTTCTTTCCACCCCACTCCCCCGCCTCACACGTTTCCAGCTGGAGTCTTTAATGAACAGGACCTTCTACTGCCCTGTTGCTAAATGGGAGAGCAGCTTGCTTGTTACAGATTGGGGACTTCCAGAGATGCATAGATGATTGCTCACGTGCACTCAGCCTGATGCCCCTTGATGCCAAGGCAATTCTAAATAGAGCAACAGCTTACGAATCCCTAAAGCAGTGAGTGATTGCTGTTGCCAGTATATTAACATTGATTGTAGCTTGCATTCCGATTAAAAAGATTCTGCTGTTTCATAATAGTATGGCTTCACAAATATCACTGCTTTCCTCAGCTGGCGTGTATGCATTTTAGTTTTTAAGCATGCATGTACTGTAAATGCAAATTTATGCTGCATTTAAAAATCTTCTAAATTGCTGCCATTACCACAGTTGGAGTTACAGTACCTGAACTTGAACTTAT
Organism: Ephydatia muelleri; assembly: GCA_013339895.1. Classification (NCBI taxonomy): domain Eukaryota; kingdom Metazoa; phylum Porifera; class Demospongiae; order Spongillida; family Spongillidae; genus Ephydatia; species Ephydatia muelleri. The sequence goes on from JABACO010000007.1 coordinate 5,071,164, forward strand.
AGCACAAAAGAAAGAACCTGCATCCACTTGCATGCGAGCACTCATGGTTATTACATAATGATGTAATGTACAATTCTATACTTGTGTTGACTTCTGCAACAGATATGAGCAAGCCTACATTGACTATACTGCGGCTTTGAGTATCGACAATGCACATGAACAAGCAGCTACTGCTTTGGACAGGTAGTGTGCATATTTATGTGTAGTTTATGTGTGGATAAGATGCTTATGTTCCTATGTACCTCATTATTTTCATTCTCCCTCCCTCCCTCCCTCCCTCCCTCCCTCCCTCCCCCCCCTCCCTCCCTCCCTCCCTCCCTCCCTCCCTCCCTCCCTCCCTCCCTCCCTCCCTCCCTCCCTCCCTCCCTCCCTCCCTCCCTCCCTCCCTCCCTCCCTCCCTCTTCATTCCATGCTAATGCCTCTTTTTAAAGACAAAAATGAAGATGGTTTAGAGGTCAGGTTGCATGCTACTTCCCATCCTGTCACAGACGCTGCCATTGCTGCATTCTCTGGAGAGAGAGGTTTTGATCAAGGCAATGATGATGTGGATGATGACATGAAGAATGTAATTGCATTAGTGTCCAATAGCGTAGATTTACATTGTCCTGTGCAATCACAAAGTTCATTTAAAGGATAAATGCTTGTGCAGTTGAACTTACTGAATAGAAACATTAGTAAAATTGTGTCATAAATTTGAAGAAATGTTAACTGTCTCCAAATCACATTGAGTTTAGAAATATTCAAAATCTTACTTGGTAAATACATTTAAATTCAAGAATATTACACCTCTTATTGACACGCATTAATAATTATGTAGTGAATGGTGTGAGGGTTCAATTGTGGGTGGATCTTATAATTTAAGTGGCACTCATTATCACTGTAGCAACTGGAGCAGCAGCTAAGAGATGCAGCGAGAGATGGCAGAACTGTAGAGCTCACAAGACTGCTAGACCAGGGCATCAATATTGAGGCTACGGATGAGGTGACTTGTATTCTATATAACGTTCCTTTCAACTGACATCAATCGCATAATAAATGGAAAATATGCTTTAGCATAACTTCCCACAGCAAATTCATAATGGTTCATGTTAATTAATCGCATAATGAATGGCAAATATGCTTTAGCATAACTTCCCGCAGCAAATTCATAATAGTTCATGTTAATTAATAGCATTAATGCTAAATATCATACACATTGTGCATACATCACTGCTGCTTATTTACATGTACATGTATATCAATAAACATACAGCCTTGTTGCTCTTCATCACGGCACTATAGTGCCCAACATTTTCAAAGTTGCTACAAGTCCTAGATGGCAGGAGATTTTTTGCTACACTCAGCCCGTCTGCATTAACAGCGACAGCCAGTGACACTTGCTGTAGTCCGCATCCAAGGAATACATATCCAATTGGCATAGCACAGCAGTGTTTTAGCGACACCGACCCTCTAATGATGGAAGTAATATAATTCATTCAGAGTATCATGATGAGGCTGTATGTACTGTGGTCACAATAATGTGGGTTGCTTGCAATGCAAACGCTTTTGCAGAAGAGAGCACAAAATCAGTACAATGGTTCTAGCTATGTAACGCTTTCTTGCCATGAAGCTATCATCTGCTTTTTAAGAAGCGATCCCTTTAATGCAAAATAGAACAAATGCCCTTTACATTGTCATCCATCCCAGGATTCTAAGCCGTCCTGCAGCTTCCACACTGCATGAACACATGTCATCATATATGAGCAGTAACAGACTTGTATAGGCTTGCTACATATATTTTAATGGAAGGCATTCAGGTGGTGCATCTAATGTTCCCTGCAAAGTGGCTCCCGGCAAGTGGAGGCAAGAGTGAGTTATGGATGTACACTGTATTGCAGCAGCTGCAAATGTTGATTACACCTCTTGTAATATAGCCAGCTAGTTATGCTTCTTGTGGAACATGTACATAGACTCTGACTTGCACACCTTAACTAACATTGACATGTACATGTTATGCATGAAACCTGTATACTTGTGTGTTGTACCACAATCATAATTATTTCTGATTCTTGTAAAAAAATAGTCTTTCTCCTTACAGGATGGTAGGACACCATTAGGTTTTGCAGCAGGATTTGGTCATGTTGACTGTGTGAAAGTGCTTTTGGATAGGGGTGCCAACATAGATCACCAGACTAAGGTTAGCCTCACTTACAGTACATCTTTGAATGATTGGACCATGCATGTGCTTCTCGGATGTGGTTAAAGCGTACACACAATTCATATCAATTCAGTTTTTAGTTATGGGCATGAAATATTTTCAAATGATGTGATTCAATCCAAGCAAGAATTAAATGGGGTACACTTTCAGGAGGATAGCGAGAAAGATACAGTTTTAAAAGTTGTTCCTTAGTAAACTGAAACGTTTTCCTAATGCAATGCATTATGCATTCATGTTATTTATAAGACTTGGGGGTTTCAAATACATCTGTGAACAATACTTAATTGTCACAGAATTAAACAAACTACAGGACTAGAAAGTTAATTGATTATAAATTCAGTGTACAAAATCACTGCTCTGCTGTAGTTGTACAGATTGGATTTACAAACTACACATACTCGCATATCCCACACTGAACTTACAAAATGGCCACTATAACACTTACACAGCCATCACAGGTAAATGCTGCAACACAATAAAACAATGCACAGACCTACAATGCATCCCAAGTTTCTTGTTCATACGTTTAATAATGAAGGTGAACAGTGTGGTGTACAAGGAAGCAAGGTCACCTTCTAGTCTTTATCATAATCTCCCATATCTCAAGGTGTGCATTTCTCTTTGCACATTTGCAGAATTCAAGGCATTTGAAAAATTGTATTTTTGCATCCTTTTATAGATAAAAATATCTATAACATAAAGCCAAATGATAACACTTCACATGAAGGTTTGTGCAATGCATACTCAGTATGCTGACCTAACACACTAGTTTTGATGATGCCATTACCACACTGTGTACTCAAATTGCACTAATATTGCAACCTGCAATAAGGTCACACCAAGTGCTAAAAGGTCGTCTGTTGCAGGATGGATGGACATCGCTGATGAGGGCAGCATATCATGGCCGTGCTGATTGTGTTTTAGCCCTTGTGAATAGAGGTGCTGATGTCAATCATTACAACAATGTGAGTGATATTCTGTAAACGATGATGTTTGAGCATTTGAAAACTTCTTGTGTGGTCCAATTTAATTCAATTTAACTGCTAGCCAAGATGCTAATTTGCAAGTGGAATGTACTCTTTATTGTTGCCATGTTCACATGCATTATTGTTAATCCTACCCAGATGTCGTTGTATCAGCTCCAATTGGTGAAACAACTTTAACAAAGATACTGTGTGGCACTCTGATCATTTAGTCCCCTGCTTTTAGGTTGGAAGGACTTCGTTGATGTACGCATCAGGAATCGGCAATGCTGAGTGTGTGAAAGTGTTGCTGGATGGTGGTGCCCAGAACAATCTTAAGGAAGAGGTGAGACAAATACCTAGCAGCAGCAATTTCTTTATGATAACGAACCTGTTCTTTAAACTGCGTATAAAGGTTTTCTGGCATTTCCTCAAATGGTGTATATAATCTTTGCTGCAAATCTATGCTCACATATGCTGTCTTCTTACAGTGTGAGAAGACTGCGTTGGTTTTCGCATTGCACTACGGCCATATTGATTGTGTGAAAGTTCTTTTGGATGTCGAGACACACCACCACATACAGTAGATGCGGGTTCTGACCTTTATCAGGTGCTGATGTGCATTGTATCTGAGGCATTTTTTACCACTTGTTAATATATCATTGGGTTTCAATGCATGCTATGCAAGCATAGATAGTGTGATTCAATGCGGAACGTTAATTTTGGGTGGTCTCGACTCCAGACCTGAATATGTATGGATGAATTACATAACCGCAGGTCGATCAGGGCAAGCAAGTTGGGAACCGCTTCTGTTGACCCTTCCATGACCAGATAAGGAGGGAGGGGTATCCACACTCGAATGGTCCTATGTACGTGGGACCAGTCGAGTGTGGACGCCCCTCCCTCCTTATCCTGTAGCAATGCAGCAGTGCTGGTACGGAGGACTAGCTAGATTCTACTCTTACCCAGCAGAGACGGGTATAAGGCCACTGCTTCATAGAGGAAGTCCGGTCCAGGGCATGGCGGATGTGTCATGAGAGACCTTGGATGAGGAATCTATGTGAGTGATGAGGTCATCATAAGGCCTGCTTGCGTGGACACCTGTAAATTCTTCACACCCTCCCCTGTTTGATTAAACTCCCTCCCACACTCAACATGGTTGTCTTCCTTGCACATCATGAATTAATGTACACACATCTTGCCTAAACAAGACACCCAATGGTTGAACCTGCTCAGTGATATAAGGCATGTGAATGACTAAAGAATAGGTTCACTCTTGTACAGGAAACAGGATGGTGGTTATGTTATGTTAATTATCATGAGACAAAGGCCACTCACTTCTTTTGGACTAGTGGTCAAGTATGTGCAAACTTTTTGCACAAAGTCTAACAACCATCCCTTACCTTGCTGCCCATCACGCTGTGCTCAATAAGAAGTTTGTAATAGGAGTTTATATTAATTAATGCAACCCCCCATCTTGAACATGCATGTACAGCCAGTTATTCCTGAATGTGGTTGTATACATATATGAATGGCATTTATCATACAGTACCTAGGAGTGTCTCTGGGCCAGCACACAATACCTACATTGTAGGGTGAGACCAGCACAGTGTGTCTAGCACAGTATCTACAAGCCTGCTGTGTACAAGTTCTGACCATTTAACTAGGCCCATCGGTCTGTAACTTTACACCTGATGAGAGTTGATGTGATGAATCAGCTCCCCTCTACTTTATTGCACCAAATTACCCCTCTCATTGTTTACAACAATTTGATTCGCATTGCCTATGCTAATATGTGCGATGGACATGTGGCTATGTAAACTGCACTGAATGATGAACTGCACGCAATGCATGTATGACATATTCTTCATTGTATGAAATTAGCTCATACATAATAGGGTCACATTTCTTGCTCAGCATTACTAATTTTATGAGGGCAAGCGAGGTATTATTTGCAGAGTTTAGGAACCAAAATTGCTTTGGCTTGCAACACACATAGAAGTGAAACATCTCATTGTTGGATTTCTACTCCATTTGAGACCTTGGTATAAAATGCATTATTGTTGAATACGAATTTTAGGTTGAGGTAGGTTCAATTATTTCATCGAAAATCCCACTACATGCAGACTATAATATATAAAGAATAAGAAAGATCATGTTAACTCATTATCTGCTGTCCCATCTTGGTATAAGCAGAAGATAACTCCAGATATACATTCAACCTCTCCTAAGGAATGAGAGGAGAAGGAGAGAGAAAGAGGGGTGGGGGAGAGGGGGAGGGGACTGTTTTTTGGAGGAGAGACTGAGTGAGAGGTAAGAAGGGACATGGCTGTCCTGAATGATGCCGCAGCCTCCACCCCTCCTAGCCCTCATCAAGGCAAGATATGATCTCTAAACGGCAGCTGAGAGCCTGTACCAAGGTCTGCATGCTCAGAATGGGGTTGCTATGTTGCTAATGGACCTTGGTCATGGTCACGAGAAGGGGATGGAGTTCGGTGCATGGTCCATGCAATGATGGGATGAGTTGGTACAAAGTTTCTATTGCAAGTGAATACATGTGTATGTGTGTGTATGTATGTATGTGTGTGTGTGTGTGTGTGTGTGTGTGTGTGTTTGTGTGGGTATGTATATGTATATGTTTGCGGTTCCAAAGAGACAGCCACTCTCTTTGCCACCTGAGCCTGTCCATGCACCTCAGGACCATCAAGGTGTATGTGGCAGTTGACTTATTTCTGCACCACTCCAAGGGGTACAGAGGCCCTGCCTCGAGGAACCCAATGCTGAAATTGGACATCCAGGCTATGCATTTGGTAAGGACATTCCAGTACATACAGTGTGTATGTTTTAAAAGAAGTTGGAAAGAGTCCCTTTGAAGCAACACTACTGCCTCGTGCTAAGGGCAACCTGCATGTTAGGTTTCTTGGGATTCTTGAATTGCGGATCAGTGAATTAGAATTTGAAGTGATTAACGTGAGTTTCAACCATCACAAGAGGGGAGGAAGATCCCCATGATACATTCCACTGAAACTGATCAAGCGGGAAGAGGTACCCCCTTCAGACACCGTCCAGAAGCTCGGAAAATGGTGATGTTTAGCATACCAGACATACACCCATCACCCCCTGACTCATCTATCTGACACCAGAGCCATGGCTGCTGCCTCAGTAACATTTATCTTCATGTACATGTATTTGTACACATTCATGTCACTTGATCTTGTATTGCATTTCATTAACACCTGAAACTATATCTTAATCTACAGTTTTGGCTTGGGTATCTTCAGGCTTCTACACTGGGACTTCCACCATACCATGACCAGCGCCTTGGTTTGGGACACAGGTATACCTGTGTCACCATCGGTACCCTGTACTGTAGGATAAGTAGTACAAAGCGCAGCTGCTACATGTCTGGCTGTGGCAGTCGCCCTGCAAATAAACACAGTGGCATGTAAAGGCTATTACCTTTTTAAAAGTGCTTACGCATCTGGAATAAATCCATGAATTAATTAAAAGCGGCCATGCATAATTATTTTAGTTGTCTGACTGCACATCATTTTGCTCAACCATGGAGCTGGAGATGAAGGAAATAATCCCGGAATATTACGATATACTTATAATTGGTAGAACAGGCTGGGGAAAGAAAACGCTGCTTGATAAGCTTATCGGGGCCGATGATGGAACTCGGAGGCGAGACTGGTTAGAGCAGACCAATGATGACGCATGTAAGCAATCTTTTCGAATTGTGTCCAACAATAAGTCACCACCGATTCGAGTGACCGTCGCTCCTGGTTTCTCCGACGTCAGCACAGATGAAGTGCAGAACAGCGTTTGCGATCCAAACTTCGGGTTGATTCGACTGATTTTTAACCTACAAAGCGAATTGAAAATGTCTTTCAAGCGAGTGGTTTACTTCTTGCCTATTAGAGGCCCGCCCGAGAGAGCCGATGGCTACTTAAAGGATGAACTAAAAAGCCTATGGAATTTCTATGGAGAACGAATTTTCCGGTGCATGGTCATCATTGCTACAAATTCACCAGATGAAGCGTACCAAGAGATAGGTTTCTCGGAATCCTTTGAAAGGAAATCGAAGTCTGTGGTGGAACACGTGCTATCGGAAGTGAGTGGGGTCCACTCTATAACTTGCCCTCCTATTGCCTACCTTTCACTCTCGTGCACATCGGAGAAAGCATTAGACATAGTGCAAAATTGTGCAATTACAGACGAAAAACCACTGGTGCCTTCTGATGCCAAGCGATGCGTAAAATGCGCAAGTCCCATTATCGACGGTTTTAAATGCCATCCAAAGTTCTTTTATATCCTGCCAGGGGATAGCATGTTGCCTCAGGCATGTAAGCAAACTGAACAAAATTTGATGGATTGCTACTCATCAATTGTAAAGGGTCCGTGTATAAAAGTGCCAAATCATTTTTTTCGCAATCAATATTATTAATTGCCCAATTATGGTATCAAATTCTTATTTTACTAGAAATGAAATTCAAGATTACGCTTGTTGTTATCGCTGTTTTCAAAAATTGAAAAATGAAAAATTGGAATGGAACCGGAACAGATAAAATGGAACCGGAACTCGTGTCCATTTCCGTCTGAGGCTCAGTCTGCTCTGAAACCGGGACCGACCAAGTTTCTAAACCGAGGTGGGTACGAGAAACCGAAATGGGTACGAGAAGTGGGCGTAGTACGTGCCTTAATTAGCTAAGCTCCGTTGGTATGGAGCAAGCCAGTTGTATAACTATTTGGACCTTGCCCTTGGCTGCATTATATACACGCGTACACACACACGCGCGCCCACACACTCTGACTGACACACATACACACACGCTCACACACACGCGCTCACATACACGCGCTCACACGCGCGGGCTCACACACACACACACACACACACACACACACACACACACACACACACACACACACACACACACACACACACACAGTAACACACACAACACTCCCTTCAATTCTCGTAGCCTTCATTAGTCTGTACCTTATTATAAAAGTATTTTAATTTCTTGCAACATTATTTGTATACAATTGCAAATCAAACAATTTCTCAAAGGTACCTTGCTAGAGCAAGTGGTATGTGCATGCCAAGCTCAAAGCATCTTGGGTATATATTTAATAGATTGCATCACAGGAGGCAGGCCGGGGCAGTGGCTGAACAAGCTGAGAGAAGAAAAATATTGAAATATGGACCGCAATATATATCAGTTTGATCCAGTTGTCATAGAAAAATCAGGTGGGTTTGGAAAACGGATTCTATCATTCCTTAAGAATCTTGCTTGTCGTATCCATAAGGTGTCTTGGTAAGTGCAGTCCTTTTCCTATCTCCGTACAGTGAGGCAATGCTGTGTTAGTCCTGGCACCTTTGCTAGCGTAGTTTGCTTTGTTTTTGAGGACTGTGACACATATTCAGTTATATAGAGTGATGGAATTTTTTTAATTAATTAATTAATGTTTTTACTTTTTAAAAGGAAAAATAATAAAAATAAAAATAACAGAGTATGTACATGTCCCAGGTGCACATTAATATTTATCTTTACATTAATATAGTTAAACTGTGTAGGTTATAATAAGACTTGTATTTTATTTTTCTGACCCTAACCGGAACCCTAACCCTCTGAAATGTACACGTAACACCATTCAAGTAATAATAAAAACAGAAATACATAACAACCACAGGGGGATGGAAGCCAAGTTCACAAAACAAATGAAAGGGAGCCACAATGCCAATCAAGGCAAGGCCTCATAATGTTCAATGAGCCAGTAATGCAGGAGGCTAACACTAACAATGACACTTCTGTGGTTGTAGACATCAGTACTACAGGGTTATGGCAACCTCGAATATGAAATGCTTGGTTTATGTTGTGGGACATTAATGTGATACATCAAAAACAACAGAAGCATGTGGCCTCATCCTTGATCGTGAAGAAGAACAAGCATGCTCTGAGTTCTAGTTTCAATTTTAGATTTTTTGTTCCTTCCATGTTTGTTGTAATTAGTATGACAAAAGCAGTACAGGAAATGCAATACAAGCAATACTACAGACAGGCAAAGTGCCTATACAGTTCTATTTATTATTGTTGATAAGAGTACATGATGGCATGCATTCCATGGTCAAGATAGCTGTTGTGGTTCCATCCTATGGATTATTATTAACACAAACATAGCTTAGTGTGTTTAGTGCATATCACACCCTCTCCCCCTCTTGAGAGTTTGAATCGAGGTATGGCTGGGGGGTGATGTCTCACCCATGTATCCTTAAACATAGTGATGTTCATATAAGAGGCACATTACTGCCTATCAAGAGGTTTGGGGAGGGAGGGAGGGGGTAGTAATCATTCCTTGCTCTGTGCAGACGATCATGAATGTGTTCACCCAACCTGACTTGGCTTGACTGTATGTATGATTAAACATCCATGCATGCACTAATTCCATCTCATTCTGGACATGGAAATTACCTTAGTGAAAGTCATACCAGTTTTGTTGAGTGTGGAAACATGCATATGTAGCACAGCAACATGTAGAAAACAGTTTTATTTGTAGCCATGTTTAGTTTGGTTGAGGTGCAAAGGACGTCTCCAGAGTAGTGAAGATTCAGCCAATTAATGTTGTTTTTCATTTATTGTTATTCATCATCTGAAGTCCTATGCTCTATATATGGTGGAATTGGTGACAGTGCATGGTTATGAACAGGTTGCTACCTAACTGTTTCTTGGGCTAAACAGCATTGCCTTGACGTTGGTGACCAGCATTCACAATCCTATGGGTTTACATCAGATCCAATCCAATTATAATTATTCCATTATTTAGTTTCCACTGATGTCAATTTCTTACTAAAAGGCATATAAAGCATAAGCATTAAATGGGACAAACCAAACCACAGGATGGCTGTGTGCAAAGCTTACTTTTGCAATACATAAAGCAACGAATCTTTGCTTGTGTGGTTCTCGCACCAAGTGGAGAAGTGGAGCTGGAATATATGATTAACACTTTTATTTTGTGTCATTTTGTTGTTGTGTTTCTGTGTGTATATGCGATATTTTTATTATTATTGATTTTGCTGAGGACACTACAAATAACTGTTTGACCACCTCATCAAATTAAAAGGACCTCATAGCTCCCTTGCATTTTTTTTCTCCCAAAGAAGCTGCCACACATGTGCAGCAGGGTAACTCTACCTGAAGACCAAGTGCAGCCAGCAGAGAGTAGGTTCCTGGACTTGGCAATATGGAGCAGTATATAGGTAATCCCCGTGCACCATTGAAGGATAGGCAGGAGAGCATTTCTCATTGGGATGTCAGTGTTGTCTTTACCCTGAGTTGCGTAATAGTATCGGCTTATTCCAATGAGAGCCTTCCCTCCCAGTGCATGCGCAAACATACAACAAGCATACATGACTATACATATGGGTTTATTCCACATCTCCCTTTCTAGGGATATGAATCAAAATCTATCTGGCGGTCGGATCACAGTTCCTATTTGTGATCTGGTCATGATTTGACGTGGGGGACTGACTTGGACAGCTTGAGTGGCCACTTTCTCCAACTAAGCTCTGGTCTTGCTATTGTGGAACAACTGGCTGCTCTTCTGTCTGCTCCACTGGACTTGGCACAACATTGAGGTGTCGTCTATTACGCCGAACTGCCCCCCCCCCCTCAGTATCAACTAGGTATGAATGAGGGGTTGCTGCTTTTCCCCTAACAATCCCTGGCATAGGATCTGCTCTGTCAGTAGTGATCCACACGTCCGTCCCATCTGGGATATAAGGAAGTAGGTGCATCCTATGACGTCTGTCAAAGTTCGCCTTTTGTTGGAGCTTAAATTTCTAATCCTGCACTCGAAATTTCCTCAGGTAGGGCCACTTAGGATTCATCTGATCAGGGACCTGTGGTAAGGTTGTTCGCAGCTGCCTTCCCATACGGAGTTGTGCTTGGGACAGGTTAAAATGGTGTTGAGCGGTATGAGAGAATAGGTAAGTATGGATCAGATGACCCAATGAGTAATCCTGCAGCTGATTGGGTTGTGGAGGCCTAATTATAAGTATATTACAGGATCACTCACGCCAATCTAAACATGTGTGCATGAATTGCTGAATTAAGATGCGAATAAAACTTGGCTGCATGCAAGAACACTGGGGATCTGAAGCATAGGCTCACCTTTCTCGAGCACGCTACACGCCTAATTAATGATTTGAGTACAGTAAAACATAGTTTGACTACCCCTCGTGCAATTATTGGGAGGGTGGATCTGATTTTATTAGAGGTGATTAATGTTTCCTCTATATTTATATGTACGTTGGATTAAATTGCAATAGCGACAGATGTAACATCATACCTTCTCTTGGCAATCTTAAACGCTTATTACAGTGCAAGTGCAAACTGAGACGATGGCTTACAGACATTATTATATTACAGCTTGCGCGCGTATATTGTCCTAACATTATCGATATCGCACTCCTAGATGCTCGTACTCATGCAGCGCTATTAACTTTGGACTTTTCTTTTGTTTTTAAAAATATAGTTATGCATACGGTACAAACCAGTACCATGCACCACCTTATTGTCAAAACATTGTATACATAAAGAATCGAACCTTGTTTTAAGCAAGGTCATGTTGTATCAAGCATTTACAATGACTCAGTTTAACTGTCAAAAATCAACGCTACTGTCCAGTAAACCTGTAACACCAATCAACAAATCGTCCAGGCCTAGGAGGCGCATCGTTTCGTTATAGTCTCGCTCTGCACGACAGCGTGGACACTGTTTTGTCAAAGCTTCTTGTCCTGAGTACCACTGATTGATGCATTCTTCGCACCCTATAAGGGTCTTGCAGCACTTTGCTATAATAAGTGGAGGCTTCATAACACTTGTGCATATGTGGCACTTTAAGGCGTCGTTCAGCAACTTTTTAAGCCCGAGTGGAATCTTAGCATCTTTCGTTAGACTCATAATCGCGTCAGTTTTTTCATGGATTGCCGCCACATCATGGCTGATTGCGCAAAGAACATCATTATCCGAGTGTGACGTCAGTACTGCTGCTGCAGTTCGCGAACGTTTGACTCCGCGGGCATCTGCAGGTCGGAGATCATCGTCAGGGATTGCATAGAATTTTCTGGCGCTAACCTTCCAGAAATTGAACCCTGCAATATGCCATACATAACTTAATGGACCGCATTTATAGAATGACTGACTTACCTTCTGTGCCACTTGATTCTTTCACCTCCAGGCCATCCCAAGTTACGATGACATAATCTTCTCCTGCGTTTTGCTTCACTTCCGACAATATGTGGGGCAGAGTGGCAGTAGCTTCCACTATTGGAATGAATATTTGGTCAACTCTCTCGAATTCCGGTTTGGCATTTATATAGCGCATCCTGGCAACTATGACCTTGAGTGTGTGCGTTCCCTTGATCTTTTTTGCTGAAGGTGGAGTTGACGGGTGTATAACGGATTTAAAACCAGACCATTGGCGAGGTGATGAGCGACAACTAGAACCCATGCCTGATAGATGCTGAAGCACCCGATGCAGCTGCCTCTGATACTGGCGGTATGGTAGCTGACGGTCCAATTAAATGCGCATGTGTGTGGGCGCGCGTGTGTGTGTACGCGTGTATATAATGCAGCCAAGGGAAGGTCCAAATAGTTATACAACTGGCTTGCTCCATACCAACGGAGCCTAGCTAATTAAGGCACCGGCTTAGTACGCCCACTTCTCGTACCCATTTCGGTTTCTCGTACCCATCTCGGTTTAGAAACTTGGGTTTCCTGGTCCGAACAACGGTCGGTCCCGGTTTCAGAGCAGACTGAGCCTCAGACGGAAATGGACACGAGTTCCGGTTCCAATTTATCCGTTCCGGTTCCATTCCAATTTTTCATTTTTCAATTTTTGAAAACAGCGATAACAACAAGCGTAATCTTGAATTTCATTTCTAGTAAAATAAGAATTTGATACCATAATTGGGCAATTAATAATATTGATTGCGAAAAAAATGATTTGGCACTTTTATACACGGACCCCCTATGAACACTACATGTACAATCTAGCAATTTTATGTTGTAAAAAAAAGGAAATGAAATTTGCTAGCCTTAACTGTAAATTCTTGACAGGATTCAAATAAGATGATCTTACAAAATTTGAACAATTGATCAACAAGGTCAGGATTGAAAAACCAAATATGGTATCCATAATTATAGGTATAGTGTAAAATTAGTTATTGACAAATGGCTCTCATTTTTGACAATCTACACATGGAGCACATGAAACACATCTTACATAGCCAAAACACACAGGAATTTAGAATCTTGAAAAAAAAAAAACATCATTATCATTGAGATGCACACAAAACTGCAATAATGATCAAGAAACACCAGGGATGACACTTTGGCAAGTTGGTCCTTGTACAAAAAAATCATTGATAATTCCACTATCCAGTTCTGTGGTATAAACATTTTCTGCTCAGTAAAATCAGATGAAGGCATATATTTATGTGTAGGCATTGTGGTGTAGGGTCCGTGTATATTTCGGCCATTTCAATTATTTGTTTTTCTATTCAAGAATAACAAAATTATGACCGCAAATTAGGTTCGATTCAATATTCCACTTGTTAAAATTCGCTGCACAATAGCCATTATTTCATTCTGCCGTAAAAACGAATTAACCAAATAACCATCAATTTTGTAGCCTACTCGTTTTCCAAAAAATTGAATATTGAAAAATGAAAAATGGTTTGGAATCGGAACTCGTGCGCGGAACGGGGGGTCGTTCCTGGAATGCGACGTGAGTCCAGGCCCGAAACAACGGGAGGCGTGTCCCAGTACAGTTTCTAGCGCTTCCGACGAACGAATGCCTCAGCGGAGCAGTACAGCAGTACGTATGTATGAAAACTGTACGCTCAGCTCGGATCCTTACACTGAATTGTGGACGTGTGTGTGTGTGTGTGTGTGTGTGTGTGTGTGTGTGTGTGTGTGTGTGTGTGTGGTGTGTGTGTGTGTGTGTGTGTGTGTGTGTGTGTGTGTGTGTGTGTGTGTGAGAGTGAGTGTGTATGTGTGTGTGTGTGTGTGTGTGTGTGTGTGTGTGCGTGCTATGAGTGCGCGTTCGTGTGATCGGTGCTACGGAAGCAGAGTGATAGATAGTATGGAGGGTGTGTGTGATTATGGTAAAAATACGAATGTGGGTATGTTGTGTGTGTGTGCATGATACCAGGAGTATAATTGCCCCTCCCCTACCCCACCCCCCTTGGTAAAACTGATTCCCTGCTGGGCACTATAGCCATTTTTGTTCTCCAACATATAAGACTGCTCCGAACAGTGGCAAATATAGAATATTATATCATGTTAGGACCAAGGGGTCTGGTTTGGACTACTCATTGAGCTAGGGGACGCTTTGCTTTTTTTACCATAAGAGATTTAATGATTCAGTTTTGCATCATTGACACCATTATATTAATTAAATCAGGCAAAACCCTGCCTTTGATTATGGTATTGTCCCCCACTTGATATGCCTGTCCCCCCACTGGCCATATCATGACTGTTCTAATTGGTAAGAAAAATAATGAATTTTATCCTATATATACATGCAAGTACAATTGTGTCTCTGTTATATTTCTGTGTGATTGTGTGTTTGTGTGTGTGCATGTGTGTGTGTGTTTGTGCATGTGTATGGGGTGAGTGTGTGGTTTGTAGCAGTATAGTGCTTGTATGGGAACGTGGTTAGTGGATTTAAATTATTGACTGATCTGTTCACTTGTCAGGCATATGTTCAAAAAGGTGAGAATGACATCTGTGACGATGGCAAGGAGATTGCAGAGGCAGAGGACTGGGAATCAACTGTGAAAGAAAATAGAGTAAGGACTTGAGGTAATGATTCACGTATCATCTGTCCCATGTCCCTTTACTTTCCATCACCTCTTCTCCAGAGCTCTCTCCATCCATGTCTCATTCACCTTATTTCTCTCCACATCTTTTCCACAGTAATCAGCTCTCCATCTGTCAATAACACCCTGGACTGCTACCAAAGGGTATGGGGTCCATTGGCGCGATCCTTTTAAGGTACCGGCTCCAGGAGCAGGGAGAGTCATCACTGCCAGTCTTCATAAGGCAAAGGTAAACCTTGCAAGGATCGAGCTGTATGCAATGTGTTGTTTGATTGTGTGTGTGTGTGTGTGTATGTGTGTGTGTGTGTGTGTGCGAGATGCACGTACGCATGTGTGCGTGCTCTTCACCTCCCCTACCATGCATCTGTTCCATGTTTCTCACCTCTTCTCCCTCCCTCTCCCTTCATCTTTCATTCAGAGTCTCCGAAAATCGTGTAGGAATTGCACTACAAGCTGTTCATCCTGATTACCACAGAATGCGACTGAATGGAGCTTCTCGAAGTTTGAATCCACAACCATACCAAGCTGCTTATTTTGGAGAAAAACTCCATATCGATCAAAATGAAATGCTTGTCATGTTTGGGGTTACCCCACATTTGTGCTATTGATGGCTACTCTGGGAAAATTGTTCAATTTGTCAGCATGCCAGTGAAAAACCCTGTACAGATATATCAACACTTGTTCAGGTAAATAGTTGCACCAACTGGAAGCTGTATATCAGTTTATTTCTCCACCACAAAACCATACAGACCAATACTTGTGGAGTATGGTTTATTTGACCAAATAAGAGTTGATCATCACAAGGAATGGACCTTAAGCCTCTGTGTGCAGGAGTCACTGGCTTACTTGCGGCACAGTGTTCAGAAGCCGCCGCACAGACAAGGGTCATCAACAATGGTAATATACCATGCACTTGTTCATTACTCTATTATACATACAGGGCGTTTGTGAAAGAGCGCAACACTTCTTAAAAAATTCCTATAACTCAGGATTGAAATTAATTAACTGCTTGGTTTCTTTAACAGCGCAACACTTTTTAAAAATCCCTATAACTCAGGATTGAAATTAATTAACTGCTTGGTTTCTTTAACTTATGTTGCAGTAGTTAGGCAAATACTAACAATCCGATTATTGTTAGCAGTTAAGTAATTGTATCAAAACCCGCATAAATAAAATATTCAAATTTTATATTTATTTATTTATTTTTTACAATAATACAATAATATATTAATAAACACATAAAACAAACATTTGTAAAAGTTTCTAAAATCATACAAAAAAACTCTTCATCATTCCCATGCATTGTTCCCATTACTGATGCTGAATTGCCTCTCTGAATGGCAACGGATAGCCTTTGGGCAAGATATTGAAAAGAGTTTGCTTCTCCTGACACTTGCCTCAACCGATGTCCCAGCTCTTTTAGGAAATCGGTTGTTCTCTGGCCATACACTCCTGATGTTTCTATAGCCACAGGGGTGAAGAAAAGGTGTGAGCTAAGGTGTTTGTACTTCTAGTCTTCTTATCCTCTGCTTGTTGGGCAACTGCTTCAACTTGCTGTGCTGCGATTGTGGAGTAAGATGGTGCAAAAATATCTGGGCACGTGGCATCCCACACAAGAAGTTGGTCGCATTTCCATGGAACCGTTGTACAAAGGTATTCACAATTGCGGTTATAGAGAATTTATTTAAATAACTACTACTAAATAACACAACATTTGAATATGTGGTGGAACAGTAGTGATTTTAAGTTATTAGGTCAAAAAGTGTGTTATTAACATTTAAGACCATAATTTGATAACTATGTTAAATAACCATCTCTAATTAGTAAATGACGTAAAAAACACTATTTGATTTAATTTACTGGCGAGTCATTAAAAATTAAAAACGTAGTGGTCATAAAGTTTGATTTGTTGTTTTGAATATTAACTAATAAAATGCCAGTCAAATTTCATACTTTACTGTTTGCAGTTTATAAATCATGCTATTAATTAAAATTTGTCGTAAATTTTTGTTAATTGCAAGCTATATGATTTTATCTTTTGAACTGTTAAAGATAATGGAAAGGTAACAATGCAGTTTGTATTTGACTAAATGTATTTATCGTACGTTCGTAAATTCATTTATTAACAATGCTATTAAGGGATTATATTCATTTAAAAGCATTGCGTTCTTTTGCAAACACCCTGTATAAATTGATTGTACTGTTTAACGTGGGGTCAAGGCAGGGAAAAAGGACCTGCACAAATTTTCTAGAATGGTGCATCAAAGTTGACATGCAATTAAAATGTTGCATAATTTAAAATTCAGGCACTGTAACTGCATGATGAACAGCCTAAATTCCAGTGCGTAAAAAAAGAATTTGTAGATATATGAAATGATTAGAAAACTTGAAAAAAATGCGCTCAGTCCCTTTTTTCTGCCGTGATCCCATACATTAATACTTCCACTCAGAATCACACAGTTGAGCGCTGCTGGCCTGAAGTGAATCATCGTGTCAACTATCCCATAAAATCTTGCTTGAATCAAATGCAAGATAGAGGGGACTTTGATTTAGACTCAATGACCCACAAAAAGATTGTGTATCTTGGGTCACACTCCATGTCTCTACAGTGGGAGTAAGGCTATTTACAAGTGTATGGAAGTGCCACAATATTCCAGGTTTGTGAACTTGTTCTGCCATAATTCTAGACCTCTTGACCACCTAAAGGTGCCCCTTATGCAGGAAAGGGCATTCCAAATGAACGAATGGCAAATGCTAGAACAAGGAGGCTGCCATCTGAAATTATCCCTGATGCTCATTTCGCAACATCTCAATTTGTGGACATGGGTGGCCATTTAACCCTGGAAAGTCATTTTGGGAATGATCCACTGGCTGGAAGGAATGGCTTGATTGCTGAGCGCAATCGTCAATTCCACCAATAATATCCAGACTTGTCCATGGTATTTCATGCTATCAGCAATAATAATTGTAATCCATTTATAGAATCTGTGAAACTGTATATTCATCTGACAGAAGCTCTTGCTATTTGAAACTTGGTCTATTGTACTACTGTCTTGGCAGTGATGAATTGATGCTTATAATATTCAATTAAAAACATTTATCATGGTGTAATGGTGATCTCCCTCATTCATACCACCTGACCTCTGCCTCCTCATATGTATAGTCATATGCCTTCAATCAGAGGTGAAGAATCCTCAGTAGACAAACACTAGTGTGCCCAATATAATAGTGTTTATGGTTTTCCACAATCAGGAAACCATGAATAGTTGTATCAGTTGAAATACATGTAGAAAGAAATTCTGATTGTATATAGATTATTACTCTTCAATTCATTCATGATTCATTTCAAAAGAACTAATCAAAGTAGGCAAAACTACTAATGCTCAAAAGTTCCGGGAGACCAGCACCTGAGCCTGTGCCTTAACTGGAGCAGGCCACTAATGGAGGCCACATCCTTCTGGTGGGCCAGGTAGTGCAACTGTTCTTGGGAGGTGTTGAGGCCAGGAGGTGGGACATGTGTTATTGACTGATGGAGAGCTGATTACTGTGGACAAGGTTAGGGAGGAAGGGGGTGGGGCAGAGAGAGAAATAGGGTGAATGAAAGATGGAGGAGAGGGAGGGAGAAGAGGTGAGAAACATGGAACAGATGCATGGTAGGGGAGGTGAAGAGCACGCACACATGCGTACGTGCATCTCGCACACATACACACACACACACACACAATCAAACAACACATTGCATACAGCTGGATCCTTGCAAGGTTTACCTTTGCCTTATGAAGACTGGCAGTGATGACTCTCCCTGCTCCTGGAGCCGGTACCTTAAAAGGATCGCGCCAATGGACCCCATACCCTTTGGTAGCAGTCCAGGGTGTTATTGACAGATGGAGAGCTGATTACTGTGGAAAAGATGTGGAGAGAAATAAGGTGAATGAGACATGGATGGAGAGAGCTCTGGAGAAGAGGTGATGGAAAGTAAAGGGACATGGGACAGATGATACGTGAATCATTACCTCAAGTCCTTACTCTATTTTCTTTCACAGTTGATTCCCAGTCCTCTGCCTCTGCAATCTCCTTGCCATCGTCACAGATGTCATTCTCACCTTTTTGAACATATGCCTGACAAGTGAACAGATCAGTCAATAATTTAAATCCACTAACCACGTTCCCATACAAGCACTATACTGCTACAAACCACACACTCACCCCATACACATGCACAAACACACACACACATGCACACACACAAACACACAATCACACAGAAATATAACAGAGACACAATTGTACTTGCATGTATATATAGGATAAAATTCATTATTTTTCTTACCAATTAGAACAGTCATGATATGGCCAGTGGGGGGACAGGCATATCAAGTGGGGGACAATACCATAATCAAAGGCAGGGCTTTGCCTGATTTAATTAATATAATGGTGTCTCTTATGGTAAAAAAAGCAAAGCGTCCCCTAGCTCAGTGAGTAGTCCAAACCAGACCCCTTGGTCCTAACATGATATAATATTCTATATTTGCCACTGTTCGGAGCAGTCTTACATGTTGGAGAACAAAAATGGCTATAGTGCCCAGCAGGGAATCAGTTTTACCAAGGGGGTGGGGAAGGGGAAGGGCAATTATACTCCTGGTATCATGCACACACACACAACATACCCACATTCGTATTTTTACCATAATCACACACACCCTCCATACTATCCATCACCTCTGCTTCCGTAGCACCGATCACACGAACGCGCACTCATAGCACGCACACACACACACACACACACACACACGCACACACACACACACACACACGCATACACACTCACACTCACTCTCACACACACACACATGCACACACAGACACATGCAGATACACACGCATGCACAGTGTGTGCGTATGTAGCGTATTGAGGTCCAACAAGGGGCTACGCCCAACTACATAGACTCCCACGCACACACGCGCACACACACACACAAACACACACACACACACACACACACACACACACACACACACACACACACACACACACACACACACACACACACACACACACACACACACACACACACACACACACACACACACACACACACACACACCACACACACACACACACGTCCACAATTCAGTGTAAGGATCCGAGCTGAGCGTACAGTTTTCATACATACGTACTGCTGTACTGCTCCGCTGAGGCATTCGTTCGTCGGAAGCGCTAGAAACTGTACTGGGACACGCCTCCCGTTGTTTCGGGCCTGGACTCACGTCGCATTCCAGGAACGACCCCCCGTTCCGCGCACGAGTTCCGATTCCAAACCATTTTTCATTTTTCAATATTCAATTTTTTGGAAAACGAGTAGACTACAAAATTGATGGTTATTTGGTTAATTCGTTTTTACGGCAGAATGAAATAATGGCTATTGTGCAGCGAATTTTAACAAGTGGAATATTGAATCGAACCTAATTTGCGGTCATAATTTTATTATTCTTGAATAGAGAAACAAATAATTGAAATGGCCGAAATATACACGGACCGTGTAGGTTTAGCAGGAGAATAAATAAAGGCAAAACTTTTCTTCCATCTCACTATCATTAATTACCCATAAACATATGTTGATGGTGACCTGTGTAAACCAACTAAATGAAGATTTGCAGATCATTGACACTTAAACTCACATGAAAGAAAGCGATTTAATTGCTGCACAGACAAGGAATGCACATTTCTAGAAACAGGTTAGTCAAAATGGGTTTGTCCAGGGTCATACAGTTGCCAAAGGACCATTATCTATCACCATAAATCACCCCTAATAAACGTTGGTGGCCACGGCTTTAATAGCTATGGTGCTCCATGTCTACATGCTTCGAAGCAACTGCTGCAGCCCCTTTAGTTGATGGATGAGCAGCGATGATGCCAACATGAGCATTTGTATGTTCGACAGTAAATATAGATGATAAGAAGAAGAATGAAGAGGAGGGAAATATTTATTATTCATCAATCCTTGGGAATATGTCAAGAAAACTGAAGTTAAGATATCATGCCTGCATCTACTGATACAAAAGCTGATAAAAGCATGCAACAGACTCTGAGGCTAAACATATTCCTCAAAGGAAGATGATGAGGAGTAATGGAATCCATTGGAAATCATACCTCAGTAGGAGAACTACAAAAATGCAGTGGAAATGACCAAAAAAGATGTAGTGAAGATTTCCCAAAACTTCGAAAACTGTAAAGAGAGTTGGCTAAAAAATAAATCACTGTAGACAGAGCTATCAACAAAATAGAATGTATGTAATGTATGCATCTATGCATGTAGGCAGGTATGCATGTATGCAGGCAGGTATGCAGGTATGCAGGCAGGTATGCAGGTATGCAGGTATGCAGGTATGCAGGTATGCAGGTATGCATGTATGCATGTATGCAGGTATGCATGTATGCAGGTATGCATGTATGCATGTATGCAGGTATGCATGTATGCAGGTATGCATGTATGCAGGTATGCATGTATGCAGGTATGCATGTATGCATGTATGCATGTATGCATGTATGCAGGTATGCATGTATGCAGGTATGCAGGTATGCAGGTATGCATGTATGCATGTATGCATGTATGCATGTATGCATGTATGCAGGTATGCATGTATGCATGTATGCAAGTATGCATGTATGCAGGTATGCATGTATGCAGGTAAATTTTAGGTTTTTCAAGAGCATCATGTTATCATGCTGAGTAATAGCTAGGAGTCTACCATCATCATGCTCCAGGAGTGACCCAAACATCGAACAGTATAAAATTTGGCTGTGTATAACCAACATTTATCCTGTAACTAACTGTAGGAAGCGTATTGAACGTCATGCTTGTTTCAGTTTACAAATAGTGAAGTGCAACTAAAAGCTAGATAAGGTAAGGTACTGTAGAAAAAATTTACTTTGCTTAATACAAACATCTCCACCAGCTGCAATAGGAACTTTCTTAGTCACAGGATTTGTAGCTGAGATAGTTGTAAAAGCAGGGCACACAATGCTACCACCACTCCAACCCTCCCCGGCTCTGATTCATTCTATTCTTAGTAATTATAACACATTCTCCATAAATGTTTTGGAGATGTTTCAGCAAGGAAAACATTGGTACTGAAGGTAACCGACACTTTTGAATGGGATGGTTTCCGCACAAAGGTACCTAACATATACAAATTCATGTATGTACAATAGAAATGTATATAGTACTTGGGTTGAAATGTATGGCTAATAAAACATCCAGCAACTCCATGAACGATACTTCAATTCTCAGTGCGTAAGAAGCAGAATATTAAAAAAATTGAATCTTTAAAAAAAAAGCATGCCTCTTCATGGAAACGATCCGAACTGAACTGTTTTGTTTAGAACTTTTGATAGCCAGCATAACATCTTCTAAGTGAAGATGTAAATTTTGCATGGTATGTAAGGCTTTCAAAAGCTAAGATCAGAGGAAATAAATGTACAATGGACAAAAAGAATGCAAGCAACAGCTTTAGAAGACATGCTGACAAGAATTTCAATCTCCTCATTCTAATATGGAACCTTACGAATACTGGTGCATCTACAAGTAGTGGTGTATCTATCTGAGCATGAGCACAAATAGCACATTTGAACTGCAGGAGCTGCACCAGTGCTGTATTGACCAATGTGCACTTCAGCAACTGACAGGTAGTCACTGATACCAGTTGTGTTGTTGCATGAGTATTATTTATACAACTGAACAATGATACATGTAAATAGATTACATGGTCAGTTGTTGGTGATGATCAGCATAAGGCAGGTAAATCTCAACTGTATACAGCGCACAATTGATCTGACCAACACTAAGCTTGAACATAAGCACATAACTGAGAGAATGTAATCTGCCCCTCCCGCCCCCCCCCCCCCCCCCCCCCCCCCCCCCCCCCCCCCCCCCCCCCCCCCCCCCCCCCCCCCCCCCCCCCCCCCCCCCCCCCCCACCAAAAAAATAACAGACTGTGAATGAATGGAAACTATAACATTGCAGTTTAGTATCATTAATAGCCTGGTATGTATAGAGTCATTGCTGAGGAGAATAAACTCCATATTTCATTTCCAAATCAAAAGCATGTTTCTCATAACCAACTGCACGAAGGGCTGATGACAATTGCTGAATAGAGATGGGTATTGCCTTGTTCAACCACTTTGCCAACAGTGCTTCATAGTAGTCTTTCATGTTGGATCGCCCTTTTTCATTACTTATATCATCTAGCTCATTCATCATGAAGCCAAGTTCTCTTCCAATATCTCTCCATTTTGAGCATACCTTTTTAGTTATGTTGAATAATTCACTATGTAAACCTTGAACCTCATCTGGGGGAAGGGAATAATATATTCAACTGCATAGCTCCAATGGATAAGTGTATTATACAATGCTCAATTATTATAAATACAGGATACTTAGTTAGGAACATAATTACAATATGGTTATTTGCATTGTTGGAGAATTCTTAACAAGCACACACTAGTTATATCATGCAGTAACAGCCACGGATGTTACAATGTACATGTACATGTTGGAAGTGATGAAGTACATGTATGCATGCATACATGTATGTCATATTTGCTCTCTGTCAAATGTATCCTCTCATCCAGTACCAATATGACACATCTTTATACCTTTAAACAGGTGACTTAGATGTGGTTCTGCCATCACCCAGTCATTCACATCAACCTTCCTGTCATTGTAGTCAACCACAAAAGGGTATCCCTTGCCAACTGCTTCCTTGAAGTGGGAATAGTCTACACAGGGTAGCGTAGATAGAGGCACACCCTTGGAGTACACATGGCTTGCTTGGTGAGGATCAACTATGGCCTCTTTGACATCAACAGAAGGGCAGAACTCAGTGCAGGTACCTCTGATCATTTCGAGGACCGCGTAACACACCTGATACCTATCAAGGCTCGGAAAGGACATGGTTACATAACAATGGGACCGTTCCCTCACTTCCACTATCACATCCACACCGTCCTTGCTAGTCCAGCTGACGCCATCTTTCCATACCTTGCAGCGTCTCTGATACTCATGAATGCAAGGGTCACCAGTAGTGTTGGAAAGACAAAATTTATAGGCCAATCTTAGAATGAGTACATGACAGAAACGAGGGGAGAAAAATTGGTACTTGGTACAGGTATGCAAATGCCAGCCTAGAGTGGATCCTGATGAGGTAATGAGATCATTTGGTCTAGATTCTTTAACCTTGGCTGGGAAGAAAAGAAGAGGACCCTCATCAGCTGATGGACACCTTGGCATTAGGTTGGTGGAAACTCCTGCTACTGTGACCTGCTGACACAAGTCATACAGAAACAGAAACTGAACAATCATATCAATGCAGTACTGTGTTTTGCGAAAGTAATACTTCAGATCAGGCAGAACAATCACTCCAGTATTACTTGCTATGGGTAGGTGTTCTTCAAAGGTTGAAGGAGCAAAGAGGACTCCATTAACCTCCAGCAGCAACACCTCTGGGCGAACAACTATCCAGCTGTTGCCAACATCACAATCCATGAACACGATAAACCCTTTGCCTGACAACGTTCTCAAAAGCAACACGACTTCAGTGGTCTCAGTTGGAAGAACTTTAGGTTCCTCTTTCAGCAAAAGGCCTAGCAGATCAGAGAGAGAAATGGCAGTCTGGGGTTTCGGGATTTTGTCGTTCAAGAAGGCATACATCACGTGGCTATTGAGTGATATGACAGGGTGTTGGGCAATGACATGTTCATTGGTATCATGAAGAAGGGACATAAATCGCTCCACTTCTTCTCCAACAAATGCAGTGGCATTAAGGGCAATGTACTTAACAAAGGTGTGCTTCTTTAATGCATCCATCACAACTCTCTCTATAACCCCACGTTTTTTTGTCTAGCTGCATTTGGTCAGATATTTGATCGGCATGGGTACCTACAACAATGACAGAAGATTTCTGTGGACATTTGTGACAGACGTCCCCAATCATTGCAGACCAGTAGTATAGCTGCAGTGTGATGCTTTTGACATCAGATTTAAACAGGTTAACTAGTAACAAAAGGTAGAAGGACTGAGAGAAATAGACTCCAGGACTGCACAGTGGCTACTGTAGTATTCATGGTGTCCAGCAAGGTCAAATAGCATCATGTTTAACTGAGGATGCTTGATTATATGAGGAATAATTCCAGCTGTTAGAAGCTTTACAGGTTCAGGCTCAGAGGCATCAGACATTTCCCCCTACAAAAGAGCAAAAAGCATTAATAAATGTTGCACTAGTTACATGTAAATGGGTAATTTTTGATTAGTTAGCCACCTATACATTTCATATTTAATGGTAATTAATGAAATTGGTCTTAATTAAGCTAAAGTATAAGTGGCATCAGACAACTACAATTAAATGCCGATTATTCTGCAGTATACAACATCCTGTTTACATAGCATATTTTACATAATCTCCAGCATTCTATTCATACATGAGATGTAACTGTCCAAAGATCGTTTCAGAACCCTGCTTGCATTATGGTGAAAGTGGAGTGTGGGGGTCAGGATGGTGGCAGGGAATTATGATTATACTTCTAGGTTAATGTATTCATAGCATTTTATTGAAAACAGAAATGCATCTACTGCAGTCAGACATTTACAAGTTTGTTAATAAACTGGCTTTAGTTTTCAAAGAGTAGTAAGAACGTCTTCATGTTTATTTTGGATCACAATTCCCATGCCAGATTCAAACGTATGGACATCTGATCATCAGGCAAAGTCATAAATTAGTTTAGTTTCTACAATGCATAAAGACTTTGATTTGGTTCAGTGCTACAGCAAGCAAGGTAAAATGACCACTGCTCTAAGGAGTTCATTTTTAACATTGCATTTAACATGTACAGTGGTTACTAAATATGGTACTATTGTACAAGTACAGTACATGCCCACTATCATGGCTAATCATTTCCCAATATGTTTATGACACTGGAATTCTCAACAAATTTGTTAACTTAGTCGGTGGAGGGAGGTGGTGAAAAAAATAAAACCACTGACTAACGTGAGGTATGTGCAACTCACCTTGTTATTTCCAACTGAGAACGATACTTTATGACCTACAATAAGTATGTACATATACTCATAATCTCCTTTACCTTCTGTAAATAGAACTGCACATGTGCTATTACAGTACTAAGCAGGTTGTGCAATTATTATATTACATGTAATATGCATTTTACCTGTGCCAATGTGGTCTTTCCTGATCCCGTATCTCCAGAAAGGATAATTTTACCAAAGGAATGGACAGGGTAGTCTTCACAGCAGTCAGTGTATCTCTTGAGAAGGGTGATTATTTCATAGTTAGTAGCCAGCTGCAAAGCTATTCGATGGCCAAAGTCTTTTGTGTTCACATTAATTCCAGGTGCTGCCAGAAGAATTTTAACACTATCAACTTGACTAAACATTGAGGCCCGATGCAGTGCTGTATAACCATTTCTCTGCAAAGATTCAAAGATTATAGGATTGCTTTTATCAACAATACAGAAGCAAGGACAAATGATGCTGATCTCACTAACTTTTGTTGAATTTTTCCCTTTAATTATAAGAGCACTAACTTGTCTCTTTCAGTCAGTAAAGCTATACTTGCGTGCATGTGTATGCACTGAAAACAATAATGAATCAAATTATTACATCAAGATGCACATGCATTGCATCATCTCAAATCATGCTTCAACACACATGACATGTTGTAGTTAATCTTCCCAATTGAATGTCTACTTCCTCCTGCCTCTTGATTTGTACCCCACAAACGTCACAGCTGGGTGTAAATGCTCATGTTGTGATGGAGTGAACCTAGACTTCTTACTGTGATGCATTCTCTTTTCCATTATCTCACTTCACTCCTTCTATTGCTACTAGCTACTGATAATGCTAACTCACCTTAGTTTGATGGTTGATTGCTGCGCCTCTGTTCAACAGCACATTCAGACATTCAACGTGCCCCAGTGACGCTGCCCTCATTAATGGAATCTCTTCATCCTGTAACTGATTATGTATAGTAATTAAAGGTCACCCTTACAGAAATTGCTTTCATATGCAGCCAGTTCAGTATTGGAAAATACATTTTTCACCTAGACAATTTTTGTGACAAGGTGACAAATTAAATATAAATAGTCTGAAAATGGGATTTAAACATTTTTAGTTGCAACTTCTTTTCTACTTTTCCATTAGCTATTCATTGTCTAAGCATAGCTACAATAATAATGATTTAGTACAGTAGCAATTAGTAAGACTGCATATTATTCATGTGGCTTTCCCCAACCCCATTTCTGCACACCTCAGCAATTAGTGAGTTTCACTTCTTGCTTGCCATAGTATTTGACACGGTCAAAAATGGGCACCCCTGGTTACATGGATTTGAAAACTGCTATCAAGTTATCAAGTCTGGATAATGGCTGCATGATTTCTAGCACAATAGTGGCCAGACACTACACGATTTTAAAGGGAGTTACGGATGGTAAAGAACTAAACACATGGTAAAGACAGGAATAATGGGGTAATTCTTGATTTTCGCTGCATGTACAGTAATGCAAGGGAATTGATAGAGTTATTATGCCTACCTTGGCATTAACATCAACCCCAGAATCAAGTAGTTCAGTGACTACCTTGGCCTTGTTCCCATCCACAGCATCATAAAGTTTCTGCTCTGGTTTCTGCAGAGAAGACATGCTGACATTGCATTTTGGAACTAACACAACGTTGAATAACTCATCAAGAAAAATCATAGTAATTTTTCTGCATACTATACATGCAAAGTAGCCAAAAGATTTCTACTCCAGCAAATTCAATTTGTGTGGCATATGCCCACACGCAGTTCTATTGGCCTATAGACATTTGAGCCCATAAACCCCAGGCACAACAATCATCGACAATCATGGGTTTAGTACTGCATCAATTGCTTTTAATAACTCATCAATTTTAAAACTGATAGCGGACATAACTATTTTATATACATACGTGCGGATGAGGAACCTTTTTCTTGATGGCTGGCATTAGCCACTATAGCGCGAAGCCAGGCTACCTGGTAGTCTACAGTAGTACATGCTGAACACATGCATGCTATTGCTATTGATATGTGATGATGGGGATGATGTACACATGCATTCAAACACACATACATGTAACTTCAGAACTATATAATAATGTTTGGCTCTCTAAGTAAATATATCCTAACTCCATGATCAAAAATGTATTGTAAAGAAATCTGAATAACCTACATGTAGGTATTTGGCTGGCAAATTGCTATTCGCAAAAATCGATTTCGTTTTTGAAGTACTCGGAAAATAGATTTTCAGATCCACAATATCGATTAGTGTTCGAAAAAATCAACTTGAATTAGACTTTGTTCCACTTAGAGACTTGACTTGAATTCAGTTACAAATAAATCAATCATCATTGGTTAAACTGCACATATCTTTCTAATTTTACACCACCCTATCTTGGTTTGTGCAACACTGAGGACCAAGACCTATATTTAAAATGCCCGCAGTCTAGTGTACATTGAATACAAGAGCCTGTATATGTAGCTCTTTAACCATACCTTATCAGAATTCATCTCAGCCTGTATTAATTTTATTGCTTCTTCTAACTTTCCATTTCTCGATGCCTCCATAAGCCTCTCCTACAACAGTTAAGTAAAGATATAAATGTACAGGTACATAATTCACCTCTCAGGTATGTACATGTATCAGTCAATTGAAGAGTATATTGATTGAAGAGTATAAGAGTATATTACAGGAAGTGCTCAATAGCATCGAAATTCTATGGTACCAAAGTACATTATCATTGCACGTAATAATATGCCATGATGTACAAGTACATGTTATTAGCTATCAAGTTAATCAGGTGTACAATGTATATGTGCAAACAGAGAATCAACGTACAATGTGCAAATTATGTAAGTGAGCCACAAACAAGCTTGCATAGCATGCATTGAAACCCAATGATATATTAACAAATGGTAAAAAATCCCTCATGCAGATACAATGCACATCAGCACCTGATAAAGGTCAGAACCCGCATCTATGTGGTGGTGTGTCTTGACATCCAAAAGAACTTTCACACAATCAATATGGCCGTAGTGCAATGCAAAAACCAATGCAGTCTTCTCACACTGTAAGAAGACAGTGCATATGTAAGCATAGATTTGCAGCAAAGATTATATACATGTACACCATTTGAGGAAATGCCAGAAAACCTTTATACGCAGTTTAAAGAGCAGGTTCGTTATCATAAAGAAATTGCTGCTGCTAGGTATTTGTCTCACCTCTTCCTTAAGATTGGTCTGGGCACCACCATCCAGCAACACTTTCACACACTCAGCATTGCCGATTCCTGATGCGTACATCAACGAAGTCCTTCCAACCTAAAAGCAGGGGACTAAATGATCAGAGTGCCACACAGTATCTTTGTTAAAGTTTTTTCACCAATTGGAGCTGATACAACGACATCTGGGTATGATTAACAATAATACATGTGAAAATGGTAACAATAAAGAGTACATTCCGCTTGCAAATTAGCATCTTGGCTAGCAGTTAAATTGAATTAAATTGGACCACACAAGAAGTTTTCAAATGCTCAAACATCATCGTTTACAGAATATCACTCACATTGTTGTAATGATTGACATCAGCACCTCTATTCACAAGGGCTCTAACACAATCAGCACGGCCATGATATGCTGCCCTCATCAGCGACGTCCACCCATCCTGCAACAGACGACCTTTTAGCACTTGGTGTGACCTTATTGCAGGTTGCAATATTAGTGCAATTTGAGTACATAGTGTGGTAATGTCATCATCAAAACTAGTGTGTTAGGTCAGCATACTGAGTATGCATTGCACAAACCTTCATGTGAAGTGTTATCATTTGGCTTTATGTTATAGATATTTTTATCTATAAAAGGATGCAAAAATACAATTTTTCAAATGCCTTGAATTCTGCAAATGTGCAAAGAGAAATGCACACCTTGAGATATGGGAGATTATGATAAAGACTAGAGGGTGACCTTGCTTCCTTGTACACCACACTGTTCACCTTCATTATTAATCGTATGAACAAGAAACTTGGGATGCATTGTAGGTCTGTGCATTGTTTTATTGTGTTGCAACATTTACCTGTGATGGCTGTGTAAGTGTTATAGTGGCCATTTTGTAAGTTCAGTGTGGGATATGTGAGTATGTGTAGTTTGTAAATACAACTACAGCAGAGCAGTGATTTTGTACACTGAATTTATAATCAATTAACTTTCTAGTCCTGTAGTTTGTTTAATTCTGTGACAGCTAAGTATTTTTCGCAGATGTATTTGAAACCCCCAAGTCTTATAAATAACATGAATGCATAATGCATTGCATTAGGAAAACGTTTCAGTTTACTAAGGAACAACTTTTAAAACTGTATATTTCTCGCTGTCCTCCTGAAAGTATACCCCATTTAATTCTTGCTTGGATTGAATCACATCATTTGAAAATATTTCATGCCCATAACTAAAAACTGAATTGATATGAATTGTATGTACACTTTAACCACATCCGAGAAGCACATGCATGGTCCAATCATTCAAAGATGTACTGTAAGTGAGGCTAACCTTAGTCTGGTGATCTATGTTGGCACCCCTCTCCAAAAGCACTTTCACACAGTCAACATGACCAAATCCTGCTGCAAAACCTAATGGTGTCCTACCATCCTGTAAGGAGAAAGACTATTTTTTTACAAGAATCAGAAATAATTATGATGGTGGTACAACACACAAGTATAAAGGTTTCATGCATAACATGTACACGTCAATGTTAGTTAAGGTGTGCAAGTCAGAGTCCTTGTACATGTTCCACAAGAAGCATAACTAGTTGGCTATATTACAAGAGGCGCAATCGATTTTAATACATTTGTAGCTGCTGCAATACAGTGTACATCCATAACTCGCTCTTGCCTCCCCTTGCCGGGATCAGCCACTTTGCAGGGAACATTAGATGCACCGCCTGAATGCCTTCCATTAAAATATATGTAGCAAGCCTATACAAGTCTGTTACTGGTCATATATGATGACATGTGTTCATGCAGTGTGGAAGTTGCAGGACGGCTTAGAATCCTGGGATGGATGACAATGTAAAGGGCATTTGCTCTATTTTGCATTAAAGGGATCGCTTCTTAAAAAGCAGATGATAGCTTCGTGGCTAGAAAGCATTACATAGCTAGAACCATTGTAATGATTTTTTCTCTCTTCTGCAAAAGCGTTTGCATTGCAAGCAACCCACATTATTAGTACATGTACATACAGCCTCATCGTGATACTCTGATGAATTATATTACTTCCATCATTAGAGGGTCGGTGTTGCTAAAACACTGCTGTGCTATGCCAATTGGATTTGTATCCCTTGGATGCGGACTACGGCAAGTGATGTAATATCACTAGCTGTCGCTGTTAATGCAGACGGGCTGAGTGTAGCAAAAAATCTCCTGCCATCTAGGACTTGTAGCAACTTTGAAAATGTTGGGCACTATAGTGCCGTGATGAAGAGCAACAAGGCTGTATGTTTATTGATATAAATGTACATGTAAATAAGCAGCAGTGATGTATACACAATGTGTATGATATTTAGCATTAATGCTATTAATTAACATTAACCATTATGAATTTGCTGTGGGAAGTTATGCTAAAGCATATTTGCCATTCATTATGCGATTAATTAACATTAACCATTATGAATTTGCTGTGGGAAGTTATGCTAAAGCATATTTGCCATTCATTATGCGATTAATTAACATTAACCATTATGAATTTGCTGTGGGAAGTTATGCTAAAGCATATTTTCCATTTATTATGCGATTGATGTCAGTTGAAAGGAACGTTATATAGAATACAAGTCACCTCATCAGTAGCCTCAATATTGATGCCCTGGTCAAGCAGCCTTGTGAGCTCTTCAGTTCTGCCATCTCTCGATGCATCTCTTAGCTGCTGCTCCAGTTGCTACAGTGATAATGAGTGCCACTTAAATTATAAGATCCACCCACAATTGAACCCTCACACCATTCACTACATAATTATTAATGCGTGTCAATAAGAGGTGTAATATTATTGAATTTAAATGTATTTACCAAGTAAGATTTTGAATATTTCTAAACTCAATGTGATTTGGAGACAGTTAACATTTCTTCAAATTTATGACACAAATTTACTAACGTTTCTATTCAGTAAGTTCAACTGCACAAGCATTTATCCTTTAAATGAACTTTGTGATATGCACAGTACAATGTAAATCTACGCTATTGGACACTAATGCAATTACATTCTTCATGTCATCATCCACATCATCATTGCCTTGATCAAAACCTCTCTCTCCAGAGAATGCAGCAATGGCAGCGTCTGTGACAGGATGGGAAGTAGCATGCAACCTGACCTCTAAACCATCTTCATTTTTGTCTTTAAAAAGAGGCATTAGCCTGGAATGAAGAGGGAGGGAGGGAGGGAGGGGAAGGGGGGGAGGGAGGGAGGGAGGAGGGAGGGAGGGAGGGAGGAGGGAGGGAGGGAGGGAGGGAGGGAGGGGAGGGAGGGAGGGAGGAGGGAGAGGGAGGGAGGGAGGGAGGGATGGGAGGGAGGGAGGGGAGGGAGGGAGGGAGGGAGGGAGGGAGGAGGGAGGGAGGGAGGGAGGGAGGGGAGGGAGGGAGGGAGGGAGGGAGGGAGGGAGGGAGGGAGGGAGGGAGGGAGGGAGGGAGGGAGGGAGGGAGGGAGGGAGGGAGGGAGGGAGGGAGGGAGGGAGGGAGGGAGGGAGGGAGGGAGGGAGGGAGGAGGGAGGGAGGGAGGGAGGGAGGGAGGGAGGGAGGGAGGGAGGGAGGGAGGGAGGGAGGGAGGGAGGAGGAGAATGAAAATAATGAGGGTACATAGGAACATAAGCATCTTATCCACACATAACTACACATAAATATGCACCACTACCTGTCCAAAGCAGCAGCTGCTTGTTCATGTGCATTGTCAATACTCAAAGCCGCAGTATAGTCAATGTAGGCTTGCTCATATCTGTTGCAGAAGTCAACACAAGTATAGAATTGTACATTATATAATTATGTAATAACCATGAGTGCTCGCATGCAAGTGGATGCAGGTTCTTTCTTTTGTGCTATAAGTTCAAGTTCAGGTACTGTAACTCCAACTGTGGTAATGGCAGCAATTTAGAAGATTTTTAAATGCAGAGCAACAGTACATGCATGCTTAAAAACTAAAATGCATACACGCCAGCTGAGGAAAGCAGTGATATTTGTGAAGCCCTACTATTATGGAACAGCAGAATCTTTTTAATCAGAATGCAAGCTACAATCAATGTTAATATACTGGCAACAGCAATCACTCACTGCTTTAGGGATTCGTAAGCTGTTGCTCTATTTAGAATTGCCTTGGCATCAAGGGGCAACAGGCTGAGTGCACGTGAGCAATCATCTATGCATCTCTGGAAGTCCCCAATCTGTAACAAGCAAGCTGCTCTCCCATTTAGCAACAGGGCAGTAGAAGGTCCATGTTCATTAAGACTCTGGCTGGAAACGTGTGGGCGAAAGAGTGGGGTGGGAAGAAGGGTCACACACATATACATATAAAAGTTTCCGCCACGCCTCCACTTATTTCATGATTAGTAGCCTTATTCAACTTTTTTTAAACATCCTTACGTACACAAGAGGGCAA
Source organism: Ephydatia muelleri (assembly GCA_013339895.1). NCBI lineage: Eukaryota > Metazoa > Porifera > Demospongiae > Spongillida > Spongillidae > Ephydatia > Ephydatia muelleri. The sequence continues at coordinate 5,104,924 of JABACO010000007.1, forward strand.
TTATTTATTGCATATATCCATACCATTTGCAACTTGAAAAACGTTGAGACACACTAAATAACTGTGCAAATCTCACACTATTGCACTAGTTCATTTCTCACACGTACCTTTATCAAGTTCACTAAGGGCAGCGGAGTATTTTGTATCTGCCTCTGCATACGAACCGATTTTGAAAAGCGTGTCAGCTTCATCCTTGAGGCTCTGAACATTTGGAAGAGGGGAGTGAGGGACCGGCTCTTTCACCAACAGGCGCGATGAATCGGGCTCAGCATTGTGCTTTGTTGCCAAATCAAGTTCAGACTCGGACACATTGTGAGACACTCCATTGAGAGTGCTGCTGCTTCTACCTGGGCTGACATTATCAAACACACCCATTACTGTAGCATGAATACTGTGTCCAGCTTCGCAGTTGGCAGCTACGAGATCGCTGCTGGCACCAACCAACTCCCTCTCGAGTGCTTCCAGTTGTGTCAATGCTGTTGGGTTTGAAGGTTCCAACTGGAGCACCTTCTGCAGGTCAGCAACTGCACCTTGGTAGTTCTTCAAACACTTGTATGCAAATGCACGCCGCAACAAAGCTGCATAGAGAGATTTGGACAATACCTAGGTCATTTAAAAGTTCAATGGGTCCCATGCACATTGATGCAGTAAACAATGAAAATGTCTTGGGGGTCTACAATACTGTGCACTTGAATAAGAGCATAATACCTTTAGTGAAAGCATCAGCAATTGTAGTGTGCAGGGGGGGGGGGGGGGGGATGCACATTACATGTACATGTATGTGAAGCACAAAAGTACTACTATTCATCTAAAATCATTATCCATTTAAACCATATGAAATCCCTGTTGCTTGAAAACAGCACATTTACAGGTACAGTATGTCTGTATGAATAGTGGTGAGCTTCTACTCTCTTGCATTTGGGAATGAACACGTCTATTCTATAATTTTTGAGTGTGAATTTCAGTCTTTGTCCAAATGATCCACATTTCCTTACTTTGTGCTTACCTTCTATGCTGGTAGGGAGCAACTTCCAAGCTGCAACACTGTCATGGACAGCATCAGAAAATCTTCCCAACTTGATAGCTATGATTATTTAGATGTGGAGAATTGGAGAACACATTAGCACTGCACTCAGTATGGTAACAGATTATTGCAAACACCATCCCATATACATAATAAGTCCCAAAACTATCTCCCAGTCCTGCATGACTGGCATATTTATATACAACACAATTGCAAGGTCCAACACTGATCTGTGGACATCTTGACAGTTTCCTGTATAGAGACTGAAAAAGCTCCATCCATTATGGTCAGGATGTATGGGTAATCCTATTTTCTTCCCCGTAGCGCAAAGTCAGGACAAAATGTCAGTGATGCATTTATCCTTCTGGCGAAAAAGGTTCTTCAAAATCCAGAGCTTTATAATCCCACAACTATTTGGCTGACACCCATACACCGTCATCCAGAAGCTTATTGCCAGTAGTGCTCTTACCAAAGCCAGTCCTTCCTAACAATAAAATATCGTCGTACTGGCATGCGGACGACGGCTGAGAACTGTCGTTGTTCATGAGGATATTACACATCGGTATATTCTATGCGGTACATTAATTTTGGGTGGTCTCGACTCCAGACCTGAATACGTCACATTGTGGATGAATTTACATAACCGCTACACGTACATACCGCAGGGCAAGCAAGTTGAGCAAGCTAGCTGGGAGCGGCTTCTCTTGACCCTCCCATGGCCTGCATGTAGCTTCAGTATAAGTGGGGGGGGGGGGGGGGGGGGGGGGGGGGGCCTATACACACTCCACTGGTTCTATGTGGATGTGATTTGACAATCGATTTTATTGCATGAAAACACAAGCTAGATTTACAGAGGATGTTACTAATCACCTGCAAAATCACTACATGATTCAAACAAATCAGGGTTTACCTATTAATTTGTACCTGCACGTACACGTGTGCAGTATGGCGGTTGAGTCGGCTACAAATTAAAGGACCATTGCAATGCTAAAAAAGACGGAAGATGTCACTTCCTGACGAGTTGATATTTCTAAGAGAGCAAGTACGGCTACTGCATGACTGACAGAGTTTCCCTTGTGGAAGCATTGCGAGACAAAGTGAACGAACTTGAAGAGAAACTGGAGAACATCACACCCGAAACAAATAGTACCGGTATGTGACCTCTTTTCATTGGAAACCTAGATCCATAACTACAGCTGTAGTCATGCATATTGCTCAGTATCCCGGTAAGGTTGAAAGTTGTCCGCGCACGACATGCATTCGTCGATCGGTACCGCGCGCGCCTGTTATGAACAGCAGTGTGCAGCTTATGCCAAAATACACATGTATGGATATCCTTATTTCTAGACTCATCTGAACCAACCGAGAACGAGCTAAAACCAAAACAACTTGTACCATTGGTAAGTCAAATTAAATCGACGTAGCTTGCGCGTTAATTGGCTATCCTGCAGCGGGAAGCATTCGCCTCCTACCCTGAACTAAAGGACCTACTAACGAGTACTCGTGGTGTGAGCTGGATAGTAAGCTACTGGATGGACTTGTTGGAGCTGTGGAAACAGGTCTCCGCTATAGCAAGTTTACTGCATGTGCCTCCTGTTACTGAGATTAAAAAACGAATAAAGGTATTCATTTATTACATCCGAGTGCTCATGTTAAACATCTCTTCTAATGTACCACATGTACAGAATTACTATTCAATGCGACGAAGCAGCAAAAGATTGAAACTGATGAAGAAATGCATAGAAAACGCCGTCTTTCACTGAAGAAAAGTAGTTGCTCACATATGTATGTATCATGCATGCAGTCAAATGAAATAAATTTAGTTTTTCATTCTCTTCATTTTATAAACAGCTTTTAAAAGGCAGTGAAGAATGCAATAAAAAAAGGAAAGATTGCTTTGGAGGACACAGAAGGTATTGACAAATAAGGAAGTCTGTCCCAGTGAATGCAGAAGATGTAAACCTTGATGAAGATGTGTCTGTGGACCATGTAAAGAGAAGGCTGGAAATATGATCAAAGGCAAGAGCAGCACATCAAGTGGTGAATTCAGAAGGCAGAATCTCTATCTCGAGCAGAGAGAGTGACTTATCAGTTAGAAATTTCTCTGATGGTGGTGATGCATGACTGAACTTGAACTCTTTACATCTTGATATGGCACACAACTATCATCTAGAAACCTGTAACCAGCTGGATGCCTTAAGTTTTGGTCTTTTTGCCAGCAACTTAGGGCATTACATCCTGGGTACTGGTTCCAAGATGTTGGTTGTATAAACAACTTGAAATCAATTAATGTAATCAATTGCCAGATTTTGTTATACAATCACCTACCAAATCAAAAGTGATTTGTCATTGATTTTAAGGAGATTTATAAAGGATTCTTTGATATAAAATCACCTGCCAAATCAAAAGTGATTTTTCATTGATTGTAAGGGAATGTATAAAGGATTCTTCTATAGAATCATGTCCAAATCCTTCATTGATTTTATGAATGATTCGTGCTTGATTCATACAATGCTTTTTTTTCTATTCAATCAAGTCTTGATGCATAGTTGATTTTGTATATACAATCGCGTATGGAATCATTTATTTGATTTGACGCATCTTTTTGCTATGTATTGTGACCATATGTGCCTGTGTGCATACACGTATTCTCCTGTCTGATTAAACTTCCCTCAACTCAACATGGCTGACTCCCTTGTACATGTACATCATGAATGAAGGTGCACACATCATGCCTAAACAAATGCACCCTACCTCAGTGCTCAGTGATAAGACATGTGAATGTATGACATGATGAATACTATAAGCGTGGTACACTCCTGTATACATTACAGTCATACAATTGTGTGGTCCAGTATATTGTGTGTCAATTATAACTCACTGACACCTTTTGTTGCAACAACCCATAATACGAACTGGCAAAAGGGGATGGGGGAGGACACAGGCATGATATACTACACTGATCTGGGCTACGCATTGCTGTTCTTGGAGATTAAAGTATTTCTTTTGAACATGTGATAGCTATTGTCTTTTAATAGTCTGCTTGTATAATGGCACCACTGATTTCAACTCTTTGAATGCCAAGTGCGTGCATGCATGCATGCACACACAACCGTTACATCATTCATGCATGATTTAGATATTGTGTGCAAAAATGTGTTGATCAGTCACAGCGCTATGATGCATGCAAATGCTTGCTCCACTTGTAACCTTATAAGTACATGTACAAAGTAATTATGTTTCCTCTCACACCTCATTATTCGCTTCACTTCACTAATGTATCACGAACTTCCATAATAACCACACATCCATTGCATTATGTATTAAATTGTATTTAGACATGAATCTTGAATATCTGCCTTGGCCATGCTCACTCATATCTCATGACCCTCCAACTTTCCTGGCACATCACATGATAACACTTCCCAAACTATCTGATAAAAACATGTGACTTGGCTGATTATAAACGTAGTTCACAGTTTAAACAGGACTGTGTTTATGTGTGTTGGTGAGACAAATGCCTAGCTGTTCTATGTACACAGCTTTCTTGCATTGGTAGTAGAGATGCTCTTTTCAGAGTCCAAATTATTGTGGTTTGCCAATACCATGACTAATAGAAGAGCTAAAACTAATTCGCTGACTAATTAATTTTGTTGCACTCCCAATGACGTCACGAGTGCTGTGCATTCTGATTGAGCGCTCAGGCGCTCGTAAAACAACTTTGGTTAAGCATTCACCAGACGTAGCAGGGATGTAATCCATCCGCAGCTGCGAAACACTGGGTCTGAGTACGAGACTAATACGTATACACGTCCGCGTTTCCACAGGAAAAAAACCAAATCACTTTATGATTTTCAAATAATTTGTCACTTACATTCTGTTACAGAATGTTTACATTATGTTACAGTCTGTAAACATTCTGTAACAGAATAAAAGTGACAAAAATCATAAAGTGATTCGACGCGTTTTTTTCCTGTGCCGATTGTGCAAAGGGTCGATTCCGGTAATTGGAGACAGGTCGGCACTGCTTCCAGACATTATTCCGTTTCAGATGGTGCACTGTTCGTTATATTGATAAAGACGACGATATTCAGTTTTCAATATTTTGCGACGCGCTGGATTTTGGCCACAAATTGAATTTGATCACGTGCAACATTGACATTTGAGCCCAAAGTACTTTCCTTGTGTAAATAGAAATAAGAGAAATACACGGTCCATACACAGTCCACGGACCTGCATGGACCATGCACGGATCGTGGGGCCATTTTCGCGTGAACTGTCCCAATTACTGATATTTAATGTTTCTTTTTTATAGTTTCTAAGAATTGCCACAAATGAATAAATGGGTCATCAAAATAATGGCAAATGACCGCTACTAATAGAAAAAGGAAATCCAAATTGTGGAAATGTACACGAACCAAACAGGAACCCTCCATCGATACACAAAAGAAAAACCAAAATTATTGCTTAAATTAATATTCGTGTTATTAACGACTATTTCCCCGGTATCATCACCATATTTGAATACCTGTTCAATTTGCAGACAACCTTCGGTGCCATAATCTTTTCCACAATGCATACATTTGAAAAAACCATCACTCCACTTGAATGGATGCATCAAAATTCCCAGACATCCGTGTAAATTGCTCAATGCATTTTCAGCCGTTTTTACATTTGATGAGTAGCCATGCATCAAGTCTTGTTCAGTTTTTTACATGCCTGAGGCAACATGCTATCCCCTGGCAGGATATAAATGAACTTTGGATGGCATTTCAAACCGTCGAAAATGAGACTTGCGCATTTTAAGCATCGCTTGGCATCAGAAGGCACCAGTGGTTGTTCGTCTGTAATTGCACAATTTTGCACTATGTCTAATGCATTCTCCGATGTGCACGAGAGTGAAAGGTAGGCAATAGGAGGGCAAGTTGTAGAGTGGACCCCACTCACTTCCGATAGCACGTGTTCCACCACAGACTTTGATTTCCTTTGAAAGGATTCCGAAAAACCGATCTCTTGGTACTCTGCATCTGGTGAATTTGTAGCAATCATGACCATACACCGGAAAATTCGCTCTCCATATAAATTCCATAGGCATTTTAGCTCATCCTTTAAGTAGCCATCGGCTCTCCCGGGCGGGCCTCTAAAAGGCAAGAAGTAAACCACTCGCTTGAAAGAAATTTTCAATTCGCGCTGAAGTTTAAAAATCAGCCGAACAGATCCGACATTTCGATCGCAAACGCCATTCACTTCTTTATCGTTGCTGAAGTTGCCGAAACCAGGAGCGATGGTCACTCGAATCGACTGTTTGTTGGACACAATTCGAAAAGATTGCTTACATGCGTCATCATTGGTCTGCTCTAACCAGTCTCGCCTCCGAGTTCCATCATCGGCCCCGACAAGCTTATCAAGCAGCGTTTTCTTCCCCCAGCCTCCTCTACCAAGTATAAGTATATCGTAATATTCCTGCTGATTTTTCGCCTCCAGCTCCATGGTTGAGTAAATTATGGGTTCAAATTGTAACAAATGAAATAGTTATGATGTATTCATGCCTTTATTCAGTATGCGATAGTGAGGGCAGTTAAAGTTTAATAGTTTTTACATGCCATTGTATTAGGCCCATAAATGAGGGCAGGCAACTGCCACAGCCAGACATGTAGCAGCTGTACAACTCGCACCACTTAGTCTACAGTACAGGGGACCAATGGGTGATGCTGTTGATCAGCCTATGTCCCAAAACAAGATGCTGGTCATGGGTTTGGTGGAAGACCCAGGATAAAAAAGATGTGCATTTCCCAAACCAAAGTTGTAGTTTAGGATATGGTTTCAGGTGTTAAGGAAAGCAATACAAAACAAATGACATGAATGTGTACAAATACTTCTACATGAAGATAAATGTTACTGGGCTGGCTCTGGTGTCAGGTGGATAAGTCAGGGGGTGATGGATGTGTGTCTGGTATGCTGAACGTTGACATTTGCTGAGCTTCTGGGTGGTGTCTGAAGTGGGCACCTCTTCCCACTTAGTCTGCTTTCAGTTCAATGTAGGATGGGGAAGTATCCCTCCTCTTGGAATGGTTGAAACTCATGTGCATAACAGCAAATACACTGACCCGCACTTCAAGAAACCCAAGAAACCTAATGCACAGGTTGCCTTTAGCCTGAGGCAGTCATGTTGCTTCAAAGGGACTCTTTCCAGCCTCTTAAGCGTATGTAGACCTGAGCTGGATGGGCCTCAGCAGCAAGTGCATACCCAAGATGTCCAATTTTAGCATTGGGTTCCTCAAGCAGGGCTTCCCTTGGAGTGGTAGAGAAAAGAGACTGTCACATACACCTTGATGCAGGGACAGGCTCAGATGGGTGGCAAAGAGAGTGACTGTCTCTTTGCTACCACACACACACACACACACACACACACACGTACATACATACATGGCGATGCACTCGGCAAATGATCACTTTATGCTATATGCAAATAGATCAAAGTAATATTTACTGTATGCTTTGCTAGAAATGGACTCTGAAATGAGCATATTGCAATGTCAACAAAACACAGCAAATGTCGTTTAGTAACTGCCCTGCACTGTTTGACAAAGATGTGTACATGTATCTGCATATACAATGCCAGCAATACTCCTTACTCATTGCACTGCCATTAGTACAGCAGCATTATTAGTCAGTTGTTGATAAATCAATTCACTGCTACACTCTAAACAAAACGCTAGTACAGGGTCTGTGTGCAAAGGCACATGCAGCCAACGGCACAAGTGTAACCGATGGCTGTGATGTACATTTCGTGTTTTTGCCATGTACTGTATGTGATGAACACCCACACACATACACACCAACCACACCCACATGCATCCATACACTCGCACATCAAAGTGCTGGTTGAGGAACTACTTCTGTCACTATACCGGTTCCCAAATCAAGAGTCCAGATAACAACACTGGCACATTCTAGTGAAGGTGGAGTTAATCCAGTAATGGTAAAAAACATATGTAGACCCAGAACCACTCTTGGTAAATTTGGTGATGATGTGCACTACATTTGAGGCATGGGTGTTGGTTGTGCAGCAAAGCAGTTTGTAGATATTACATACTGGTACTGCTGATAGAATGATACAACTAAAGACTCCTACAGTTTGCAAAAACATAGATACATTGTCTCAAAGTCTATATGTAGTAACTAAATGTTACTATACCTACATGATGAATGAAAAGATATGCAGGTGTGGGTGATTTTAGAGACGCTTGTTCGCCACTTCTTGTCAAATGGATCCTGACTTACGTAAGACACATTAGATTACTGAATGTATTTCAAGAGACTAAACATTGAGATATTTTATTTGCAAAATGGTAGATCCACCTCAATTCAAAATTGCCATAAGAACAGTTCTTAATAACATCAGTATTTGTTAAATCATTGACTGACTGTTTGTTAACCGATTATACGCGGAATTGTAACATGTTTATCATTTTTCATGCATGGTATCAGAATACGTTCGTACTGTATATACCACATGCATGGCGTGGAATTTTTCAGAGAGACAATTTTTGTGAAGTTTCGTTTTGCAGTGGTTGTGATCGACGCAACTCTTTTGAGCGAGAGATGATCATTGGTATATAATGTCTCTGATTGAGCAATACGTATGTTGTTATGTATGTACATAGCTGGTAGCGCGTAGGTGTACGTGAGTGGACTTTGTGTTGCGTGTGGGTGCATACATGGTTGTACGCTGAGTATACTTAAGGATGCGTTGGTAGCAAACGCTGAATGTACGTATATAGTAATGTGTTGATAGCCGTGTATGTACGCTGAGTGTGCAGTAATCAGACCTTATCACGCGCTGCATTCCTCCCCTACATGAAGACTGTAAGATATAGCTATTTCACTTTTGCACAGACCCTGTTGGTATAACAATCATTCATTTACGCCGTACACAATAACCACTGGCAAAGTCATGCTATCACGGCCAGCTCAGGCTGCGTATAGACGCATATTTGCGTCTTCCGCGTATAATCGGTTAACAAATGAACTTCCTGTTCATATTAACCCTGCTCTTGAGGTACCACCAATGCAAGAAAGCTGTATAGCTAGGCTTTTGTCTCACCAACACACATAACCACAGTCCTGTTTAAACTGCAAACTATGTTTATAATCAGCCAAATCACATGTTTTTATCAGATAGTTTGGGAAGTGTTATCATGTGATGTGCCAGGAAAGTTGGAGGGTCATGAGATATGAGTGAGCATGGCCAAGGTAGATAAGATATTCAAGATTTGTAAAAATACAATTTAATACAATGGATGTGTGTTTATATTATTAGCGCCCATCGTGTCATAACTGCCATTGAGAATACTCAGCCCAAGTCGAAGGTACACCTAAAAAGCTCTACTGTAACTGTGAAACGCTCATACGTTAAAGAATATTCGAAAATTATGGTGGCCTATGAACGGTGTGATGATAATAAGGGCCGTATATTTTCGGAAGTACTTCTTTTTGAAAATGTGATAGCTATTGTCTTTTAATAGTCTGCTTGTATAATGGCACCACTGATTTCAACTCTTTGAATGCCAAGTGCGTGCATGCATGCATGCACACACAACCGTTACATCATTCATGCATGATTTAGATATTGCATGCAAAAATGTGTTGATCAGTCACAGCGCTATGATGCATGCAAATGCTTGCTCCACTTGTAACCTTATAAGTACATGTACAAAGTAATTATGTTTCCTCTCACACCTCATTATTCGCTTCACTTCACTAATGCATCATGCACTACAATACTCCAAGAACAGCAATGCGTAGCCCAGATCAGTGTAGTATATCATGCCTGTGTCCTCCCCCATCCCCTTTTGCCAGTTCGTATTATGGGTTGTTGCAACAAAAGGTGTCAGTGAGCTATAATTGACACAAAATATACTGGACCACACAATTGTATGACTGTAATGTACAGGAGTGTACCACGCTTATAGTATTCATCATGTCATACATTCACATGTCTTATCACTGAGCACTGAGGTAGGGTGCATTTGTTTAGGCATGATGTGTGCACCTTCATTCATGATGTACAAGGGAGTCAGCCATGTTGAGTTGAGGGAAGTTTAATCAGACAGGAGAATACGTGCATGCACATACAGGCACATATGGTCACAGTGACCTCATCACTCACATAGATTTCTCATACAAGGTCTCTAATGACACATTCGCCATGCCCTGGACCTCCTCTATGAAGCTGTGGCCTCATACCCTTCTTTGCTGGGTAAGAGTAGTACTGCTGCCTTGCCACATAGAACCAGTGGAGTGTGTATACCCCCCCCCCCCCCCCCCCTCCCCCCCTACTTATACTGAAGCTACATGCAGGCCATGGAAGGGTCAAGAGAAGCGGCTCCCAGCTAGCTTGCTCAACTTGCTTGCCCTGCGGTATGTACGTGTAGTGGTTATGTAAATTCATCCACAGATGTGACGTATTCAGGTCTGGAGTCGAGACCACCTAAAATTAACGTACCGCATAGAATATACAGATGTGTATGAACAACGACAGTCCTCAGCCGTCGTCCGCATGCCAGTACGACGATATTTTATTGTTGGGAAGGACTGGCTTTGGTAAGAGCACTACTGGCAATAAGCTTCTGGATGACGGAGGACAAAGTGATTTGCAGGGCACTTTTGCTGCCAGCGATTCTCCAGCAAGTGTAACGGCACGGATTAGTGTACGCTCTAACGACGTAACAGGTTTTAGAGTGTTCGACGTTCCTGGCTTTGCCGATTCCAAAAGCATTCCAAACAGCAATGTATTTCAGCGCAACGTAGACGTCATGCGTCAGGTATTCGAAGCGCAATGTGAAGCAAAAGCCCATTTTCGAGCGGTTCTTTATTTTCTGCCGTGGAGAGGACCCCCTGATCGAGCTGATGGTGTTTTCCAAGAAGAGTTGAAAGTACTTGCCTATTTTTATGGACCAGATATTTTCAAAGCCATGGTCATGATGTCTACTAACAGTCCCGATGACGAATATCAAAGAATTGGATTTTCCGAGAACAACAAAAAAAAACAAGGGAATTTGTTGCATTTGCTATAAAAGAAGTAATCGGAGATGTCGCAATGGAATTTCCTCCTGTTGTGTATTTACCGTTTAACAAAGGTGCTAAGGAAATACAAGACATCATTAAAAATGCAATTGCGGGGAAAAATGAGCCTCTACAGCTAAAGGTCCAAGAAGGAGTGTGCCTGAAATGCGGTGATAAAGTGCGTAATTCTGGGAACGGAAGACCAGTGAATGTTATCAAAACAAATGGTACGATTGTGGATTACTTTAATTCTAAATGCCATCCTCAAATGACTCCACGATATTCAACTCGTGCGAAAATTGCTGGAAGCGCATTGCATATCGCTACTGCTGGAATTCCTTATGCCATTGCAATAATATCAAAGGGACGCATTAAAACATGGCCAGGGATCTTTAACGAAGAGAAATGGTGCATCTCCTGTAAAGCCAAGCCTGGTTCCGATCCTTGCTTAAAAATCGAAACCGTTTATTCACCAACAGCCGGAAAAACCATAAGTGTAGAACATTCTGCAGATATCAATTAAAACTACAGCAGGGTATATACACTATACATGTAGATGTAGTTTATTAATGCGAAAATCAACTATTCTACATTTCAATGTATAGCACAGTCGTCTGTCATGACACTTTGGTCTGCCTAGATTAAATGTTATCTTAGTACAATTAAAAATGGTGTGCCCCTACTGTTGCCCTGCATGGAGGTCACAGTAGTTTGAGACTGGATATTTGATAACTTTAATAATAGGATAATATACCGTTGTCGTAGTATATATTGTCCCTGGACAATTATCCTAGAGTATATTGTCCCCCCTTCGAACATTAACTTCAACGACACATCATATCAACTAGCCCATAGAGATGGTACGCAATGTAACCACACTTGGTGAAGTATAGCCTTTTTCTGTGGAACGACAGGAATTCGTACAGATCCTTAATGTATCCAATAATCATTGGTTAAAGTGCTACACGATTGGATGTCAGCCTGGAATAGTAAATATACATGCATACGGTATATGACAGCATGGCTGGATAGGACGTATATATAATACCCACCAGAACAAGGAAACAAATGCAAGTGACATCAACAGTCTGTACTCTTCTAAAACAAGTCATTTTGTGCGTGTTCGAAACTGCAAAGTGGTTTTAATTTGAAATCAGTAGTTATTCGGTCCCATCCACCCTCGTTCATTGTACCAAAGTTGTCAATGAGGTTCAGCAGCGAGGTTTTTCCTGATCCCGAAGCCCCGATAAAGACAATATGATACTTGCAATTTCGGCTCTCGTTTTTTTGTCATCGCAACTTTAGTTCCGTGAGGACCTCATTCATCGTTACGCACGTCGCCATGGCCAACCAGGGATCGCTTAACTAATGAGATTCACGTGGTGATGGAATCTCATTAGAAGGTGGCTATACCCTCCCAGCAGTTATTAACTGCATGCAAACGCGCCTTACCTTTACGTGTCCTTTGGTTCGACAGAAAACAAACTTACCTGTACAGTACCATGCATATACATCACCCTTATACACATAAAGACTGGCTCTAGATGGGCAGCTGACGACAGATTGGCTGGTTGCACCACCTTGGCTGTTAGTGTGAGACAACACAAGTGGCATGTTGAGATGCATCGACCAGCACATAAACCACCTACATGTGCATGCATATGCACATAAGGTATGTGCATCTTGTGAATGTGATGTGCCGGCCTGCATACAATATGATGTGGCCTGCACACAATACGAGTGAAAGAATTACATTGCAATACAAACTGTGTCAACAGCACCTTACCATGCATCATGTTCTACAAGCTTCTCAGATGCCTATCCCCAGCTGAGGATGCACATGTCTTCTAAATGAATTGCACTGTACCGTCAAACCAATCACAGTTAGCCATAGGAGCAGCAATGGCTGTGACTGGACGAACAAAATACAAAATGAAGGAAGTAACACCTCAGGTTGAGAGGTATGGTGTAGGTATAGATTTACCTGGAATATCAGAGTCGCAGCAAGGTATTAAAGGATAGGAGGAGTGCAGTTAATCGTAATACCACCAGTATATACCACACGATAACTCATCTTTGTTTTGGCAATGAGCACACACCACTTTCAGCTGTGCGAAGATGAAAAGCACTACACAAGAAAAAAGGTACAGTGTGTGGAATGATAACCTTTTTATGCTCATGCATTTGCTACATGTCGATGGATATTATGGTGATTTGGTACAATAAAAGTGTATGGTTCCATACAACTTCTAGTTGCAGCATTACATGTCAAAAATGGGACACCTGAAAATCCTTTATATATTTAGGACAGCTTTGCCAACCATTCATACGGAGAACGCAGATCAATTGCGTTCAGGTGTCTGGCTCATTGAGGCAGATGGACATTGCAGACAAATGTGGAGTATGATCAGGTCAGGCTGGCTGCCACGGGGATGTTTTGCTGCTTCTTTGTATGTGTAGGAAACATACACACTTGTGCATAGCTCTACATGTACATCAACAAATCTAAAACAGTACAGTACATGCAGACATTTAGCCGCAGTATTTTGTATGATAAGTCACGAGGGGCTGTTGCTTACTTACCATACTGTCTGTTAACATGCCCTTACCCCCTTCATAGTGTTTCATCTCACCGCGTGCAGGCAAAGCCACGAACATGGTGTTTTGCATGTTTAAGTCTTCAGCTGAACTAGAAGAAATCAGCATAACCACAGTTGTGTGCTGTTGCTCGAGTTCTGCCAGAAGTCACATTGACGATCGAAGCGCTACCGGACCGGTACAGCAACGATGCACCTATTGTAGAAACAAAATTGGTCACTTACTTAATAGTTTCACACATGACTCCGAAGGGATGCCGCTATGAATCCACATGCCCATATTGGGCGTTCATAAAACTTGCTTGAACACTATTTCTATTGAATGAGCACCGTTGTATGCATTCTAATTATAGTGCATTTCTGTTTTTCATTTCTAGTGACGATCGATCGAAGCATGGCTGAGCCTGAGAGTGCAGAGAAGAAGAGAAAGTGCCTGAAGGTGGAAGATAAACAGAAGGTGATTGATGCTATCAAAGCTGGGAAACATGTGGAGGACATTACACATGAGTATGGGATAAGTAAATCACAGGCATACAGAATCTTTAAATTCAACGCAAGGATTCAATTGTAAGGGCTGTAGCCAGAGGGTAGTGTACCTACGCAGTCAAAGGTAGTAGTCAATAAGGCTAAATACCCTATCATTGACAAAGCAGTGTTCAGTGGTTTTGCTTAGTCTCGTACCCAGACCCACATCGCAGCTGCGGATGGATTACATCACCGGATTACATCACCGCTACGCGTGCAATTTTGGAATTTTAACATACAGTACGTCGGTACAATAGGTGATTTAGTCACGTACCATATGCCTAGACTAGACTAGCGTGGTTATCGTTGGTTACATGATATAAATTGATACACAGTTAAAATGTCTTTGTACCCAATCAATGCCTTTACGTTTTGCAGTGCAGCCATAGAACAGCCACATTTTCCTGTATGCGTGTTTGTGTGTGTGTGTGTGTGTATGTGTGTGTGTGTGTGTGTGTGTGGTGTACGCACAGATGATGGTGCTCATGGTCATGTGCAGTTAGTATGTACAGTAGTGTGCACATGTGATGGTGCATTTCATTCAACTCTAAACAGACTTGAAGCGAAGCAACACAACTGTGAAAGGCGTGGCCATCATGAGGTATGGGATGGGTTTGGTCGTTGCTAGCTTCTGGTCATAAAGTACCACCATTCGTTGTACAAGTACATTGGCAATCATGTGGTCCTTGACAAGTGTGCTGCAATACATGAAGAACCTAACGCAATACTAACATGGTGGGTACCAAATAGAGCTATTATTAAATTATAAAAATAACGCATAGGTTAAAAGAAAAGGTTCAATAGTGCAAACAGCTAAAACATTTTGAACTCCATCTTCCAATTGTCCTCAACTTTAAATGCAGCCACAAGGCACAGCTTTCCATCTTGGTACTTGACCTTGTCTACACAGATTCATAAACACTCTTGTCAGATCTATCAAGCCTCTTGGCAAAACCCAATAAACACAGATTGGTTTAATGTCATAATACCATCCTATATGGTTAGTGGCAATAACAGCATATGTCATAACAGAAGGCTATGTGCCCATACATGGTGAAACTCTAAGGATCAATTGTTTTAGTTCTTCCAAACACAGGTCTGTGGAGGAGGGTTCAGCACTGTATTCCATATAGTACTCATGGTTGATCTCCATTCATAACATCACGTGTCTGACTGGTTTCTGCAACCCTGTGCTTGTATGTACATGTAGGTGTGCAGGGCATGTGTTTGTGTTACGCTTACTCTGTGTTCAGTACACATGTGATGGTGCAATCATTTCAACCCTAAACAGGACTAGAAACCAAGCAACAGGGCTGTGAATGAAGACATCAAACCGAGATTTGGTAGGCGTTATCATCACAGGTCATATGGAATAAGGTGGGAGTAGTCATCATTGGGGAACACAAGGGCCTTTGGCCATAAGGTACCACCATTAATCCTTGCTGTTACTAAATTAATACATAAACAGCTAAAAAATAGTTTTCAGAGTCTCACCACTCATTTTAAACTGCTACATGCCACAGTTTCTACTTGTTTTGACTTGACTATTGCACTGCACAGATAAGCACTCTTGTCAGATCAGTGAGGCCTCTTGACATCCCCACTTGATTGCATACACCAGGTTTGTACTAACAACAGCACATGTCATAACAGCAAGGGCTGTGGGCTGAAAATGGTTGTCTAGGCTTTGAACTGAGGTCTTGATCAAGCTTTTATGGATGGTGGACTTGTTATCTAGATGAGATAATGTGTGTGTGTGTTGAGTGTGTGTGTGTGTGTTGTGTATGTGTGTGTTGTGTATGTGTATGTGTGTGTGTGTGTCTGTTTGTGTGTGTCTGTGTGTGTGTGTGTGTGTGTGTGAAGGTTCATTCTGCAAGAACAGAGCATAAGTATGTTATGTATTAGTGGGAAGATGCGTTCCTACATCTTTGTAATTAATCAAGATATCAAACAAAACAATACATGTACATATTCTTATAGTACATCTAACTTCCTTTTCATAGTGGCTTGTCTAAGATAGGCTCTTGAAGTCCACACAGAGGGAAAAGATTGAACAACTGTGCAGAATCTAACATTTATGTGATGTGTATTGTGTATCTTTTTATAAGAACAATACACCATCACACTGCATGCATCTCTCACACATACGAACATACATGTACACACACTCATAAACACACACACACACACAACACACATTTAACCTTAATAGTTTAAGTCACTCAGAAGGGCATCTCCCACTTCTTTCAGGTGAGATCAATCCTGACAGTGGCAGTGGGCACCTTCCCTTTGAGCAGACCCAGGGTGTCCTTCAGTGGGTGTGGCTTGAGTAGACCAGCCAATGGGAGACCAGAGCAGGCATGATCAGCAAGGTAGTCCCTGATCCTGGCCAAGTACCAATCCTGTGGAGATTATGTGATGGTCATGTGTCTTATTATAAAAGTAGTTTTCATTGTGTTGGAAGCATTTAAATACTGCATTTGCATTACAGATGTTTCAAAATGGTTCCAACCGCTCCTCCTCCTCCTCCTTTCCCTCACACCCATGTGGTCAGAAGACAAGGGTATCCCATTACCAATCCTCCCTACTTTTCCTTCTTTATACCCTCCTTGCATTTTATATCTTGTGTCATTACAAACCTCACCTTATATGGTCATACAGTAGCCTCTGGGTCAGCTAGCTGGGATCTCTATGCTTTTCAGAGTGCACAAGCTGTCCTGTCACATGTCCTGGCTGAGTGGGAAGAGGGTGAAGATAGTAGTAGGAACACAGAAGGTTCTTGAGGTCAACTGACTGGCAAATTGACAAATCTATTCGCAAAAATCAATTTTGATTTTTTAAGTACTAGGAAAATCGATTTTCAGATCCCAAAAATCCTGAAAAATCGATTTGTGTTTTAGAAGTATTTGAAAAAAATCAATTTGCATTGTACACGTGGACTTTGTTCCAAATACAATTAAAACAATGTAAAGGTGACTTAGACACTTGACTTGAATTCAGTTACAAATAAATCAATCATCATTGGTTAATCTGCACATATCTTTCTAATTTTACACCCCCTATCTTGGTTTGTGTAACATTGACCACCAAGACTAATATATTTAAAATGTCCACAATCTGGTGTACATTGACACCTTGTTCAATAACACCTTGGCATTCCATCTAGCAATCTTGATCAAAGGACACCAAGACTAGGTATTTAATATTGCTTCAAGAAAAAATGAGAAAAAAGTGTCCATTTATAATTGGGGGTAAAATCTAGGTTTCAAATTGATATTGGCACTTACTTTTCTGTTCCTAAGCTGAATTTGAAAAATAGGAAGGTAGCTATAGATGCCAGCTGTGCATGTAAATAAAAAGGTCACAAAGGCTCTTACGTAGAAAAAGATAATAGTCATTGTTTACATAAGTGGTTAGAATTGTGGTCAACTCATAACTCATGAAATCATTGAAGTCAAGAGTTAATAATTTATATTCTTACGTATGTTAGTATGTTTAGTTCATGGATATATTTTTCTGAAACTCAGACACATGTGTGATGGATTGGTTAAGATTGACCCACAGATCAATCTCACAGTGTGCATTAATTGGTAAATCATTTAATTTCTTATGACCATTGAGCTGATAGGACTCATTGAGTCATGTCACAAGATGATGACTGGATATTGCATTGGGCTTGGCAGTTCCATAATTGGCAAGTAGGATATTAGGTGGCATCTATTCAGCAAATGAAAGCAATGTTACAGTTACAGAATGCAGTACCATTGGCCCTAGCACTAGTGACAACTTCAAACCTCCATGCATGTCTGATAATGAACATAGGCTTGTGGGTTGGGGAACTAATGGCAAGCAAGTTGTCTAACAGGGAGGGGGTGGAGGGGGGGGGGGGGGGAGGGATGCTTCTTTGTCATAGTCTCATATCCAGACCCAGGTTCCGAACAGCTGCAGATGGATTACATCACTGCTACGTGGAAAATTTGGGAACCTGGGTCTGGGTACGAAATTCTTATTGCCCCACTTTGCTATTGTTGGCAGCATGCTTGATTTCTTGCTTTGCCGGTCCTGGCATAGTAGACTCTACTATTATCGCACCATGGTTGTACAGTATTACTTATGATGTAACATCAGTAGGATCTGGGTACGAGACTACCCCTGGCAGCAGCTGTTTATGGCCGCCACCCGCCTGTCGAGGTGGGCATGGGAGGGGGATAAACTCTCCCATCTGGGGGGCCTAGCTCCCTCAAGGCCTTGGGTGGAGCGGAGCCCCAGAAGCTTGCATCGCAGTCCCCTGGTCTCACCTGCTGGAAGTCTTCAGTCCCTGGCCTCAACAAATGTTGGCAGAATGTTGTTTAGCATGCTAACTGTGTCTTAAAGGCACCATCACATGCCAGCAATTGGATACGTGCACGCATCTGTGAGGAAACAAGAACAAGTGGTATGGTATTGACCTTGTACATTGGGGTCTAATGGAAATGGAATATCCTCCCCCATGCTGACACCACCTGAAAGTACATGTAGAAATGGTAATTACATCACAGAGTACAAATATACTATGTAGCCTCCACACACATGAATATACATGTACATGAATGAACACAGACGCACGCGCACAATATACGTGCATGTGGCAATGGTGTTAAAATAGTGAAGTTTGCACCTGAGTAAAATCTGGTCAGCTAAAGAGGTGTGCAAAGAGTGTGTGTATATGTTTGTGTGAGTGTGTGCATGTGTGTTTGTGAGTGTGTGTGTGCGTGTGTGTTTGTGTGTATCTGTGTTTGTGTGTGAGTTAAGCCATTAATTAAGATCCAATAAGGGACCTTACAGCGCCCCTCATGCCCCTAGTTGTGCTGGAGGAGGCTCAGCCCCCTCTCACACCCACCCCCTTTGTGCCATCCCTTATGTACTAATATTCCACGTAACGCAACTTGGCCACTGTACTTCCTTACACCACTGGGTACAGTTGTTGTGACAGTATGATTCACTTAGTCTTTCCAAGAGCAAATAGATACTACTTCTCGTAGCGTGAATGACGATCAGATACAGTGTGCATGAACATTGTCTACATGTAGGTAGATTTCCAACACGCTTTTATCAATAATGTCAAATGTTTACAGCAATCCCTTTTCATTTCCTACAGTATGTATGTTTTGAAGTCTTTGACAGGACAATATATTTTTGTTTGAACTAAGGAGGCATGTTTATTTTGTTTCACTTTCTCTTAATATCCCACACAAGGTGCAAATTATATCTCTGTCTCAAGATGATGACTGACTACAGTATGCTCATTGATTCTTAGATCAGCTGCTATGACTTACTCAACCAATGCAATATCAAACGAACACAGCTTAATGATTAGGGAATTATCCCGTGTAGTTGTTGCTGTCAACAGAGTTCTGTGTATTGATAGAAATATTTATTGACAGTGCTTTGCAGTGTTGCGATTCTTGTTAACCTTTGCATATTGGAGGTTAAATGGTCATTAGTGCTGCATGTAAGGTGCTGCCTGTATTTATCAGGTTACCTGGAATTTGCAGAATACAGTTATGGTAATGTTTACATTATATTTCCCTTGTGTACTAACTGCAATGTTTAAGCACATAAGTCACTATAATCATCACAGTCATTGTACATAGGCTTGATAACTGATTACATGTAGTTTCAAATGGCAGTCGCATCCATCTCTATATTAATCCCTGAAAGTAGGTAGTAGTATACAATTAACTGTCATAAGCTGGAGTTGAAAAGCACAGGCTGGAATTCCTAGTTGCTGTAACTGCGGTACGTTCTTGCATCATTATGTTGCTGTTGGCGTTGTTGAGTATGATGCCTTTCATGCTGATAGGTAAGGGAAGAGAATAAGTGGTGGGTTGGAGAGAGGATTACAGTGCAATACTATGGTGGCATTACCTCTGCTTTGGTTGGCTGATTATTGACCACTGGTTGCTTCGTGGCACTGTTTTTCTGTTGCTTAGGAGCTGTTGGTTGCGATGTAACAACACAGCACAGACTTTCACTGACTAAAAATGCAACGAATAAGTACTTTAACACATGTGAAAGTAGTCAAGGAATAACATTTTAACCCATCTATTATTGCCCATTAAAATCACAAAAGTTGTCAGCATTTTCATCCATGCACATTACTTAAATTTTAGCTACACTATCACCATCTACATATACATATGGAATCGTTTTCGTGAAAAGGGACCTAACACATGCTTATAAAATTTCCAGTATGCACAATAGAAATGTAACACCTGCATTGAAATGTATGGCTAATTAAAAATTCAGAGCCTCTATGACAGATACTCTGATTCTCAGTGCGTAAGAAGCAATGTGTAGAGGACATTTCAGACTTCTAATGTAGAATATACATTTTTTTGAAACTGGAATAAACATGCATTGGGTCCCTTTTTGCGGAAACGATCCCATATGTTGCTTAATGTCAGGTTTAAAATGTTTCCAGGGTAAATTTTAAAAACTTACTTGCACACAACGGGAGTAGAGTTTGATCTGAGGTTGGTCGTCTTCCTCCTGCACATTAAGAGAAGACATTCAGTGAGAAAGTGCATCTTATTGGTTCAGACATGCTACAAACCACTTCTTATGATATCACAGTTGAATGATATCTGACAGTGTAAGGCAAAGCTATTGCCATCTTATTACTAGAGATGTTGGCTAATGCTCGTGTTAAAAACGTTGTGAGGGTAAATTTTAGCCACCTCTAGATTTTAGCATATGATGCAAATATTTTCCTACAGACTCGCTAATCAATGAAAGAACATTGATTCTCAATTATAATTACATTTGACGCTAACCAAACAAGGTAATCTACACCCAATGTCCTCTTTTGCGCACTTCACAAACCTAATAGCAGAAGCTGATTAGGAGTTATAGAGAGTACAGCACCAGCTTTGTGCTGCTATAGGCAATTATGCAAGTTGTATGATCATGCGACATGACAAATATGTGTGGAAAAGTATTTTGGGTGTGATCACCACCCTAAACTTACTTGCACCTGATTGGGGTAGAGTTCGATCTAAGTTTGAGACTGGCACTCCTGCACATTAAAAGAGGACATTTTGTGAGTGTGTGCATGTTCGGACATGCCACAAATCACCTTTGGCACCAATCTGACTGTGTTTATCATCATTGATGATCGATTTGGAACTGTGCGTAGCTGCATGGAGATAATTAGTGTGTCCTATATGAAAGTATAAATCAATAACGATAGTAGCCGATGCACATAATTGACCAGAAGTGCTGTTTTGATAATTGGTTATTACTGTGTCAGGGTCATGTGCTGCCTGTTTGAGTTTCAGTTCATTTGCATGATAAAAAGAGGGAAAGAATTTGGCATATCTGACAATAACTCTGATGATGCCAAGGACGAGATGTTTCACAGTGAAAGGGTAGTTAAAGACGGAGGAAATCATGACCCTGGACATGTCAATAGTTATATGTGATAGAGTATTCATGGAGCATAGTTGATACTTTTCTGCTACATGCAAAACATTTTGCACTGCTTTGACAATCAACTTTTTCTTATCGTCAGGCAAATTTTTCTGTGATGATCCATCATAGGAAGAGTAATTGCTTGAAAATAATGTTATATGACCTCCCATATACAGACCAGTATTTAATGTATACTTGATAATATTTGCTCCTTTCTCAGGGACAGGATTTTCTCATGTCAAAATCGAAGTGCAACAGATGGCTGTTGTGTACCATAGAGACTTAGTGAAAGACCATGAATGAGTCGTCATTACTAACGTTTTCTCCACTGCAAGTGAGGGCCAAGTCACTTAACATGACTTGAGACCAAGACATAAGGAGCAACCCAAGTCATGAAAATATGTGGCAATGAAAGTTATGTCAATTGAGGCCACTGAAATATGCATTAGGTACATAATGTCAGTGCTCCAACCAGAAATTATGGTTTGCCATAATATGGTACATGTAGCTAGCTATACCTTGATTTCTTATCAGAGACATGACACACTTGGGTGGACTACACCTTACAGTAGTCATTGTGCCATTATCAAATAATACATGTTTATATAACCAGAAAACATGGCACAAAACATTTAAAAGGTTATTTCCTTCATTACAGTTCTACTTCAGGGATTACATTCTTTAGTTGTTTTGATGCAGAGCAGCAGTATATTGAAATACATTATCTGGAACGTGATGTTTTTTTTTGTTTTGTTTTTTTTTGACACAAAAGGTACCATTCATTGTTTTCTTAGATTGATATCTCATGCCTTATTTCTATCTGAATGAGATCAGTTTCACACTGTCATGGTTTCCTAGGCCGAAGGGTATAAACTCAGGAAAGTGTCCAGACTAGTTGCCAATGAATGGAAGCAGATTGTGTACGTGCAATTGCAAAATGACTAATTATCAAACAGGTCATGCTCACACATATGTGCCAACTGCACTGTGGTGTGGATGCAAACAAATTGTCCTCGCTAGTTTCAGTAAATTGGCTTACTCCTGGTTTTGGTGCTGGGTTGTTTGCCCTTTTCTCCAATGCTCCATCTCTTGATGACACGTGCAACAATACTAACTGGTGGCAGACGCTCTTCTCAGCTGGTCACTAGCATCCATTTCGTGCACCACACTTATAGATTAATGATATCACACAGCTAGGCTCACATTTGCATGTGATCATTGTGATATTATTTTATTGCTGGCTAACGAAGTAGAGCTGCAACCCAAATTAATCACTTTGTGCAGGTATGCATGTTAGATGTGCATACATACTGTCAATGGAATTAAAGCAGAATATGACTTAATTACCTGGGACCGTATAATTGAACCAGCATGCTACTACTATTATACACCCAGTCGTCTGAAATGTGTGCATGCAATTCATATTCATTAGCACAGCCCGATATAAAGGGTTAACTGTTAAGGGCCCAGTTTCCCTCACAAAATAGACCTATTCCGATAAGTACGTCATACACAAGGAAAAAGACTAAAGTAAATTTCATACACCCACTTTTTGCAAGTCGAGCCTAGTTTTCATAGATGTAAAAGTATACAGTGCGAGTCACAATTTTGGTAACCACCTTATGTAGCTATACGTTATTCAACTTCATTAATGTTCCTACAAAAATGGTTCAAGTGAAGCATTATGGTTAAGAAACTAAATCAAGACTCTTGAAAACAAGCCGATATAAAATGGTACATGTATTCAAACTGAGGGTTACTTAGCTTTAATTTTATCCATTTAGGGATCACAAATGCTGCAATCTAGCAATCTAAACATATAGTTTTTCAAACTATACAGATATTGAATATGGGAAACCACACATCTTGACTAGGCTTTTTTGTATTTACTAACCTTTAACTATTGACAATTTGTTCAATTGGACCCTGTCATTTTAACACATGTAGTTAAGCCCACATGTAAACTACTTCACTTGATTTTAATAAGTACAATATTTAATCGTAAATTAATTTAATTGCATCAACATTATTTTAACTATACATTATTTAAAATATTCAACATATGTGTGAACTAACTAATTTTGAAACTGCAGTTATATGTGTACAAAACCATTGCCTAAATTGTGACACCCTGTATAACATAGAATACATAGTACACAAGGATAGAGAGCCTAGAAAGTATGGAAGTGTGTTTAGGCAATTACGAAACAATTGTACAGCCAAAATGGTCAAGGGCACCAAAGGTTGACAGTGAAGAATAGTCCACATGGACCACTTTTAGACAATAAGTACATAGAATGGCTGTAGACATGGATGGGATGGGGACCACGAAGGCTGTCTTTTGGGGGGGTTGGTGACCAGTCATGAGATATGACTCACATTGTTTGCTCTGTCTCTGGGTAATTGTTGCCCCCAGGCAGGCTGAATCTGGAATGTTCTGCCCTTTCCCATCTCCTTTTTGCTGCTGGTCATCCAACTTGAGAGCTTCTTCTGAGACAACTTCCCCATTATTGTACTATGTAGTTCAATCAATTAAGATTGAAGAGAATTCAGGTAAGCCGGCGATTGTATATACACCACAACTACTGCACACACCTCAAACACTTCACTTTTAATAACATCTTCCCCAATAGGAGATGCATTGTAATATTTGACACACGTTTTTCATGTATCACTAGTTACACATGATGGGTAAATGGTTGTAAGTACACACTGATTGTACGTATGATATGTATATGATATAAGCACCAATGCAATGGCTGGCTCTATTTGGGTGTGGTATTGCAGAGGCAGCCACAAAAGAATTGACAACATTTCATGACACAACATGAGGCCATACCAAATGCAGCTGCTTGTCCTTTTCTATCTCTGTGAAAAGGAAAATGATAGTCTCATACAGGGTACGAATTAAACTGGTTTCCCAGCAACAGAACCCGGTATTCAAAGTGTATAACAGCATATATAACATGTTTAACCAAAATTAAACAAAGAATGCATAATTTAGAAAAATTATATAACTGATTTGACCAAAATAACAGGGTTTATTTTACAAAATGCTTGATATAAACCACACCTCTACTTAAAGACAAGGTCAACAGAAGTGCAATGTAAAACAATTTATCCTAGATGCATGGGTAAGTGCGGGGCATGTACTTACATATTTGCAAGGTCAGCAAAAACTTGGCTTACAATAACCGACCAGTAACTAAGACAGGCAAGTGCATTGTTGCATGCACATTGAAATTTGTATGTACATGTAGCTCTGTATAAATGCATTTCGCTCGTAAAAAGGCTACCTCTTCCAGCCATCTGTAGTACTTCTGTTTTTGTTCTTCGAAGCTTCTTTATGCGTTCAACAATTCTCTTAATTGTATTATCTGAAGCCTTTAAAGTTTTCCGTACACTGTCCGCAAGTTCCTGGTCTTTAAATGCATCAGGTAGTTGGTTCGTTTGTTCAACTGCACAATATGGATTTTCAATGCAATAGATGTCATCTAACGATTGTGATGCAGTGTAGTGCAGTAGCTTGGTTACGTCAATAGAAGCTTCGCTTAATTTTCGCACATTAGTCAGGATAACAATTGTGCACTCCTTAAGATCTCCGTACAAAACGGCCGATATTTGCTCCAATGCTTTCTGCAAGTGTAGCGTTGCGCGAGGTTGGCGTCCATTGACTATCAGCCAACAGCAATCTATAGATTTCACGTTTCGCGCAGTACTTTGTATCGTGCGCAAGTGCTCATCGTCCTTTTCCGTTCCCTGTGTGTCACCGAAGCCCGGGGTGTCTATTATGTTCATATATATGTCACTAAATGTAAGGCAATATTCCTTCGCTTCGGTCGTTTTGCTCTCCATTGGATTCGACAGCAAGCGCTCAAATGCGGTGTCGTGGCAGCTATGAAAAAGCTCCGGTCCATACTTTCCTTGTAGCGCACGAACTTTTTCAAGATTATAAACAAGATTGAGCATAGAGGTTTTCCCCGCTCCTGAGTGCCCAATCAGAAGCACTTTGTAGCAGCCTTCCGCGGCCATCACTTGACAACATGCCACTGATTGACTTAATTGCAATAATTTTCATGGCACGCGACATGTTGTCATCAGACCGCTCGAATGCAATTAGCCAATGGCTGCGGTACACAAAAGGCAAACGCGCACGCGTAACATTATGCAGATAACAATGTAGCGAGTGAAAGAGTGAACTAGAAATAGTCAAGCCGGTCCAGATAATAAAGCAGGGAATTGAAGACGATAGGTAAATTTGATTGACAACACAAGCGCTACACCACATTGGTAATTGACTTCCATATTTGGACACTGGAGGTAAAAGCTATTTACCTATCCTAGATCCTATCGCAGTATCCCGCAGACAAATAGTACACATTATCAGACACAAAAAATTGAGAGGGTTTACAGAGTACGCGGCTAGGTCTATCACAAATTCAGTCAGTGTTGACAGAAAACTATTTGGTTCAAAAGCTAGATTGGCCTGGGGTGACAATCATTCTGCTCTGGGGCTGGAATATCTGAAGTGAACCATAGGTGTCGGTATAGCTGCTGCACTCTTATACACGTAGCCCTTAAACAATATGTAATTATTTCTTAACAAGGTGCATACCAAACAACACTGTTTTATAAACGTTGATTTTTATTAACGTCAAGTTGTTTCCTTGCTTCAAGCATCGTAAATAGTGGTGGAGATGACGTGTAATAAGGCACATGCAATGAAGTACCTTTGGAAACGCTGTTGATTTAAATACAAAAAAGTACAATACAATTTAAACACTACTCAGTATTTTTTAGTTCACTGGCTTGTATGGCTTTCATAGCTGACTGTAAGCGTGCTTGTGCTATTACCAATGACTCAGTTTTGCCATATGTAGTTTCGTATAACTTAATAACTTCCAACTGAGTCTGCAAAACCTGGATGTAATTTTTTGTGCTTGATAGCTTGTGGAAATGCTGAATCCGTGCTGATAGATTTTCTAATGCTTGGGCACTTTCCTTTTTGATCTGAGCAACAATCTTTTCATATTCCATACATACGTCTTGGTGTTGAAATTTGACATATTGATGATAGTGGGTAACATATTTATGCTTACATATAGCGCAGACACCTGGTTGACTCGACCCTACCATGCAGGCACAATTCTTGAAAACTTCTGTATCATATGAGTGTGGAAGTTTACATTGTAAGTGGCAGCTGGAGTAACAACCTGGATGATCGCATAATGTGTTGTAGTGCTGATCTTCTGTCATAATAATCCTACGAAACGTCACTTTTCCTGCATTTTTGGCTGTCTTTTTCTTTTGCAGCTCTTCATGATTATACTGATGCATAGTAATTGCAAGTACTTCACGCTCTACTGCCTGTTTTGCTGTATAGACTTCCAAGAAAGAAGTGGTGGGAATTGGATCGAATTCTTTAATGCTGTGCACAAGCTTCCTAAATTCCTTGTTTGCCAAATCAAATCCACGTTTTATGTCTTCCAATTCGTCATCTATCTTGTTTAGTCTCATTGCATTTTCCATGATACACAGTGGGTTATCGATGCAAAACGTTTTATTCGGATCTATCACGTTTTTGAAGAATTCATGAAAAATTTGCGGTTTCAGTGAAGCTTGAAAGATCTTTTCACAGTTCGTAAGACACATAATCATGTTGCTAGTAGCAACATTTGGCAGAAGTGCAGATATTTCGGATAACGCATACTTGACTTCAGGAATTCCTCTTGGCGTACGCCCATTAATGACTAAGCAAATGCAATGAACATATTCAACCGTTTTCAGGTGCTGAACAATATTTGCCACGTTCTCCTTTTCCTTACCTATTCCAGATGAGTCTACTCCCAAGCCCGGCGTGTCTGTGATCATAAACGTCACATCACCGATTTTCATGTCATAGGATCTCGAACTGCTTGTCTTGCTAGCCATTGGGTCGTCCAGTGCTCTTTCCAACTTGGTGTCGTTATAGCGTTTGAAATCAGTAGTTATTCGGTCGCATCCACCCTCGTTCATTGTACCAAAGTTGCCAATGAGGTTCAGCAGCGACGTTTTTCCTGCCCCCGAAGCCCCGATAAAGACAATATGATACTTGCAATTTCGGCTCTCATTTTTTGTCATCGCAACTTTTAGTTCCGTGAGGACCTCATTCATCGTTACGCTCGTCGCCATGACCAACCAGGGATCGCCTAATTATAAAACTATCTTCACCAATAATGGTATAAACGTTTCCCCAGAATATGAATATTACTATCGCTCGCCATGAATATGTATAATGCGAAGCTGGAATTTCTAACATACAGTACGTCGGTACAATAGGTGATTTAGTCACGTACTATATGCCTAGACTAGACTAGCGTGGTTATCATTGGTTACATGATATAAATTTCAATAGTATAATGGAGTACTGTACACAGTTAAAATGTCTATATGGAATTTGTACCCAATTAATGCTTTTACGTTTTGCAGTGCAGCCATAAACCAGCCACATCTTCCTGTGTGTGTTTGTGTGTGTGTATTTGTGTGTGTTTATGTGTGTGTGTTTGTGTGTGTGTTTGTGTGTGTGTGTGTTGTGTGTGTGTGTGTGTGTGTGTGTGTGTGTGTGTGTGTGTGTGTGTGGTGTACGCACAGATGATGGTGCTCATGGTCATGTGCGGTTAGTATGTACAGTAGTGTGCACATGTGATGTGGTGCATTTCATTCAACTCTAAACAGACTTGGAGCGAAGCAACACAACTGTGAAAGGTGCGGCCATCATCAGGTATGGGATGGGTTTGGTCGTTGCTTGCTTCTGGTCATAAAGTACCACCATTCGTTGTACAAGTACATTGGCAATCATGTGGTCCTTGACAAGTGTGCTGCAATACATGAAGAACCTAACACAATAATGACGTGGTGGGTAACAAATAGAGCTGTTGTTAAATGATAAATATAAGGCATAGGTTAAACGAAAAGGTTCAATACTGCAAGCAGCTAAAACATTTTGTTTTCTGAACTCAATCTTCCAATCTTCCTCAACTTTAAATGCAGCCACAAGGCACAGCTTTCCATCTTGGTACTTGACCTTGTTTACACAGATTCATAGACACTCTTGTCAGATCTATGAAGCCTCTTGGCAAAACCCAATATTTTTAAAAACACGTGATTGGTTCAATGTCAGAACACCATCCTATATGGTTAGTAGTAATAACAGCATGTGTCATAACAGAAGGCTATGTGCCCATACATGGTGAAACTCTAAGGACTAATTGTTTTAGTTCTTCCAAACACAGGTCTGTGGAGGAGGGTTCAGCACTGTATTCCATATAGTACTCATGATTGATCTGCATTCATAACACCACGTGTCTGACTGGTCAACCCTGTGCTTGCATGTACTTGTAGGTGTGCAGGGCATGTGTGTGTTACGCACCTTACTCTGTGTTCAGTACACATGTGATGGTGAATCATTTCAACCCTAAACAGGACTTGAAACCAAGCAACAGGGCTGTGAATGAATTAAGACATCAAACCGAGATTTGGTAGGCGTTATCATCACAGGTCATATGATGGGTATGGGGAATAAGGTGGGAGTAGTCATCATTGGGGAACACAAGGGCCTTTGGCCATAAGGTACCACCATTAATCCTTGCTGTTACTAAATTAATGCATAAACAGCTAACAAATAGTTTTCAGAGTCTCACCACTCATTTTAAATTGCTACATGCCACAGTTTCTACTTGTTTTGACTTGACTATTGCACTGCACAGATAAGCACCTTGTCAGATCAGTGAGGCCTCTTGACAACCCCACTTGATTGCATACACCACCTTATGTGGTTTGTACTAACAACAGCACAGGTCATAACAGCTAGGGCTGTGGGCTGAAAATGGTTGTCTAGGTTTTGAACTGAGGTCTTGATCAAGCTTTTTTGGATGGTGGACTTGTTATCTAGATGAGATAATGTGTGTGTGTTGTGGGAGACCAGAGCAGGCATGATCAGCAAGGTAGTCCCTGATCCTGGCCAAGTACCAATCCTGTGGAGATTATGTGATGGTCATGTGTCTTATTATACAAGTAGTTTTCATCGTGTTGGAAGCATTTAAATACTGCATTTGCATTACAGATGTTTCAAAATGGTTCCAACCGCTCCTCCTCCTCCCCCTTTCCCTCACACTCGTGTGGTCAGGAGACAGGGGTATCCCATCACCAATCCTCCCTCCTTTTCCTTCTTTATACCCTTCTTGTATTTTATATCTTGTGTCATAATGATATTACAAACCTCACCTTATATGGTCATACAGTAGCCTCTGGGTCAGCTAGCTGGGATCTCTATGCTTTTCAGAGCACACAAGCTGTCCTGTCACGTGTCCTGGCTGAGTAGGAAGAGAGTGGAGATAGTAGTAGGAACACAGAAGGTCCTTGAGGTCAACTGACTGACAAATTGACAAATCTATTCGCAAAAATCAATTTTGTTTTTTTAAGTACTCGGAAAATCGATTTTCAGATCCAAAAAATTTGTGTTTTAGAAGTATTTAAAAAAATCAATTTGCAATGTACACGGGGACTTTGTTCCAAATACAATTAAAACAATGTAAAGGTGACTTTGAGACTTGACTTGAATTCAGTTACAAATAAATCAATCATCATTGGTTAATCTGCACACATCTTTCTAAATTTACACCACCCTATCTTGGTTTGTGTAACACTGAGCACCAAGAACAATATAGTGGTGTATTTGAAATGTCCGCAGTCTAGTGTACATTGAATACAAGAGCCTGTATATGTAGCTCTTCAACCATACTTTATCACAATTCATCTCAGCTTGTATTGATTTTATTGCTTCTTCTAAAGTTCCATTTCTCGATGCCTCCATAAGCCTCTCCTACAACAGTTAGGTAAAGACATAAATGTACAGGTACATAATTCACCTCTCAGGTATGTACATGTATGAGTCATTCGCGAAGAGTATATTACAGGAAGTGCTTAATAGCATCGAAATTATATGGTACCAAAGTACATTATCATTGCACGTAATAATATGCCATGATGTACATAACATGTTATAAGCCTTCAAGTTAATGTATAGGTGCAAACAGGGAATCAACGTACAATGTGCAAATTATGTAAGTGAGCCACAAACAAGCTTGCATCATAGATAAACTATCTATGGCATAGCCTTGCGACTCCTACGTCGCCAGCAGTATTCAAAACGGCACGCGTAAGGCTGTTTGCTACGCACTCGCATCATCCTCTAGCCGTGTAATAAAGCTTTCCTATGTGCCATCATCTTGCTAAAATCATCGTCTTATATCTGCCACGCCCACTCAGCTACGATTGCAATGATTTCAGTCTCACACATAGTACATGCACTCATGCTGGCTCACACTTGTGCACCACACACACACACACACAACACACACACACACAACACACACACACACAACACACACACACACAACACACACACACACACACACACATTCATGTACAGCGTACTTGCACACACCAGTTATGCATGTGGCAAACAATACGCCTGTCTGATGATGGTACAAACACTCTCACTCACAAGCATTGTCACATCATGCATTGTATTCAATTTAACTGCACTTGTGCATGTTTGTACAGACCACTGATTCTATGTAAATTTGTGTACCAAGCTTTCTGTACATGCATCATGTCTCCAAGAATTGAATCGCTGTACATACTGTATTGTGTCCCCATCTGGTCCTCTAAATGTACACATAACATTGCACACTTGCATAACACACACACCACTGTATAAATGTGGCAATTCACATGCAAAAACGCACACACAGGTACACACACAACATACAGACACGCAGACGCACAGACAGACACATGACATGCACACACACAAGCACAGACACACACACTGACACAGGCATAAACACACAGGCACACATGAAATACACATACATGTACACACACATAGACACACACACAGACACACACACAGACACACACACAGACACACACACAGACACACACACAGACACACACACAGACACACACACAGACACACACACAGACACACACAGACACACACACAGAGACACAGGCATTCACAGACACACACAAAGCACACACACACACGACAGACACATGCACAGACATAGACACATACAGGCCCACACACACGAAATACACAGACACACGCACGACATACACACAGACACGCAACAGACACACACGTGGACACACAAAAGCACACAGACACACACACAAAATACACATACACACACATGCACAGACACAGGCACAAACACAGACACACATGAAATACATACACACACACATAGACACACACAGACACACACACACAGAGACACAGACGCACACAGACACACACAGACACACACACACAGACACTCACACACAGACACACACACATAGACACACACACAGGCACTCACAGACACACACAAGCATGCACACACGAAATACACAGACACACACACGACATACACACAGACACAGGCACTCACAGACACACACAAGCATGCACACACGAAATACACAGAAACATACACGACATACACACAGACACAGGCACTCACAGACACACACAAGCACTCACAGACACACACAAGCATGCACACACGAAATACACAGACACACACACAACATACACACAGACACAGGCACTCACAGAGACACACAAGCATGCACACACGAAATACACAGACACATACATGACATACACACAGACACAGGCACTCACAGACACACACAAGCACTCACAGACACACACAAGCATGCACACACGAAATACACAGACACATACACGACATACACACAGACACAGGCACTCACACACACACACAAGCATGCACACACGAAATAAACAGACACACACACAACATACACACAGACACGCACATACACACACGTAGACACAGGCTCACACACATGCAAAGACACACACAGACGCACAAACGCACATGGACACACAAGCACACAGACACATACATGCACAGACACACACAGGCACAGACACACAGGCACACATGAAATACACAGACACACACAGACACACACAGACACACAGACAGACACACACACACACGCACACACATGCACACACACACACACACACAGACACACATACACAGACACACACACAGACACACACACAGACACACACACACACAGACACACACACAGGCACACACAGACACACACGCAGACACAGGCACTCACAGACACACACAAGCACACACACAACATACACAGACACAAACATGGACACAGGCTCACACACATGCACAGACACACACAGACACACACAGACGCACGGACACACATAAGCACACAGACACACACATGCACAGACACACATGCAGACCACAGGCACAGACACACACATGCACACACACAAAGGCATACACACAAACACAGACACACACACACAGACACAGGCACTCACAGACACACAAGCACACACACGACATACACAGAAACACACATGGACACAGGCTCACACACATGAAATACACATAGACACACACATGCACAGACACACACATGCACAGACACACACAGACGCACACACGCACATGGACACACAAGCACACAGACACAGGCACAGACACGCAGGCACATATTAAACACACACACAGACACACGCACAGACACACACACACAGACACACACACGACATACACAGACACACATGCACAGACACACACAGACGCACACACGCACATGGACACACAAGCACACAGACACAGGCACAGACACACACACGACATTAAATACACATAGACACACACACAGACACACGCACATACACACATACAGACACACACACGACATACACAGACACACACATGGACACAGGCTCACACACATGAAATACACATACACACACACATGCACAGACACACACACACAGATACGACAGACATACACATGACGCAGACACACATGGACACACACAAGCACACAGACACGCACACGAAATACACAGACACACACATGCAAACATACATACATGCACAGACACACACACACCAAATACACAGACACACACATGCACAGACACACACACATGCACAGACACACACACGCACAGACACACACACGCACCCCAAGATACACACACGTCATACACACACAGACACACACAAGCACACACAGAAATACATGAAATACACAGACACACACACACATTAAATACACAGACATACACACGCAGATACGCACATATATACATACACACAGACTCATACAAACATAATACATATAGATACACACACGAAATACACATAGATACACACATGCAGACACACACACGCACACATTGGGTTATGGTCCAAAGCCTTTCAACTGCATTCAACATGCTTCTGACACGGACACACACACGACATACACACATGTGCACATACACAGACACACATGTAGCTACTCGTACCTACATCTATATACTGTCTCTAAAGTGAGAGCTCTATGTCATGTACATGCATCATGCCCCAAAGAATTGGTCCTCAGTGTACATGCATTGTACCCCCATAGGATTGGTGTCCCATGCCACAGTATACATGTGGCAAAGAATATCACTGTATTCACCACAGCACTGGGCCCATGATACAATATTAAAAAGTGTGTTTGTGTATGTGAGGGGGGGGGGGGTTGACTTCTTTTGAGCCAAATGAATAATTAAATATTTTTGTACACAAGTCTACATGTAGAGATGCATGAATTCATTTTTAATCGTGATGTGTACGATTTTGTCATCGAAAAAGTTGTTGTTGGCTATCATTCCTGGATGAAATTTTAAAATTTATACAGTTGGCCAAAAAATTGTGATGTGTGTGTGGAGGGTCCTTGCAACATGCATAAGACTTTAAGTTCTTACACACTCACATCCATCTTCAAGGCTCTGTAGTTAAGTACAATTGTGTTATAAAGCTTTCCTGTTTGGCAAAATCCTTGATCCTTGATCAACTTCTCATCATTCTTTATGCCTCCACTACTCAGCTATGTGGCTTGTGTACCAGTTGCAGAGACTTGAGTCTCTCTTTGTCCACACAATATTTAACTCACACTGAGTACATGAACATGCCCTTGTGTTGGTTCACACCCTGATGCATGTGTATATGTTGTGCAAATGGTCTGTACATCCTGAGCACAACACACACACACACACACACACACACACACACACACACACACACACACACACAAATAATTATGGAACACCCACATGTATTCGAGTGTAAGACTTCCTCTGAACCTGTTCTCTGCACATGCATCATGAATTGAACAGCTCAAGAAGCCACTGATTCATTCGTAATTTCTGTAACAATCTCTGTGTGTTTCCTCTGTATTGTTGCAAGCAGACGTACAATCTTCTCTTAGTACACTCATCCAGCACTCTGTACAAGTGCTCATCTGCCCTGTAAAAGCCTTTGGAGTACAGTATAATGAATAGCGTTACTAGCTTGCAATTGATATGCCTGTGTAAACTTACCATGGGCCCTGACTTATAATTCGGTTCTGAGTTGTAAACCTTCATCGAAAGATTTTAAAAGTTTGTGTACGCTGCTCTACTCGATTGAAAGCATGCATGCATTGAGCAAATGAATGGCTGCTAATTTAGCTTGGCAAACCTGAAGAGTACGTCTTTTCCTTTTTGCAGGCTCTGCTGGGGCCTCTGATGTACAAGTCCCTTTATCAACCCCTAACGCCTGCACTTTGATTTCAAGGGTACTCAATTTCCCTCCATTTTTCATTCACTTTGGCCATCTCATTGGCGACAAGTGATTTGACGTCATGATCTACTGGAGCTGGTGATTTCAAGGGTACACAATTTCCCTCCATTTTTCATTCACTTTGGCCATCTCATTGGCGACAAGTGATTTGACGTCATGATCTACTGGAGCTGGTGTTCTACTACCGCGAGAGATGACAGATCTTGGTGACGCGAGGTCATCATTATAAGGAAGTGCTTTATTTACTGGTACACACGCACTGTGACACAACACACACACACACACACACACACACACACACACACACACACACACACACACACACACACGCGCACACAACACGCACACCGGCACACCTACACACACACACACATGCACACACATGCACACAGACACGCACACACACTATCTTCGGAGGGTATTATTGCCGGAGGTGTTACTTCACTCGTTTCTATTGAATATTAGAACACATGCAACATTTAATTCCATCATGTGTAACATACTTATGTGACAAATTCGAGACGAAGATCTTCCAGCTGATCCGTAAAATGATTCAGCATTTTGCAGGCCTATCTCAGGTGAAACTTCATCGGAGTCGACAAAACTGTTAGGACCAGAATATAATGATCTTCTTGGTGAATACGTGTACCTGTCCATCAAAAGACTCGAGCAGTCGATTTTCAATGAATCTTACTTCGCAGCTGCCCATCCATGCGCACGTGCATTTGGTCATAATTTTCAAATTTCTAATTTCACATCAGCTGTTATCTTTACCCTCGTACAAAACATGGAAGGACCAAATAAGCGATACAGATGCTAGATGTGTCAACAAGACTTATCCCAATCTATCTATTACAGGCATATGCGACGAAATGGATGT
Organism: Ephydatia muelleri; assembly: GCA_013339895.1. Lineage (NCBI taxonomy): Eukaryota > Metazoa > Porifera > Demospongiae > Spongillida > Spongillidae > Ephydatia > Ephydatia muelleri. The sequence goes on from JABACO010000007.1 coordinate 5,141,182, forward strand.
TCCGCTTTGGTCAGAATGCCGACAAAGGAATGTCATACGACAAAGAATACTAATACGTCACAAGAAAGAAATAACTTCAGCGTTGATATGGAAGAAGAGAGCAGCGATATGGATAAGGTATAGATTTAAATATATAAGGTGATAAAATTAATGCAGTGTTTTCATCAAACCATCATGCAACTCTTTCAAAGTGTTATGAAAGGTATTTAAAAGACGCAGAACTTACTGCTTTGTCGGCTGTGTATCACATATAATATCCCAATATAAACCAATTTGAGCAGCCAGTTTCTCGCCGACATTTGATTTGCTATGATATTGAAATACACCGAGAACGTTTTTCAGCAAAATCACGTTCTGCTGTGGTTATGGCATCCTGGTATGATTATGATGGGCAAGTCAACCTGCACACTCCTGCAGCATACAGATTTGGAATTGTGCAGTATTTCTTGAAGCATGCATATCGTATTGATGTTTCGGACGAACCCAGCATGAAATATACTGACCACTTGTTTGCTAACGTTACATGCATTATACTGCATTATTGAAGAAGTTAACTGGTTAGCTAAATGTCGATCAGGGTTGCCGAAAGTCAGGCCGGGGTCCGGCCTGTGACCGGCCGGCCTGCCAGGTCGGATAAATTGATGCTATTAAACAATTTAATGGCTAACCACAAAACATTATAATATTATTAAACAATTTATTAAAATTTCATAGTTAACCACAAACGTAATTACCTCGCCAGTCGCCACGTCATAGCTAAATTACTAAGAATGGTTGTTGTGATTCAGATTTGTGCTGCTCATCAACTCCCCCTGAGCTTCCCGCCAACGCAGATATTTGGATTTATAATCCAGATGAACTCATAAGGCTCCCACAACGGCGAAAACAAAACAGGACGTCTACCTCCACTGTGTGGTCGCATTTCAAGGTGCACAGGCTCCATGCCTCTAAAGAAAAGACATACGCTGTGTTTGCAGACAAAGCATGGTGTGACTACTGCCACAAGCCATTTGTTAGAGAGCACTCAACTCTTCTGAGGCACCTGCAACGTTTTCATAAACAGCAGCTGACCAATTCATGCGATCAAAGCGATTCCTCTATCATATATAGCTATAGACATCGCAAAATGAATTAATAATTTCTTACAATAAGTGGGTGGCTGCGGGCCTGTCAGGTCACGGTCCGGCCTGCCAGGCCAAGCTAAATGTCCGGCCTGGCAGGCCGACCTGGCAGGCCGGACTGGCCTTCGGCAACCCTGATGTCGATATCACTTTGTACATGTAAAGAAAGAAATTGACACCAATAAGCATGCGGCAATATGCAGATTATTCTACATATCATTGCAATCAGTTATAATAATTGTATACAACACTATAACACAATTTCAAAGTCACGGAGAGGATGCCGATCGAGCCCGGAGGACTCGGGCATTTTGCTGCATTAGTGCCGAGGCAACAATGCATTGCATTTAGAGTTCAGAGTTGGATGAGTGGGAGTGGATGACCAGGCGCCTAGCAATTCTTGAGAATGTTCCACTAGCAGTTATTTCCCAGTCTCCATATGCCTCCACTACGAGAGGGACACATTTAACCTCTTTCAAGACAACCCAAGTGACATCTCAATAATTCGGAAACCCAAAGGTGTAGGTCCGGAGTTAAAATCAAACCAAGGTCATGTTGTTCCTAGAAGTTGTGCAGGACAATGGTGCAGCATTATAATGGCCAATTTGGAATAACCAAAAAAAAAAACGTCTATACACATTACGAATGCTTGAGCAGTAGTTTTTGTCTAGTCGCTTAGTTTTCGGTGACTCTTGGTTTGCGTCAGTGCAGTGTCATATAATTATATGGACGTTCGCGCATGCGTAATACAGAGTACTTAACGAGATGATATCGTGTAATAATCAGTTGATATACTCAAATTGTCAGACTCCGCGATAGCCTACGTGGGTATATCACATGCAGCTGTGCATGAAACTTGTGAATCGAGGTATAAATTCTAACAACCCATTTTCAAACAAAAGCATTTGATCAGAGCACACATCAACGTGGAGATTGGAGACATTGCATTCGAATTTGATAGACTTTCCACTTCGAGATGACATATTTCTCAAACATCGCACTGCGTGACATAGTATCGTATGCAGTAATATGCAGAGTTTGCCCACGCCATGGTATGCAGATACATATCCAGACATGCACGTGTGCGGACCAATATACATACTCGTACCTAGATATGTCAATGTCCAGTGCAGTGTGCAGATGGGTATTGTTGGGGCTAAGTATCGGGTGCGTATCGCACCCATATCGCGAGCAGCAGTTTAGCCCGTAAATTATGATAGTGCGCAATAAATAGGAATATAGGCCGTTTTAACCACACCCATGAAAACGCATTCATATGAGTGTGGCTACATAATTACCTCGACCGATCGAGTCGCGTACTCACAGGTAAGTTATTGGATCCCTATAATCATTGTAAACTTCTGATACCTACATCTGTGACTATTTCTAGCGGGTGTAGCCGTAGGCCTATATTTGAGTAATTAATTTTGATATCATTATCTGCGCATGCTCGGTTTTAAGCTTTGCACGTGTTGGTCATTAGTGGAGGTGACGACGCACGATCGAGCAAAGGAAACAAAAATAGGCAACTTGGTTGAGTTCCCAACGAAATAGGAGGAAAGGAAAGTTGGACTACTGGGCTATCTGTGGAGACAGTACTAATGGAGCCGTTCCCAACGTAAGAGAAATTGGATTGTTGATTTTGACAGAGATCATATATTATATCTAATATATGATCTCTGATTTTGATCACTATATAGCTGACGAATCAGTGAGGTGCAACTGTGCAAGATAAAGAGTTTCGGACAACGCGGGTGACAGGCGGAGGTTACAAAGGCATACCAAACGGACTTAAGCTGGTAAGTTGTGCGTGTTTACACTGTAGGTGTTGCTTATGTCAAACCAGGACAAGTGTGTGATTCAGTAGATGCAGTTAGGCGGCGTTTCAAGTTGTCACAAAGGTTTACATGCTTATATAATTATGTCATGTTTGTTCTCTTCAGCACAGTGCCGACCAATAGAACGCCATTACGAAGAGCATAGTACGTTGTATATGTGCATGTGGATTATGTGCGCGTGCCAATAACTTCAGGGTCAGGAGATATTTAAGCGAGTACATCGAGACTGAAATGGTGGAAATGACCAACCCCGGCAAAAGAAGAAACGCAGGTACAGAGTAGGCATGCTATGACTTTCCTTTCTGACCACAGCTCTTGAGCCGACGCCAGGGTGTACTACGGCCAAATGAAAACGTTTCGCTGCATGGCCAACCAAGGGGATGACGACGATAGCATTGTAAAGCATAAGCTAGCTACCACCGCGGTCAGAGAGTAAGTAAATGCTGAGTTCTTTGTGCATAACCTCTGTAATATTTTAGCGTGTGCTTGTAAGGAAACCGTCGACAAGTGCCGCGAGAGTAGTAGAGGCTCGTGCTCGCCTTCCAAGAGGCCTCTGCTAGGCGGAGAGTGCCCTTCTAACTACATCAGCAGGATGTGATGGAGACTTTGATCGCCAGCTTGGAACTACATGTATACCTGTTTATTTTTTGACCAAGTTGTATTTCAGCTGTAATTTGATTAAAGTTTGCCGTATTATTGCTGGCGTGGTTCAGGGTTTAAGCACTAGCCTTCAAGTATGCAAAATAGATTTGAAACGATTCGAATACATGACGTGTACAGAGTCTGCACGCGTTCATCTGAAGTATGCAGACAGGTGATGACGAATATACTGAATCCATATGCAGACCGCGATATCATACGTATAAGCGAAGTGTTCGTTCTGAGACGTATACATGGCGCCGCATTCGTGACGTATGAAAAACTGCCCACGTGTCGAGTGCAGACGAGTATCGATTAGTATGGGTGCAATATACAAGGCTGCATACGGTACACTGTCGCGCCGTGTCGTTTCCCTCCACGAGTGACCTGACGGCGCCAACCAATTTAGCATTATACATTATGTGATCGTAAATGAGTCTGGGAACGAGACTAGTTCTCATGGGCAGTGCAGATAGATGTCTTGGAGATGCTTACATGCATGCAAGACATGCTGAATAGGAAGTTGTGGAGCAGATCTACCGAAGAGTGGACAAAGCAATGCATTTCCATGCGCATTGACTCAAAACTACATCTAGCTCCTTCATTGTCATGAATATCTGCATACGTTGCCTATATTGCCCGCCTCTGCTGGCATTTTCAACGATGTCTTGCATGCTGCGCATGGAGGATTGCAACGTACCTATATAGCGATCCTCCATGCACATGCAGCAATCACTCAGCTAGTATGTAAAAATTCTTCAATAATATTATTATACTATTGAAAATGCAAGCCTTAGGGCTGCCGCATGCTATATATTATCTCTGCATGCACGCATGGCTGTATGCTCAGGTGCAACAATGTGCACTGAAATGTGCATGAATTGCCTTCCCCGAAACACTATTTATTAAAAGTACATACTACGCGTATAAAATATAGCCATGTCTTGTTGTAACCCACAACAAGACATGGCTATATTTTAAGCGTTGTATGTATTTTTAATAAATAGTGTTTCGGGGAAGGCAATTCATGCACATTTCAGTGCACGTTGTTGCACCTGAGCATACAGCCATGCAGAGAGCATAGCTTGCTTACTGAGTGAGTGTGTATTCATGTAGCAAGCATCAGGACTAGTGCAAATAAAATAGCAATTGTCCTCTCATAATATATGTTCACGTTTGAGGTTACACACCAGCGCTATAGTATGCCCAGTATAGTTCAGTTTGACATCAAAGGTTTCGTATACAGCCGCAGGTCAAATGACTATATATACGGGATCGTTTCCGCGGAAAGGGACCTCGACATATCCAGAAGTGCCCCATACATTGGAGGACATTCATTAAAAAATTCCAAATTGAATTCTATAACATTTTACCATATAGCGAAATTTTTTTACTTTCCACTATAACAATTTGAGTTTCAGAATGTAATGGATTATGAATTTAAAATCAAGATATGTTCTTTAATTACTCCATAGTTGACGTAATTTTTGGGGTAACTAACTATTAAACGAATTAACAATGTTTCACAGCCCTATGCGGCTGGACAAAAGGGTCCATAATTAGACCATACCGTAAACAAAAAAAAATCAATTGCGGCTTGTTGCGCCATGGCCTCATTAAAATAGCACTTACTTAGAGAGCTGTATCTTTGCTCATTTTACCATCACAAGCTTGTTTATCCCTTCCATTTCACTGGGGTCCATCGTAGTAGAGACGATACCATATGCGCATTTGTAGTTTCGCAATTCTGAATAACGCGCAGCCAATTTTTATACACAGCGAAACCGCTATCCGGAGACGGGTTGCAACGGTGCCCCGTCACTTTCGATCAAGACGGACTTCCACGTAAATTTCACGGAAACGTTTAGTGACGGTATCCGTGTATTTATGAACGTGAATCGACGAACGCTACCGCACGGTACCGCGTCCTCCACTATTATTGACGCATGGTCACGTAATACAAGTAACTCCTTCCGAATTCAAAAAATGAGCGGCAAGTGACGTTACTGTCACCACTGCGGGGAATACGTGTGTGGATCTACATTTTTTGAACACCAAATGCTAGTAGAGTCGTCATCCAAAGCTGATAGTTCTCTTCAAGCTAAACAACAGCTTCCTGCGGAAGGTATGTATCGTATATCATACACGTGCACCGATTATGTATGCATATGCGCAGCTGCATACTCGATTCGCGAGATATAGCTAGTGCTGAGCGGTAGCTAATTGTATCCTTTTTTATTATACAGACGTACTGGGTACCGGTACTATGGCAGACAGGAGAGCATATAGAATACCTCTCCGGCTCTGAGTCAGATTTGTCATCAAGTAAAGAATCTTTTCAGCAAGGACTCCATAACTATAAATGGCACCAGTTGCCTGTGTGTGTATGTGATGTGTGCCTCTGTGTGAGATGTGTGCCACTGTGTATGTGTGCCTGTGTGTTGATGTGTGCCTGTGTCAATGTGTGCCTCTGTGTAATATGTAGCCTTAGTGATGAGTGCCTCTGTGTGATATGCGCCTCTGTTTATGATACATGTGTCCCTGTGTGTAATGTGTGCCAATATGTGTAGCCTACGTGTGATGTACACATGCCTCTGTGTGATGTGTTCCTGTGTGTGATTTGTGATGTACACGTGCCTCTGTGTGATGTGTCCCTCTGCTCTGTGCGTGATGTATGCCTCTGAGTAATGTGCACTTGCCTCTGTGTGATGTGTTGCTGTGTGTGATGAGTGCCCGTGTGTGATGTTTGCCTCTCTGTAATGTGTAGTCTTAGTGATGAGTGCCTGTGTGATGTGTTCCTCTGTTTATGATGTGTCCTTGTGTGTGATGTGTGCCAATGTGTAACTTGTGTGTGATGTGTGCCTGTGTGTGATGTGTGGCTGTGTGTGATGTGTGCCTCTGTGTGTGATGTGTGCCTCTGTGTGTGATATGTGCCTGTGTGTGTGATGTGTGCCTATGTGATGTGTGCTTGTGCCTGTGTGAGATGTGTGATGTGTGCCTGTGTGATGTGTGCCTATGTGCAATGTGTGCCTGTGTGTGATGTGGCTGTGTGTGATGTATGCCTGCGTGTGATGTGTGCCTGTGTGTGATATACACATGCCTCTGTGTGATGTGTGCCTCTGTGTGATGTGTGCCTATGTGTGATGTGTGCCTGTGTGTAATGTGTGCCAATATGTGTAACCTGTGTGTGATGTGTGCCTGTGTGTGATATGTGCCTATGTGTCATTTGTGCCTGTAGCCTTAGTGATGTGTGTCTATGTGTGATGTATGGCTGTGTGCTATGTGTGTCTGTGTGCATACCTCTGTGTGATGTGAGCCTGTCTGTAATGTGTGCCAATATGTGTAACTTGTGTGTGATATGTGCCTGTGTGAGTGTGCATGTGTGTGATGTGTGCATGTGTGTGATGTGTGCCTCTGTGATATGTAGCCTTCGTGATGAGTGTCTGTGTCTGTGTGTGACATGAGCCTGTGTGATGTGTGCCTGTGTGATGTGTGCCTCTGTGTGTGCCTGTGTGATGTGTGATTTGTGCCTATGTGTGATGTGTGCCTGTGTGATTTGTGCCTGTGTGTCATTTGTGCCTGTGCGTGTGTATGCCTGTGTGTGATGTGTGCCTGTTTGTGTGATGTGTGCCTGTGTGTGATGTGTGTCTGTGTGATGTGTACCTGTGTGATGGTGCTTCTGTGTTATGTGTGCCTGTGTGATGTGTGCCTCTGTGTGTGATGTGTGCCTGTGTGTCATTTGTGCCTATGAGTGATGTATGCCTGTGTGTGATGTGTGCCTGTTTGTGTGATGTGTGCCTGTGTGTGATGTGTGCCTGTGTGTGATATGTGTCTGTTGATGTGTGCCTGTGTGATGTGTGCCTGTATGATGTGTGCCTTTGTGATGTGGGCCTGTTGGTGTGATGTGTGCCTGTGTGTGATGTGTGCCTGTGTGTGTTTGTAGCCTTAGTGATGAGTGCCTCTGTGATGTGTGCCACTGTGTGATGTGTGCCTGTGTGATGTGTACCTGTGTGATGGTGCCTCTGTGTTATGTATCCTGTGTGATGTGTGCCTCTGTGTGATGTGTGCCTCTGTGTGATGTGTGCCTATGTGTGATATGTGCCTGTGTGTGATGTGTACCTGTGTGTGTTTGTAGCCTTAGTGATGAGTGCCTCTGTGATGTGTGCCACTGTGTGATGTGTGCCTGTGTGATGTGTACCTGTGTGATGGTGCCTCTGTGTTATGTATCCTGTGTGATGTGTGCCTCTGTGTGATGTGTGCCTCTGTGTGATGTGTGCCTATGTGTGATATGTGCCTGTGTGATGTGTGCCTATGTGTGATGTATGCCTTGTGTGATGTGTGCCTGTGTGTGATGTGTGCCTGTTTGTGTGACGTGTGTGTGGCTGTGTGCAACATTATAGAAGTACTTCGTTCATTCTTTACATGTGTAGGGATAAAGGATTATGTCTTCCATCCTCACTCAAACTAAAACTGATTCCATGTACATGTTGTATGTTCTGCATTCTTGTATTGGACCTTAATGAATCAATTTCAAGGCTGATAAAAGATTTAAATCGCACATACATGTACTGGACTGTTACCTCATTGCCATGGCAACACATCGCATACCAATAACAAGCGGTATAAGCTCGCTAATTGCAATTGATTGACAGTTGCTGGTTAATTCAACTATAACTTTCCCTTGACCAATTCACGTGACTATTAATATTAGGTTTTTGGCGGGGAAACAGTGGTGTAGCCGATGGATGTTACCTATTTTATCGCAACCTATTTTGGCGCCAAAGTACAACGTGCATCAGCGCAGCAAAGAGCACGATATGGTAAGCGTTTCGCTATCGGCCTTTGTCCTCCTCTATAGCAACTTTCAGGTTCAAAGATTGGCGTGGAAGTTATGGATCCGAATAAACTTGTTGATTCGCCACATACTGACATGAGTGCTGCGTAAGTGCCATTTTTGGGGTGTCGAAGATATCACAACCACTTTTCTTCCATCTACAGGAATAGGTTGTAACGCGAACACATATTAGTAGGTGTAACGTATTATTGGTACGTTATTTAATTGTATTTCCTCTACCCAGCCACCTTTATTTTTTTTGGCTTTGGAACGCAATGAGGTATGTTTTTTTCTCATCTGTGACTTTTTACACAAGATGAACGTTTGATGACGTGAGTGGCTCCACGTTTGTGCCAGTGTCATCGCGCGCAGATTGTCAATACCGGCGCAAATGTGTAAGCAAGTACTTCTGTGGTTCATGCATTCATGATTGATGCTACACATAATTATCTTTCAACAGAACGGAATTCGGCTTTTTGCCTAATGTGGAGACCAATTAAGCAAAACTGACACTTGCTCTTCCTTTTTATATGCATTTGTATTTGTGTATGGTTTTTTGAAGAACTAACCCTGAGAAAAGTGAATGGGATGGTGCACGTATACGTTAAAGCTGCATGGATAGAAAGTAGAAGCGGTACCGCTGTAGTACCGGTAGCCAGAAATCCAACTTTACGTACCGACGGTATACGATGCGGTAAAAAGCGAACCGCCTTTAACCGTGGATTTCCCGGACTGACGGATTATAACGTTTAAAGACGTGACAGAGCGACGGAGGGGAAGGACGTTGCCGTCCACTCTCCGTCCACAGACGGACCGTTGGTATTGATATCAACGGTATCCGCCTACATCTGAGTGACGGGTAAGGTCACGTGATGAGACGTTACCGTCTCAATGTAATGGTTTCGCTGTGATAGGCTGTGGCTAGAGAGCACAGGAAAGAAAGAGGATAACTGATAGGAACCCGATAGCATTAATATTACGGAAGATATATCGATTTAAATTTTATGTTATAAAATGAAATCCACAAGACCCATTTTCGTATAGAACGTTCCATATAGTATTATATAATTGGTCATTGTGTGCGTGTATTGTGATTGGTTGTGTTTATATATTGGCAGTTGCGTGGCAACTAGTCAGTCTTGATATTTGATATTATACTTTGGTGAACACTGTGAGAACCTACGTTACAATATCCCTGAGATACAGCGATGCAGTTTGCGATCCACTGCTCTGCCTAAATGGGATGAATTATCTAGTGATGGCATATAACTGCAATTACCTTCGCTTTAATCACTTTATTTACTGTTAGGTGTCCAACTTGATGTGCATTTATGCAGATTCTCAAAGTCCTGAAACATAATACATTTTAAGTGTACATGTGCAGTTGCCTCTTCAATTTAGTCCACAATGTAAGTTGTAAACGCTTTTTTAGTCACTCAATTGACTACAATCTTATGGCTTTATACATGTAATTAATATAGCACTTAATCCTGCAGTAGGAAGCTTGACTGGTTACTCACCTTCCACAATTGAGCAATGCGTTGGCTACACTCTGAAGACAGGAACTCAGGAAAATGTGTAGAGAGAGAATTTTCATTTTTTCGGCTCCTCCAAGTGATGTCCAATCAATCACACATATGGAGTGCCTTTATCAACATCTGGAGCTTTAGTCCCTGTAGAGGATCACTATTCTTTAATTCTGTTAGTCCTCACATCCATCTCAACAACTTGTGTACTTATATTCCCAAGAAGAATATCCACCATTCTTAGGATAAATGAAGTTCATCTGCAGCAACATGGTCTAGATCTATAGGCAGCAGGGGTGCATGCTTCACACCAGAGGACTTCTCTGCAGCACATCTTTGGTCCTCAATGTAGTGTCTCTTATGCAGTTTGGATGTGCTCCAACTGCAATATAAAACATTATAAACATGTACATATACTACAATCAGATGCTGGTACTAAACACCAAATGCAAGCATAAATCGAGTTAGCCTGCCCTAATCCTAGAAACAGTAGCACAAACTGTACATAAAAGGGTTTGAATTAATTAAATGTAGCACATGTAGTGGCACACCAACTTCAGGTCTCCTCCTAGGTGAAATTCTAGCTCAAATGTTGTTCCTCCAACTTGTATTTTCCTTGATTTCATCAAACCTTTTACTTCATCCAACACTGGGCTAAGAGTTGCTGCCAGCGTTTCATGACTTTCTGACATCTTTACCACAGCAATTGTGTGGCTTTCTGAAGGAAAAAAAAAACTAAGTAGGTGAACAAAATTGGGCATAGCATGCAAGTGCTGTGGCACCCTTCAAAGTACAATCTGTTCATCAACTACATGGTGTCATGATCCAATATGCAATATGTAACTTGACTAACCTCGAGGTGAAAGTACTCGCTACTGCAGATTTATTAAGCAAAAGGGAAAGAGAAAATAGTTTAGACATCGGCTGAAGTTTGCACCATCTCCATTGATCTTCACTTTAATGTACCGTAAAGTACCGCGTACAAGCCCCCCCCCCCTCCGCCCCCAACGTGAGACCCTGAAAAAATGGCTAGTTTTTGTAACGATCGTATCTCCTGAACCATAAACGGTGCGACCTACCTTTTTCAAAGTCTTGTTGTACTACCATTCCTTTCCTGAAATAATATCCTGTTTGGAATCGCATTGACATGCCTCACGAAAAACAAGGTCTGAAAACATACCTGGTTCAGAACAGCCATATCGTTTGAACCGCTCATCTCCAAACATGGAATTTCGGTGTATATATCGTACAAACAGCGTTCAACACGTGCGGCATGTTTTTGTTCCATTTACCTTGTAATTTCTCGCAGTAAACATTAACAACATAGTCAGCCCACATCGCTCCGCCATTTCTTTTTTCCATTGACCAGCCTAGGCCCCATCCCAAACCATGTCTGCAAAGTGGAATGGAAATTTGGGGGGGGGGGGGGGGGGAGCGCTAATGAGATCGTATTCATAGCCCTGCTAAACTGAATTTCCTATTCATAGGTACACTCCTGTCTGCACTCTGAATGTAACTGCCGCTTCATTTACATCTCGCATTAGTGAGGTAATGTGGTTCGGAATGGGGCCTAGGTTGGTAAGTGTATGCCCTTATAACTGATCTAGGTGTGTAAGTAAGGAGGAAAAAGCTACAATGCAAGTGTGTGTGTGTGTGTGTGTGTGTGTGTGTGTGTGTGGTGTGTGTGTGTGTGTGTGTGTGTGTGTCTGTGTGTGGTATGTTTCTGCTGGCTGCGAGCAATCACATACATGTGATGATATGCAGAGTTTGAGCTCTTCCAGAACTACTTTTGAACCCACCTATGGTTGCATTTTACCCATGCATAGGAAGAAGGACCAATGTGACTGATCATGCATGTATATATTCAGTCCCATTGGTCCAGGAATGGATATTTAGTTATGAGGTTTTGAAAGCATTTTAAAAGCCTGATTATTATATATGGTAGGTTAGTATATGCGCACAGGTATGTATGTTCATGTACATGTAATGCATAAAACTCTGGCAGGCGGGGGAGGGGGGGGGGGGGATCATTGCCCCCACAGTTTTGTTGTAATGACCACTCATTATAGTAATAATTCTAAGAGTGCCGATGACTTTATTTCATCTAATGACCACGGAATATTCTCTCTCTGTGTATTCTCAAAATTCACTTTGATTTTGCATTACAAAGCAGTTTTAATGATAACCCTTCTGCCCACCCACCCCATCCCCCACCCCCTATTATTTTGAATCTGTTCTGACACCTAGCTAAGTTTCATTTCTCTGACACAAATATTCAAGACATTTGATTATTTTATTCCGTTACCCAGAACGGTTCTGCATCAAGTATTAAATTAAGTGGCTTCTCTATCCCTAACCTGAAGAAGTTTTTCTTTTCTGTTGTTCTCTGTTGGTCTATATGTATGACTGCATCTGCACATTGTCTTGAAGTTCAAGCTGGAGGGTGGAATTTGTACTGCAAGTTTGACACTGCAGTACGACTGCACACTAAAAATGCTGATGCTTTCACTAAATGTATTATGCTCTTATTCAAGTGCACTGTATTGTAGACCCCCAAGAAATTTTTATTGTTTACTGTTTACACTGCAGGAATGTGCATGTACTTTTAAATGACCTAGGTATTGTGCAATCTCTTTATGCAGCATTGTTGCGGCGTGCATTTGCATACAAGTGATTGAAGAACTACCAAGGTGCTGTTGCCGACCTGCAGAACGTGCTCCAGTTGGAACCTTCAAACCCAACAGCATTGACACAACTGGAAGCACTCAAGAGGGAGTTGCCTGGTGCCCTCAGCGATCTACAGTAATGGGCGTGTTTGATAATGTCAGCCCAGGCAGAAGCAGCAGCACTCTCAATGGAGTGTCTCACAATGTGTCCAACCCTGAACTTGATTTGGCAACAAAGCACAATGCTGAGCCCGATTCATCGTGCCTGTTGGTGAAAAAGCCAGTCCCTCACCCCCCTTTTCCAAAAGTCCAGAGCCTCAAAGATGAAGATGACACGCTTTTCAAAATCAGTTTGCAGAGGCAGATCCAAAATGTTCCGCTGCCCTTAGTGAACTTGATAAAGGTACGTGTGGGAAATGAGCTAGTGCAATAGTGTGAGATGTGCACAGTTATTTATTGTGTCTCAACGTTTTTCAAGTTGCAAATGGTATGGATATATGTATATGCAATAAATAATTGCCCATCTGTGTACGTAAGGGTGTTAAAAAAACGTTGAATAACGCTACTAATCATGAAATAAATGGAGGCATGGCGGAAACTTTTATACATGTATGTGTGTGACCCTTCTTTCCACCCCACTCCCCCGCCTCACACGTTTCCAGCTGGAGTCTTTAATGAACAGGACCTTCTACTGCCCTGTTGCTAAATGGGAGAGCAGCTTGCTTGTTACAGATTGGGGACTTCCAGAGATGCATAGATGATTGCTCACGTGCACTCAGCCTGTTGCCCCTTGATGCCAAGGCAATTCTAAATACTTACGAATCCCTAAAGCAGTGAGTGATTGCTGTTGCCAGTATATTAACATTGATTGTAGCTTGCATTCCGATTAAAAAGATTCTGCTGTTTCATAATAGTATGGCTTCACAAATATCACTGCTTTCCTCAGCTGGCGTGTATGCATTTTAGTTTTTAAGCATGCATGTACTGTAAATGCAAATTTATGCTGCATTTAAAAATCTTCTAAATTGCTGCCATTACCACAGTTGGAGTTACAGTACCTGAACTTGAACTTATAGCACAAAAGAAAGAACCTGCATCCACTTGCATGCGAGCACTCATGGTTATTACATAATGATGTAATGTACAATTCTATACTTGTGTTGACTTCTGCAACAGATATGAGCAAGCCTACATTGACTATACTGCGGCTTTGAGTATCGACAATGCACATGAACAAGCAGCTACTGCTTTGGACAGGTAGTGTGCATATTTATGTGTAGTTTATGTGTGGATAAGATGCTTATGTTCCTATGTACCTCATTATTTTCCTTCTCCCTCCCTCCCTCCCTCCTCCCTCCCTCCCTTCCTCCCACCCTCCCTCCCTCCCTCCCTCCCTCCCTCTTCATTCCATGCTAATGCCTCTTTTTAAAGACAAAAATGAAGATGGTTTAGAGGTCAGGTTGCATGCTACTTCCCATCCTGTCACAGACGCTGCCATTGCTGCATTCTTTGGAGAGAGAGGTTTTGATCAAGGCAATGATGATGTGGATGATGACATGAAGAATGTAATTGCATTAGTGTCCAATAGCGTAGATTTACATTGTCCTGTGCAATCACAAAGTTCATTTAAAGGATAAATGCTTGTGCAGTTGAACTTACTGAATAGAAACATTAGTAAAATTGTGTCATAAATTTGAAGAAATGTTAACTGTCTCCAAATCACATTGAGTTTAGAAATATTCAAAATCTTACTTGGTAAATACATTTAAATTCAAGAATATTACACCTCTTATTGACACGCATTAATAATTATGTAGTGAATGGTGTGAGGGTTCAATTGTGGGTGGATCTTATAATTTAAGTGGCACTCATTATCACTGTAGCAACTGGAGCAGCAGCTAAGAGATGCTGCGAGAGATGGCAGAACTGTAGAGCTCACAAGACTGCTAGACCAGGGCATCAATATTGAGGCTACGGATGAGGTGACTTGTATTCTATATAACGTTCCTTTCAACTGACATCAATTGCATAATAAATGGAAAATATGCTTTAGCATAACTTCCCACAGCAAATTCATAATGGTTCATGTTAATTAATCGCATAATGAATGGCAAATATGCTTTAGCATAACTTCCCGCAGCAAATTCATAATGGTTCATGTTAATTAATAGCATTAATGCTAAATATCATACACATTGTGCATACATCACTGCTGCTTATTTACATGTACATGTATATCAATAAACATACAGCCTTGTTGCTCTTCATCACGGCACTATAGTGCCCAACATTTTCAAAGTTGCTACAAGTCCTAGATGGCAGGAGATTTTTTGCTACACTCAGCCCGTCTGCATTAACAGCGACAGCCAGTGACACTTGCTGTAGTCCGCATCCAAGGAATACAAATCCAATTGGCATAGCACAGCAGTGTTTTAGCGACACCGACCCTCTAATGATGGAAGTAATATAATTCATTCAGAGTATCATGATGAGGCTGTATGTACTGTGGTCACAATAATGTTGGTTGCTTGCAATGCAAACGCTTTTGCAGAAGAGAGCACAAAATCAGTACAATGGTTCTAGCTATGTAATGCTTTCTTGCCATGAAGCTATCATCTGCTTTTTAAGAAGCGATCCCTTTAATGCAAAATAGAACAAATGCCCTTTACATTGTCATCCATCCCAGGATTCTAAGCCGTCCTGCAGCTTCCACACTGCATGAACACATGTCATCATATATGAGCAGTAACAGACTTGTATAGGCTTGCTACATATATTTTAATGGAAGGCATTCAGGTGGTGCATCTAATGTTCCCTGCAAAGTGGCTCCCGGCAAGTGGAGGCAAGAGTGAGTTATGGATGTACACTGTATTGCAGCAGCTGCAAATGTTGATTACACCTCTTGTAATATAGCCAGCTAGTTATGCTTCTTGTGGAACATGTACATAGACTCTGACTTGCACACCTTAACTAACATTGACATGTACATGTTATGCATGAAACCTGTATACTTGTGTGTTGTACCACAATCATAATTATTTCTGATTCTTGTAAAAAAATAGTCTTTCTCCTTACAGGATGGTAGGACACCATTAGGTTTTGCAGCAGGATTTGGTCATGTTGACTGTGTGAAAGTGCTTTTGGATAGGGGTGCCAACATAGATCACCAGACTAAGGTTAGCCTCACTTACAGTACATCTTTGAATGATTGGACCATGCATGTGCTTCTCGGATGTGGTTAAAGCGTACACACAATTCATATCAATTCAGTTTTTAGTTATGGGCATGAAATATTTTCAAATGATGTGATTCAATCCAAGCAAGAATTAAATGGGGTACACTTTCAGGAGGATAGCGAGAAAGATACAGTTTTAAAAGTTGTTCCTTAGTAAACTGAAACGTTTTCCTAATGCAATGCATTATGCATTCATGTTATTTATAAGACTTGGGGGTTTCAAATACATCTGTGAACAATACTTAATTGTCACAGAATTAAACAAACTACAGGACTAGAAAGTTAATTGATTATAAATTCAGTGTACAAAATCACTGCTCTGCTGTAGTTGTACAGATTGGATTTACAAACTACACATACTCGCATATCCCACACTGAACTTACAAAATGGCCACTATAACACTTACACAGCCATCACAGGTAAATGCTGCAACACAATAAAACAATGCACAGACCTACAATGCATCCCAAGTTTCTTGTTCATACGTTTAATAATGAAGGTGAACAGTGTGGTGTACAAGGAAGCAAGGTCACCTTCTAGTCTTTATCATAATCTCCCATATCTCAAGGTGTGCATTTCTCTTTGCACATTTGCAGAATTCAAGGCATTTGAAAAATTGTATTTTTGCATCCTTTTATAGATAAAAATATCTATAACATAAAGCCAAATGATAACACTTCACATGAAGGTTTGTGCAATGCATACTCAGTATGCTGACCTAACACACTAGTTTTGATGATGCCATTACCACACTGTGTACTCAAATTGCACTAATATTGCAACCTGCAATAAGGTCACACCAAGTGCTAAAAGGTCGTCTGTTGCAGGATGGATGGACATCGCTGATGAGGGCAGCATATCATGGCCGTGCTGATTGTGTTTTAGCCCTTGTGAATAGAGGTGCTGATGTCAATCATTACAACAATGTGAGTGATATTCTGTAAACGATGATGTTTGAGCATTTGAAAACTTCTTGTGTGGTCCAATTTAATTCAATTTAACTGCTAGCCAAGATGCTAATTTGCAAGTGGAATGTACTCTTTATTGTTGCCATGTTCACATGCATTATTGTTAATCCTACCCAGATGTCGTTGTATCAGCTCCAATTGGTGAAACAACTTTAACAAAGATACTGTGTGGCACTCTGATCATTTAGTCCCCTGCTTTTAGGTTGGAAGGACTTCGTTGATGTACGCATCAGGAATCGGCAATGCTGAGTGTGTGAAAGTGTTGCTGGATGGTGGTGCCCAGAACAATCTTAAGGAAGAGGTGAGACAAATACCTAGCAGCAGCAATTTCTTTATGATAACGAACCTGTTCTTTAAACTGCGTATAAAGGTTTTCTGGCATTTCCTCAAATGGTGTATATAATCTTTGCTGCAAATCTATGCTCACATATGCTGTCTTCTTACAGTGTGAGAAGACTGCGTTGGTTTTCGCATTGCACTACGGCCATATTGATTGTGTGAAAGTTCTTTTGGATGTCGAGACACACCACCACATACAGTAGATGCGGGTTCTGACCTTTATCAGGTGCTGATGTGCATTGTATCTGAGGCATTTTTTACCACTTGTTAATATATCATTGGGTTTCAATGCATGCTATGCAAGCATAGATAGTATGATTCAATGCGGAACGTTAATTTTGGGTGGTCTCGACTCCAGACCTGAATATGTATGGATGAATTACATAACCGCAGGTCGATCAGGGCAAGCAAGTTGGGAACCGCTTCTGTTGACCCTTCCATGACCAGATAAGGAGGGAGGGGTATCCACACTCGAATGGTCCTATGTACGTGGGACCAGTCGAGTGTGGACGCCCCTCCCTCCTTATCCTGTAGCAATGCAGCAGTGCTGGTACGGAGGACTAGCTAGATTCTACTCTTACCCAGCAGAGACGGGTATAAGGCCACTGCTTCATAGAGGAAGTCCGGTCCAGGGCATGGCGGATGTGTCATGAGAGACCTTGGATGAGGAATCTATGTGAGTGATGAGGTCATCATAAGGCCTGCTTGCGTGGACACCTGTAAATTCTTCACACCCTCCCCTGTTTGATTAAACTCCCTCCCACACTCAACATGGTTGTCTTCCTTGCACATCATGAATTAATGTACACACATCTTGCCTAAACAAGACACCCAATGGTTGAACCTGCTCAGTGATATAAGGCATGTGAATGACTAAAGAATAGGTTCACTCTTGTACAGGAAACAGGATGGTGGTTATGTTATGTTAATTATCATGAGACAAAGGCCACTCACTTCTTTTGGACTAGTGGTCAAGTATGTGCAAACTTTTTGCACAAAGTCTAACAACCATCCCTTACCTTGCTGCCCATCACGCTGTGCTCAATAAGAAGTTTGTAATAGGAGTTTATATTAATTAATGCAACCCCCCATCTTGAACATGCATGTACAGCCAGTTATTCCTGAATGTGGTTGTATACATATATGAATGGCATTTATCATACAGTACCTAGGAGTGTCTCTGGGCCAGCACACAATACCTACATTGTAGGGTGAGACCAGCACAGTGTGTCTAGCACAGTATCTACAAGCCTGCTGTGTACAAGTTCTGACCATTTAACTAGGCCCATCGGTCTGTAACTTTACACCTGATGAGTAGTTGATGTGATGAATCAGCTCCCCTCTACTTTATTGCACCAAATTACCCCTCTCATTGTTTACAACAATTTGATTCGCATTGCCTATGCTAATATGTGCGATGGACATGTGGCTATGTAAACTGCACTGAATGATGAACTGCACGCAATGCATGTATGACATATTCTTCATTGTATGAAATTAGCTCATACATAATAGGGTCACATTTCTTGCTCAGCATTACTAATTTTATGAGGGCAAGCGAGGTATTATTTGCAGAGTTTAGGAACCAAAATTGCTTTGGCTTGCAACACACATAGAAGTGAAACATCTCATTGTTGGATTTCTACTCCATTTGAGACCTTGGTATAAAATGCATTATTGTTGAATACGAATTTTAGGTTGAGGTAGGTTCAATTATTTCATCGAAAATCCCACTACATGCAGACTATAATATATAAAGAATAAGAAAGATCATGTTAACTCATTATCTGCTGTCCCATCTTGGTATAAGCAGAAGATAACTCCAGATATACATTCAACCTCTCCTAAGGAATGAGAGGAGAAGGAGAGAGAAAGAGGGGTGGGGGAGAGGGGGAGGGGACTGTTTTTTGGAGGAGAGACTGAGTGAGAGGTAAGAAGTGACATGGCTGTCCTGAATGATGCCGCAGCCTCCACCCCTCCTAGCCCTCATCAAGGCAAGATATGATCTCTAAACGGCAGCTGAGAGCCTGTACCAAGGTCTGCATGCTCAGAATGGGGTTGCTATGTTGCTAATGGACCTTGGTCATGGTCACGAGAAGGGGATGGAGTTCGGTGCATGGTCCATGCAATGATGGGATGAGTTGGTACAAAGTTTCTATTGCAAGTGAATACATGTGTATGTGTGTGTATGTATGTATGTGTGTGTGTGTGTGTGTGTGTGTGTGTGTTTGTGTGGGTATGTATATGTATATGTTTGCGGTTCCAAAGAGACAGCCACTCTCTTTGCCACCTGAGCCTGTCCATGCACCTCAGGACCATCAAGGTGTATGTGGCAGTTGACTTATTTCTGCACCACTCCAAGGGGTACAGAGGCCCTGCCTCGAGGAACCCAATGCTGAAATTGGACATCCAGGCTATGCATTTGGTAAGGACATTCCAGTACATACAGTGTGTATGTTTTAAAAGAAGTTGGAAAGAGTCCCTTTGAAGCAACACTACTGCCTCGTGCTAAGGGCAACCTGCATGTTAGGTTTCTTGGGATTCTTGAATTGCGGATCAGTGAATTAGAATTTGAAGTGATTAACGTGAATTTCAACCATCACAAGAGGGGAGGAAGATCCCCATGATACATTCCACTGAAACTGATCAAGCGGGAAGAGGTACCCCCTTCAGACACCGTCCAGAAGCTCGGAAAATGGTGATGTTTAGCATACCAGACATACACCCATCACCCCCTGACTCATCTATCTGACACCAGAGCCATGGCTGCTGCCTCAGTAACATTTATCTTCATGTACATGTATTTGTACACATTCATGTCACTTGATCTTGTATTGCATTTCATTAACACCTGAAACTATATCTTAATCTACAGTTTTGGCTTGGGGTATCTTCAGGCTTCTACACTGGGACTTCCACCATACCATGACCAGCGCCTTGGTTTGGGACACAGGTATACCTGTGTCACCATCGGTACCCTGTACTGTAGGATAAGTAGTACAAAGCGCAGCTGCTACATGTCTGGCTGTGGCAGTCGCCCTGCAAATAAACACAGTGGCATGTAAAGGCTATTACCTTTTTAAAAGTGCTTACGCATCTGGAATAAATCCATGAATTAATTAAAAGCGGCCATGCATAATTATTTTAGTTGTCTGACTGCACATCATTTTGCTCAACCATGGAGCTGGAGATGAAGGAAATAATCCCGGAATATTACGATATACTTATAATTGGTAGAACAGGCTGGGGAAAGAAAACACTGCTTGATAAGCTTGTCGGGGCCGATGATGGAACTCTGAGGCGAGACTGGTTAGAGCAGACCAATGATGACGCATGTAAGCAATCTTTTCGAATTGTGTCCAACAAACAGTCGATTCGAGTGACCATCGCTCCTGGTTTCGGCAACTTCAGCAACGATAAAGAAGTGAATGGCGTTTGCGATCGAAATGTCGGATCTGTTCGGCTGATTTTTAAACTTCAGCGCGAATTGAAAATCTCTTTCAAGCGAGTGGTTTACTTCTTGCCTTTTAGAGGCCCGCCCGGGAGAGCCGATAGCTACTTGAAGGATGAGCTAAAATGCCTATGGAATTTCTATGGAGAACGAATTTTCCGGTGCATGGTCATGATTGCTACAAATTCACCAGATGAAGCGTACCAAGAGATAGGTTTCTCGGAATCCTTTGAAAGGAAATCGAAGTCTGTGGTGGAACACGTGCTATCGGAAGTGAGTGGGGTCCACTCTATAACTTGCCCTCCTATTGCCTACCTTTCACTCTCGTGCACATCGGAGAAAGCATTAGACATAGTGCAAAATTGTGCAATTACAGACGAAAAACCACTGGTGCCTTCTGATGCCAAGCGATGCGTAAAATGCGCAAGTCCCATTATCGACGGTTTTAAATGCCATCCAAAGTTCTTTTATATCCTGCCAGGGGATAGCATGGTCCGTGTACTTTTCCACATTTCAATTTCTCGTATTTCTATTTATACAAAGAGGGCAATTTCGGCTCAATTGGCAATGTTTCACGTGATGGAGTTCTATTTGTGGCCTAATCTAGCGCGTCGCAACATATTGAAAAATGAAAAATGAAATATCGTTGTCTTTGTCAATATAATGAACAGTGCTCAATCCGAAGCAGAGTAATGGTCTGGAAGCAGTGCCGACCTGCCTCGAACCACCGGAATCGACCCCTCGCACGGAACGCGCGCGTATACCATGTAGGCGTATAGTCTGGGGACCCTAGGGTCCCCAGACTAGTAGGCGTATGTGTGCGTATGCATGTATGTTCTATATAACGGTAAAATTGCATCCTTGCTGTATTCATACTATGGTACTGTACTCGAAGCTGCCAACAGTATATTTGCTGTGGTGTGTTCGTGCGTGTGCGTACATGTGTGTTTGTGTGCATGTGTGTACGTGTCAGCGTGTGTACTTAATAGTGTTTTTACCATAATCCCCCTCCTCCCCCTCTAAATAATATTACATTGTTAACAGTCTGTTAAAGGGTATACATACACATGTGCATATGAGATGCAAAACTGGCTACAACCATGAATGGACAAAATAATGTGACAGCATGGTACTAAGTTGGTTGCATAAGATCAGAGTACTTTTTGCCATGAGTGTGAGAAGCTGCATGTGAGACAGTACTTACACAATTATCTTTTCATGGGGTCGGCGAAAGTACATCCCACTGCACTTTACTAGTACGTGATGCTAGCGTGGCTTCCAATGGCATTTGGGGCTGTTCATAAATTATGTCACACTGAAGGGGGGAGGGGGTATCAGCCAGTGTGACGACGTATAAATTAAGCATACATCAGTATGGGACATCGTATGACGGGGGGGAGGGGGGGAGGAGGGTTCATAATGGTCAAAAATAACGTGACGTAATTTATGAACGGCCTCTTTGTGGGCACCATCAAAGACCTGAATCGTTTGATATATAGTGCACAAAATATGCTATTGGTGCATGGTCTCTTTCCATGACTCAGTTCAGTGGCTAAACAACACTTTCTCTGGCATTCTATCAGCAGTCATGAGCCACAAGTGCTCAAGCTATCATAGTCGGCATAGTTTCAAGTTAAGCGATAACAATATGTAACAACCTTCTTTGGCACAAAGAGTAACTGTTGTGATGTTTGCCAGTTTTTAAACTCATGGCCTGCAGAATTGAGTCCATATAGAACCATTCCTAGCAGTTTAGATGGCACGTAGCAGTTGTCCCTGTCCCACTAGTTACACTCTATACACAAATTACATGAAGGCAGATGAAACCTGTTAGCCCCCATGACATCATTAATGGACTTACCCACACTGTTGCAAGAATTTATGAACTGAGGAAGTAGGCTAGCATGTTCAATGTTCCAAGTAAATGTTTCTTGCCATCCATTACCATCAACCACAACCAGCTTAACGTAGTTTCTTACTTTCCATACCTCTGTATTGCCGGTCCCACAGGACAAGGAGATGATCACACACATATCTAAAGCACTATTGTATGGAGGGACAACAACTACTTGCTACCTAAACTATATGTATTTAAGTTGTGCTTTTAATTTCCGATGCTGGTATACTATTTGTGTGTGTGTGTGTGTGTGTGTGGTGTGTGTGTGTGTGTGAGTGTGGTGTGTGTGTATGAAAATTAATAGTGTGTGTTTCTGTACCTAAAACAAACTATAATATTCTGTCATGAGCAATGGCATACAAAAACATGATGCAAACTACTGTACGTAGTTGTTCCGTGGACAATGACTATGACCTTACAAAATCCTTCCCCCTCTCCTTCCCTCCCTCCCTCCCTCCCTATCTCCTCATCTCCCTCACTCCTGCCCTTTTTCCATCCCTTCTCACTCCCTCCTCCATCCCTCCCTCATCCCTCCCTCCTCCTCACTCTCCCTCCCTCCTCCCTCCCTCTCTCTCTAACCCCTCCTCCCTCCCTCTCTCTCTAACCCCTCCTCCCTCCCTCTCTCTCTAACCCCTCCTCCCTCCCTCTCTCTCTAACCCCTCCTCCCTCCCTCTCTCTCTAACCCCTCCTCCCTCCCTCTCTCTCTAACCCCTCACTCCCTCTCTCTCTCTGATGCCTTTCTCTCTATACACACCAACAGTTGCATAAGGTCAGAGTACTGTATCTTGTTGCCATGGTAGTGAATAAGAACAATATGAGGGAGGTCTTATCTGTGGGATGCAGCCATACATCATGCATCACATCATTATCTTTTCATGGTGGGTGGGAAAAGAACATCCTGCTAGAGCATGGTGCAAAGGATGATCTGTCTCTGGGCTTCAAATGGGCTCTTGTGGCACTTGTCAGTTGTCAACTGTTACAAATGTCAATGCCGTATTTTTTATCATGTAGTTATTTCTTGCATGCAACATGTACAGCTCATTCTCAGGATATCTCATGTTGAAAAGGAACTGCAAAATAATGAAAGAAAGACATTCTTGTGCAAGAACTCTTTCAACAATAGAAACTTGACATTATAGGAATTTTCTTTCAAGCCACACGATTTTATTATTTTAGTGCAATTCCAGCTGCATGCTATGCATGTATGTAACATACATACATGCATGCATACTTACATACATACATACATACATACATACATGCATGCATGCATGCATGCATGCATGCATGCATGCATGCATCCATACATACATACATACATACATACATACATACATACATACATACATACATACATACATACATACATACATACATACATACATACATACATACATACATACATACATACATACATACATACATACATACATACATACATACATACATACATACATACATACATACATACATACATACATACATACATACATACATACATACATACATACATACATACATACATACATACATACATACATACATACATACATACATACATACATACATACATACATACATACATACATACATACATACATACATACATACATACATACATACATACATACATACATACATACATACATACATACATACATACATACATACCATACATACCTACATACATACATACATCATACATACATACATACATACATACATACATACATACATACATACATACATACATACATACATACATACATACATACATACATACATACATACATACATACATACATACATACATACATACAACATACCTACATACATACATCATACATTCGTACATATACGACATACATACATAGACATACACACATATCCATAATACGTGGGTGTGTACATGTCTGGGAGTATGTATGTATGCATGTATGTATGTATGTGAGTGTATGTATGTATGTATGTATGTATGTATGTATGTCATGCATGCATGCATGCATATGTGCATGTATGTATGTATGTATGTATGTATGTATGTATGTATGTATGTTGTGTATGTATGTATGTATGTAGTTGTATGTATGTATGTATGTATGTATGTATGTATGTATGTATGTATGTATGTATGTATGTATGTATGTATGTATGTATGTATGTATGTATGAAAGTATGTATGTATTGTGTATGTAAGTGTGTATATGTATGTGTGTATGTGTTTAATGTATAAATCAAAACGATTATATTCTGTCGTGAGCAGTAGCATACTAAAACGTGCATGTGATGCAAACTATACATAGTTGTTCTGTGGACAATGACTATGACTTTACGAAATGCTTCCCCCTCTCCTTCCCTCCCCTCCCACCCTTCTTCCCTCCCTTTCTCATCATCCTTTCCTCCCTCCCTCCTCTCGATCTCTGACCACCTCCCTTCCTACGCCTTTCTCTATATATCACTTGCATGCATAATAATATTATGGTGCATACCTATATACAATGTTAGTTCATCACATTTTTATAATTGAAGGTTACTGTGGAATTGATAGTCTCTTGGTAAGGTCTATAAAGCACTTCAAACCATTTTGGAAAGGTTTGTCATCCCCATTAACAAGTTTGTAAAATATGGTTGGAAAGTCCAGAATATTGGCTTTAAGTCTTTCGTCTCTTTCAGCCCTTTGTCCATCTTCAAGAGGATCTGTACCAAAGTGGCTGAATATAGTAAGCTGTCCACCTAAAGAATGATACTGCTGCACAGCTTGTTCTGGACTTGGAATGATGTCTTCATTAACTGGTGAGGTATTATAGTTGCTTTTCATCCTATTCAAAGGAGTTCCTTTCCCTTGAATAAAAATATTAATGATTATTTTATTAAAATGTACATCAGTACACTATACCTGGAAGACAATGATAATTCCAGGAGCCCACTGCCACTGAAGTACCAATCCTGATCACTTGTAGTGTAAACCAAGAAACACAGAACTTTTGTAACTCATCATCAATGTCAAAGTCTCCCTTTTCCTCCATATCTACCAAGCAAGTTTTGACAGGGTAATTTACTCTGCAATTAATTTCTGGCCAGAATCGTTCCACAGTATGATTCTATATTGATAGTCAGGTTAAGACACAAGTACAAGTAACAGTGTGTAACATACCAATTTAGATGTTGTTTGTCGGTGAGGTGGTTTGCTTACATCTCTTCTGTACTTAGCGAGTACCTCTTGCACATGGAGCATTAAGCACCATTCTTTTCCGTGGTCTACCCTCACTTGTTCCCAGATACCATGCTCCATTAGAATTGGTCTATGTAAGAATTCACATTTACTTACTGATGTCTAAATGCACGCATGTAGCACTCACCTGAACATTAAGGCATATATGTCAACATTATTTTTTACTGGCATGCTAATGAACCCCACTACCATGCCAGAGTACCCATCAATAGCACAGATGTGTGTAACACCAAACATTACAAGTTTTTCATTTTGGTCAACATGCAACTTGTGACCAAAATACTTTGCTCTGTACGGCGTTGGGTTTAAATGCTGATGTGCTCTCGAAAGACGAGACTGATGGTACTCCGGGTTTATTAATTTCAGTGCCTTGCCAACGCGCCCCTCAGATACTCGTATTCCTTCATATGCCAAAAGTCCCGCCATGGTTTTACGTCCATACGTGGGTCCCACCTGTTTGATAAAACTGATAATACATACAGCATGATGTAATTTTATGATAGCAAAAATAACACCTTTATTATTGCCTCGGCAACGATTTCTTTTACCCTCTCAGTACTCAAGCGAGAGGATTTGTGAATCCCTTTAATCTTACAGAAATTTTCTATACTCCTCACGCTGCATCCTTTGGATCCGTTGGTCATTGTCATGAGCTCTTCACGTAGTGTATTGTGCGTAACGCAATCAGTCACTATCCGTTGCCGAATGTAGTCTTCGAAACTTGACAAAACGTTCTCCATTACATGTACATACAACGTGACTAATATGATTTAGTAACTTGAAATAACTCATGGTCATAAGGCGGAGCTCCCGAGATTGGACGTTGGTTATAAGCCTCACGTCCCATCATTAACTTCACATTATTTCGCGGAGATGTCTGCAACTATTCATTTATGTAGAGGGGACCGTGTATTAGAAATAAGCCTCCGAAGTTACGCAGCTCAACAGTTAGCACGAATGTTCAATGTAGAGCAAGATACGATATGGCTCAAAAGCAGGTACAAAGATGGCCATGTGTATTTTCCGAATCCTGACGGCGTGTTTGACCTGTTGAACGACGGAGTACTTCCTCACGCGGAACTTATAGTTGAAGGAGAGCCAAGGCAGGGGCAGGCCAGTCAACCTAGCTGCAGCGGTATTTATGCGCAGCCGTCCCGTAGCTCTGCGATTGTCATGGACAGTACTCCTCCTCGTTACTCGCCTGGATCGCAGTTTACATCCGTAACAGCCCACAGAGGAAAGCGACCTTTAGAAGAGGCTACCTATCGTTTAAAGATCATTCAAGCCACCATGGCTTTCGCCAGTCCTGGTAACAAGAAACCAACGTTTGAATGCCACGGACAGGCGTTTTTCGAGATCACCGAGTCCAATGCCAACGTACCAGCTTTACTAGTAGCAGTTCGAACTGAATTCGGCGAGGATTACACCATCGTGACAGGAGACGGGCTAGAAGTAAAAGATTCATTTGGCACACAAGGTTAGTATATATGGCCGTTTATATACGATTTACTCAGTACATGTATTTGTCTTAAAATAGGTTTGAAGTTTTGGAAAGTGAACGCTCGCAAATTTTTTGCTGTTCCTGAAGAATCACTTGGAAAACCTGCCAAAATGTCGCGAGCAGGACAAATTGCGGGTTTAGATGCTTCGCCACAGGCAGTACCGTGCAATGATTGTTGCCGTGACATTGTCGATGATATGAAAAGAAAACTGGATTTGACATTTAAACTAGCTGCTGGGACGAAGATACCAATAGGTTTGCAGAAGTTACTCGCTGATGGTTTCAAGTGCAAAATCTGCCAAAGTGTTATTAAACCCCCTGTCATAGCTTCAAACTGTTGCAAGCAGCTACTAGGTTGTGATGCCTGCATTAAGACGTGGTATCAGGATAGTCCCACCACAAAAAATTGTCCCGGGTGCAACAAAGAAAGGGGATTTCCGGAAACAATGAGGCTGCACGGACTCGATGAGCTGCTTCTGGCAACTAAAGATTTAGTTGATGACATTTTGGATGATGCTATATCTGTTGATAGTGACTAACATACATGAGCGCTGTGTATACACGCATGCAATTTTTATGTATGCATTTCTGCTGATCAAAAATTGTATCCAATGAAAATTCGTCTATACATGCATGCATGTATGCATATCTGCTGATCAAAAATTGTATCCATTTGAAAATTCAATGCAGGGTGATACAAGGGGGGTGCTCACATATACAGTACAAATTTGATTGTATATGTACCAGTATAATCTCATATTTAAATCCATTCAATTTTAACCAGCAAGTTTTGCATCAGAGTTAGGAGGTACACATCTTTGTGGCGTTTATGATCTATGCTACAGATAGTGTCTGACAAGGCCTACAGCCCTTACACTGTTGTCTCCGGGAACGAACCTCTTGATGTCTTTGTATACTATAGCTTTGCATGATGGAAATTGGCAGGCACATTCAATCACATCGACATTTTGGTGTGCCGACTTACCCAAAGCCATTTTGTGCCAACTATCCCCAATGATACCTGAGATGCATAACTACTTATAATGGCCAAGGTTAACAACGTATAGAACATAGACATTGCTTTCTGGGAAGCTTGGTCGGGTGTACATAACTCATAAACTCAACACTGATTAAGAAATGACCTAAATAAAATAGCAAAGCCAAAAATTTTACTCCACAGGAAAAAAAGTCACAAATTCAAATGCTTAGACACTTAACTTTAATAGCTACGTTTCATCTGTACATCATGTAAAATTGCTAATGTCAACCGTTACCAAGATATAAATGATGTGACAACCAAAACGTGACTTGTAGCCCCGGGGCGGTCTCCCCTATATAACCATTGCTTATGTAATCGCCATTACAACAACTTTCAGTCAACATTATTACAACTTTCAGTTTCAGTTCTTGCAGCATATAAGCCAAAGTCAGTGTTACAATGGGGTAACTATTAATAGCATTACTAATATAATGATATACAATATGAATCAGTGCAGAGGAACATGAGGACATGTAATATGTATGCATTTATGCATATGTGTGTTATGTGTGTGTATGTATGCATGAATGTAGGTATGTGTGTATGTCTGTATGTATGTGCATGTGTGTTTGTGTGTGTATGTTGTATGTATGTATGTGCATGTGTGTTTGTGTGTGTATGCTGTATGTATGAATGTACATGTACATGTATGTATGTATGTATGTATGTATGTATGTATGTATGTATGTATGTATGTATGTATGTATGTATGTATGTATGTATGTATGTATGTATGTATGTATGTATGTATGTATGTATGTATGTATGTATGTATGTATGTATGTATGTATGTATGTATGTCTGTATGTATGTATGTGTATGTATGTATGTATGTATGTATGTATGTATGTATGTCTGTATGTATGTATGTATGTATGTATGTATGTATGTATGTATGGATGCATGCATGCATGTATGTTACATACATGCATAGCATGCAGCTGGAATTGCACTAAAATAATAAAATCGTGTGGCTTGAAAGAAAATTCCTATAATGTCAAGTTTCTATTGTTGAAAGAGTTCTTGCACAAGAATGTCTTTCTTTCATTATTTTGCAGTTCCTTTTCAACATGAGATATCCTGAGAATGAGCTGTACATGTTGCATGCAAGAAATAACTACATGATAAAAAATACGGCATTGACATTTGTAACAGTTGACAACTGACAAGTGCCACAAGAGCCCATTTGAAGCCCAGAGACAGATCATCCTTTGCACCATGCTCTAGCAGGATGTTCTTTTCCCACCCACCATGAAAAGATAATGATGTGATGCATGATGTATGGCTGCATCCCACAGATAAGACCTCCCTCATATTGTTCTTATTCACTACCATGGCAACAAGATACAGTACTCTGACCTTATGCAACTGTTGGTGTGTATAGAGAGAAAGGCATCAGAGAGAGAGAGGGAGTGAGGGGTTAGAGAGAGAGGGAGGGAGGAGGGGTTAGAGAGAGAGGGAGGGAGGAGGGGTTAGAGAGAGAGGGAGGGAGGAGGGGTTAGAGAGAGAGGGAGGGAGGAGGGGTTAGAGAGAGAGGGAGGGAGGAGGGGTTAGAGAGAGAGGGAGGGAGGAGGGGTTAGAGAGAGAGGGAGGGGAGGAGGGAGGGAGAGTGAGGAGGAGGGAGGGATGAGGGAGGGATGGAGGAGGGAGTGAGAAGGGATGGAAAAAGGGCAGGAGTGAGGGAGATGAGGAGATAGGGAGGGAGGGAGGGAGGGAAGGAGAGGGGGAAGGATTTTGTAAGGTCATAGTCATTGTCCACGGAACAACTACGTACAGTAGTTTGCATCATGTTTTTGTATGCCATTGCTCATGACAGAATATTATAGTTTGTTTTAGGTACAGAAACACACACTATTAATTTTCATACACACACACCACACTCACACACACACACACCACACACACACACACACACACACAAATAGTATACCAGCATCGGAAATTAAAAGCACAACTTAAATACATATAGTTTAGGTAGCAAGTAGTTGTTGTCCCTCCATACAATAGTGCTTTAGATATGTGTGTGATCATCTCCTTGTCCTGTGGGACCGGCAATACAGAGGTATGGAAAGTAAGAAACTACGTTAAGCTGGTTGTGGTTGATGGTAATGGATGGCAAGAAACATTTACTTGGAACATTGAACATGCTAGCCTACTTCCTCAGTTCATAAATTCTTGCAACAGTGTGGGTAAGTCCATTAATGATGTCATGGGGGCTAACAGGTTTCATCTGCCTTCATGTAATTTGTGTATAGAGTGTAACTAGTGGGACAGGGACAACTGCTACGTGCCATCTAAACTGCTAGGAATGGTTCTATATGGACTCAATTCTGCAGGCCATGAGTTTAAAAACTGGCAAACATCACAACAGTTACTCTTTGTGCCAAAGAAGGTTGTTACATATTGTTATCGCTTAACTTGAAACTATGCCGACTATGATAGCTTGAGCACTTGTGGCTCATGACTGCTGATAGAATGCCGGAGAAAGTGTTGTTTAGCCACTGAACTGAGTCATGGAAAGAGACCATGCACCAATAGCATATTTTGTGCACTATATATCAAACGATTCAGGTCTTTGATGGTGCCCACAAAGAGGCCGTTCATAAATTACGTCACGTTATTTTTGACCATTATGAACCCTCCTCCCCCCCTCCCCCCCGTCATACGATGTCCCATACTGATGTATGCTTAATTTATACGTCGTCACACTGGCTGATACCCCCTCCCCCCTTCAGTGTGACATAATTTATGAACAGCCCCAAATGCCATTGGAAGCCACGTTAGCATCACGTACTAGTAAAGTGCAGTGGGATGTACTTTCGCCGACCCCATGAAAAGATAATTGTGTAAGTACTGTCTCACATGCAGCTTCTCACACTCATGGCAAAAAGTACTCTGATCTTATGCAACCAACTTAGTACCATGCTGTCACATTATTTTGTCCATTCATGGTTGTAGCCAGTTTTGCATCTCATATGCACATGTGTATGTATACCCTTTAACAGACTGTTAACAATGTAATATTATTTAGAGGGGGAGGAGGGGGATTATGGTAAAAACACTATTAAGTACACACGCTGACACGTACACACATGCACACAAACACACATGTACGCACACGCACGAACACACCACAGCAAATATACTGTTGGCAGCTTCGAGTACAGTACCATAGTATGAATACAGCAAGGATGCAATTTTACCGTTATATAGAACATACATGCATACGCACACATACGCCTACTAGTCTGGGGACCCTAGGGTCCCCAGACTATACGCCTACATGGTATACGCGCGCGTTCCGTGCGAGGGGTCGATTCCGGTGGTTCGAGGCAGGTCGGCACTGCTTCCAGACCATTACTCTGCTTCGGATTGAGCACTGTTCATTATATTGACAAAGACAACGATATTTCATTTTTCATTTTTCAATATGTTGCGACGCGCTAGATTAGGCCACAAATAGAACTCCATCACGTGAAACATTGCCAATTGAGCCGAAATTGCCCTCTTTGTATAAATAGAAATACGAGAAATTGAAATGTGGAAAAGTACACGGACCTACACGGACCTAGCATGTTGCCTCAGGCATGTAAGCAAACTGAACAAAATTTGATGGATTGCTACTCATCAATTGTAAAGGGTCCGTGTATAAAAGTGCCAAATCATTTTTTTCGCAATCAATATTATTAATTGCCCAATTATGGTATCAAATTCTTATTTTACTAGAAATGAAATTCAAGATTACGCTTGTTGTTATCGCTGTTTTCAAAAATTGAAAAATGAAAAATTGGAATGGAACCGGAACAGATAAAATGGAACCGGAACTCGTGTCCATTTCCGTCTGAGGCTCAGTCTGCTCTGAAACCGGGACCGACCAAGTTTCTAAACCGAGGTGGGTACGAGAAACCGAAATGGGTACGAGAAGTGGGCGTAGTAAGTGCCTTAATTAGCTAAGCTCCGTTGGTATGGAGCAAGCCAGTTGTATAACTATTTGGACCTTGCCCTTGGCTGCATTATATACACGCGTACACACACACGCGCGCCCACACACTCTGACTGACACACATACACACACGCTCACACACACGCGCTCACATACACGCGCTCACACGCGCGGGCTCACACACACACACACACACACACACACACACACACACACACACACACACACACACACACACACAGTAACACACACAACACTCCCTTCAATTCTCGTAGCCTTCATTAGTCTGTACCTTATTATAAAAGTATTTTAATTTCTTGCAACATTATTTGTATACAATTGCAAATCAAACAATTTCTCAAAGGTACCTTGCTAGAGCAAGTGGTATGTGCATGCCAAGCTCAAAGCATCTTGGGTATATATTTAATAGATTGCATCACAGGAGGCAGGTCGGGGCAGTGGCTGAACAAGCTGAGAGAAGAAAAATATTGAAATATGGACCGCAATATATATTAGTTTGATCCAGTTGTCATAGAAAAATCAGGTGGGTTTGGAAAACGGATTCTATCATTCCTTTTAAGAATCTTGCTTGTCGTATCCATAAGGTGTCTTGGTAAGTGCAGTCCTTTTTCTATCTCCGTACAGTGAGGCAATGCTGTGTTAGTCCTGGCACCTTTGCTAGCGTAGTTTGCTTTGTTTTTGAGGACTGTGACACATATTCAGTTATATAGAGTGATGGAATTTTTTTAATTAATTAATTAATGTTTTTACTTTTTAAAAAGAAAAATAATAAAAATAAAAATAACAGAGTATGTACATGTCCCAGGTGCACATTAATATTTATCTTTACATTAATATAGTTAAACTGTGTAGGTTATAATAAGACTTGTATTTTATTTTTCTGACCCTAACCGGAACCCTAACCCTCTGAAATGTACACGTAACACCATTCAAGTAATAATAAAAAACAGAAATACATAACAACCACAGGGGGATGGAAGCCAAGTTCACAAAACAAATGAAAGGGAGCCACAATGCCAATCAAGGCAAGGCCTCATAATGTTCAATGAGCCAGTAATGCAGGAGGCTAACACTAACAATGACACTTCTGTGGTTGTAGACATCAGTACTACAGGGTTATGGCAACCTCGAATATGAAATGCTTGGTTTATGTTGTGGGACATTAATGTGATACATCAAAAACAACAGAAGCATGTGGCCTCATCCTTGATCGTGAAGAAGAACAAGCATGCTCTGAGTTCTAGTTTCAATTTTAGATTTTTTGTTCCTTCCATGTTTGTTGTAATTAGTATGACAAAAGCAGTACAGGAAATGCAATACAAGCAATACTACAGACAGGCAAAGTGCCTATACAGTTCTATTTATTATTGTTGATAAGAGTACATGATGGCATGCATTCCATGGTCAAGATAGCTGTTGTGGTTCCATCCTATGGATTATTATTAACACAAACATAGCTTAGTGTGTTTAGTGCATATCACACCCTCTCCCCCTCTTGAGAGTTTGAATCGAGGTATGGCTGGGGGGTGATGTCTCACCCATGTATCCTTAAACATAGTGATGTTCATATAAGAGGCACATTACTGCCTATCAAGAGGTTTGGGGAGGGAGGGAGGGGGTAGTAATCATTCCTTGCTCTGTGCAGACGATCATGAATGTGTTCACCCAACCTGACTTGGCTTGACTGTATGTATGATTAAACATCCATGCATGCACTAATTCCATCTCATTCTGGACATGGAAATTACCTTAGTGAAAGTCATACCAGTTTTGTTGAGTGTGGAAACATGCATATGTAGCACAGCAACATGTAGAAAACAGTTTTATTTGTAGCCATGTTTAGTTTGGTTGAGGTGCAAAGGACGTCTCCAGAGTAGTGAAGATTCAGCCAATTAATGTTGTTTTTCATTTATTGTTATTCATCATCTGAAGTCCTATGCTCTATATATGGTGGAATTGGTGACAGTGCATGGTTATGAACAGGTTGCTACCTAACTGTTTCTTGGGCTAAACAGCATTGCCTTGACGTTGGTGACCAGCATTCACAATCCTATGGGTTTACATCAGATCCAATCCAATTATAATTATTCCATTATTTAGTTTCCACTGATGTCAATTTCTTACTAAAAGGCATATAAAGCATAAGCATTAAATGGGACAAACCAAACCACAGGATGGCTGTGTGCAAAGCTTACTTTTGCAATACATAAAGCAACGAATCTTTGCTTGTGTGGTTCTCGCACCAAGTGGAGAAGTGGAGCTGGAATATATGATTAACACTTTTATTTTGTGTCATTTTGTTGTTGTGTTTCTGTGTGTATATGCGATATTTTTATTATTATTGATTTTGCTGAGGACACTACAAATAACTGTTTGACCACCTCATCAAATTAAAAGGACCTCATAGCTCCCTTGCATTTTTTTTCTCCCAAAGAAGCTGCCACACATGTGCAGCAGGGTAACTCTACCTGAAGACCAAGTGCAGCCAGCAGAGAGTAGGTTCCTGGACTTGGCAATATGGAGCAGTATATAGGTAATCCCCGTGCACCATTGAAGGATAGGCAGGAGAGCATTTCTCATTGGGATGTCAGTGTTGTCTTTACCCTGAGTTGCGTAATAGTATCGGCTTATTCCAATGAGAGCCTTCCCTCCCAGTGCATGCGCAAACATACAACAAGCATACATGACTATACATATGGGTTTATTCCACATCTCCCTTTCTAGGGATATGAATCAAAATCTATCTGGCGGTCGGATCACAGTTCCTATTTGTGATCTGGTCATGATTTGACGTGGGGGACTGACTTGGACAGCTTGAGTGGCCACTTTCTCCAACTAAGCTCTGGTCTTGCTATTGTGGAACAACTGGCTGCTCTTCTGTCTGCTCCACTGGACTTGGCACAACATTGAGGTGTCGTCTATTACGCCGAACTGCCCCCCCCCCCTCAGTATCAACTAGGTATGAATGAGGGGTTGCTGCTTTTCCCCTAACAATCCCTGGCATAGGATCTGCTCTGTCAGTAGTGATCCACACGTCCGTCCCATCTGGGATATAAGGAAGTAGGTGCATCCTATGACGTCTGTCAAAGTTCGCCTTTTGTTGGAGCTTAAATTTCTAATCCTGCACTCGAAATTTCCTCAGGTAGGGCCACTTAGGATTCATCTGATCAGGGACCTGTGGTAAGGTTGTTCGCAGCTGCCTTCCCATACGGAGTTGTGCTTGGGACAGGTTAAAATGGTGTTGAGCGGTATGAGAGAATAGGTAAGTATGGATCAGACGACCCCTTTAGAAGGTTCTTAACAGTTTGAATACAATCGCAAGAATACTGACAATATTTATTTAGACAGGGTTATTTTGAACCCTCTCGTCAACGAGCAAGTCAACGGAATTTAAATTAAAAAAAAAAACAGAAGAAAACCACGCATGCGCAATAGAATTTCGTTACGTACGTAAATATATCGACATCCGCGTTGCTATACTCTAAATCAGTTACACAATGTAAACTTCGGGATCCGCGTGATGTAGAATCCCTCGGTTCCAGCATAGATACTATTATATATTTAAATGATTCCAGTGTGTAACTACTATTTAGTTACAATACTACTTGTATAATTTAGTGTATTTAACTGAGAATAAATAGTGCATGAGACAGTACATCAATGATTGCTGCATGCCATTTTTAACAGGCTACTTTCAGTTACCATTTTCAAATATTGCAGGTAAATAGTTCTTGAGATCCTGCAGCTGATTGGGTTGTGGAGGCCTAATTATAAGTATATTACAGGATCACTCACGCCAATCTAAACATGTGTGCATGAATTGCTGAATTAAGATGCGAATAAAACTTGGCTGCATGCAAGAACACTGGGGATCTGAAGCATAGGCTCACCTTTCTCGAGCACGCTACACGCCTAATTAATGATTTGAGTACAGTAAAACATAGTTTGACTACCCCTTGTGCAATTATTGGGAGGGTGGATCTGATTTTATTAGAGGTGATTAATGTTTCCTCTATATCTATATGTACGTTGGATTAAATTCAATAGCGACAGATGTAACATCATACCTTCTCTTGGCAATCTTAAACGCTTATTACAGTGCAAGTGCAAACTGAGACGATGGCTTACAGACATTATTATATTACAGCTTGCGCGCGTATATTGTCCTAACATTATCGATATCGCACTCCTAGATGCTCGTACTCATGCAGCGCTATTAACTTTGGACTTTTTTTTTGTTTTTAAAAATATAATTATGCATACGGTACAAACCAGTACCATGCACCACCTTATTGTCAAAACATTGTATACATAAAGAATCGAACCTTGTTTTAAGCAAGGTCATGTTGTATCAAGCATTTACAATGACTCAGTTTAACTGTCAAAAATCAACGCTACTGTCCAGTAAACCTGTAACACCAATCAACAAATCGTCCAGGCCTAGGAGGCGCATCGTTTCGTTATAGTCTCGCTCTGCACGACAGCGTGGACACTGTTTTGTCAAAGCTTCTTGTCCTGAGTACCACTGATTGATGCATTCTTCGCACCCTATAAGGGTCTTGCAGCACTTTGCTATAATAAGTGGAGGCTTCATAACACTTGTGCATATGTGGCACTTTAAGGCGTCGTTCAGCAACTTTTTAAGCCCGAGTGGAATCTTAGCATCTTTCGTTAGACTCATAATCGCGTCAGTTTTTTCATGGATTGCCGCCACATCATGGCTGATTGCGCAAAGAACATCATTATCCGAGTGTGACGTCAGTACTGCTGCTGCAGTTCGCGAACGTTTGACTCCGCGGGCATCTGCAGGTCGGAGATCATCGTCAGGGATTGCATAGAATTTTCTGGCGCTAACCTTCCAGAAATTGAACCCTGCAATATGCCATACATAACTTAATGGACCGCATTTATAGAATGACTGACTTACCTTCTGTGCCACTTGATTCTTTCACCTCCAGGCCATCCCAAGTTACGATGACATAATCTTCTCCTGCGTTTTGCTTCACTTCCGACAATATGTGGGGCAGAGTGGCAGTAGCTTCCACTATTGGAATGAATATTTGGTCAACTCTCTCGAATTCCGGTTTGGCATTTATATAGCGCATCCTGGCAACTATGACCTTGAGTGTGTGCGTTCCCTTGATCTTTTTTGCTGAAGGTGGAGTTGACGGGTGTATAACGGATTTAAAACCAGACCATTGGCGAGGTGATGAGCGACAACTAGAACCCATGCCTGATAGATGCTGAAGCACCCGATGCAGCTGCCTCTGATACTGGCGGTATGGTAGCTGACGGTCCAATTAAATGCGCATGTGTGTGGGCGCGCGTGTGTGTGTACGCGTGTATATAATGCAGCCAAGGGAAGGTCCAAATAGTTATACAACTGGCTTGCTCCATACCAACGGAGCCTAGCTAATTAAGGCACCGGCTTAGTACGCCCACTTCTCGTACCCATTTCGGTTTCTCGTACCCATCTCGGTTTAGAAACTTGGGTTTCCTGGTCCGAACAACGGTCGGTCCCGGTTTCAGAGCAGACTGAGCCTCAGACGGAAATGGACACGAGTTCCGGTTCCAATTTATCCGTTCCGGTTCCATTCCAATTTTTCATTTTTCAATTTTTGAAAACAGCGATAACAACAAGCGTAATCTTGAATTTCATTTCTAGTAAAATAAGAATTTGATACCATAATTGGGCAATTAATAATATTGATTGCGAAAAAAATGATTTGGCACTTTTATACACGGACCATAGACCTCTAGAATGCTGCATGGCTGAGGTAATGTATATTTCGGCCATTTCAATTATTTGTTTTTCTATTCAAGAATAATAAAATTATGACCGCAAATTAGGTTCGATTCAATATTCCACTTGTTAAAACTCGCTATACAATAGCCGTTATTTCATTCTGCCGTAAAAATGAATTAACCGAATAACTATCAATTTTGTAGTCTACTCGTTATCCAAAAAATTGAAAATCGAAAAATGAAAAATGGTTTGGAATCGGAACTCGTGCGCGGAACGGGGGGTCGTTCCTGGAATGCGACGTGAGTCCAGGCCCGAAACAACGGGAGGCGTGTCCCAGTACAGTTTCTAGCGCTTCCGACGAACGAATGCCTCAGCGGAGCAGTACAGCAATACGTATGTATGAAAACTGGTACGCTCAGCTCGGATCCTTACACTGAATTGTGGACGTGTGTGTGTATGTGTGTGTGTGTGTGTGTGTGTGTTTGTGTGTGTGTGTGTTTGTGTGTGTTTGTGTGTGTGTGTGTGTGTGTGCGTGTGTTTTGTGTGAGTCTATGTAGTTGGGCGTAGCCCCTTGTTGGACCCCAATACGCTACATACGCACACACTGTGCGTGCGTGTGTATCTGCATGTGTCTGTGTATGCATGTGTGTGTGTGAGAGTGAGTGTGAGTGTGTGTGCGCGCGCGTGTGTGTGTGTGTGCGTGCTATGAGTGCGCGTTCGTGTGATCGGTGCTACGGAAGCAGGGGTGATGGATAGTATGGAGGGTGTGTGTGATTATGGTAAAAATACGAATGTGGGTATGTTGTGTGTGTGTGCATGATACCAGGAGTATAGTTGCCCCTCCCCTCCCCCACCCCCTTGTTAAAATTGATTCCCTGCTGGGCATTATAGCCATTTTTGTTTTTCAACATATAAGACTGCTCCGAACAGTGGCAAATATAGAATATTATATAATGTTAGGACCAAGGGGTCTGGTTTGGACTACTCACTGAGCTAGGGGACGCTTTGCTTTTTTTACCATAAGAGATTTATTGATAAAGTTTTGCATCATTGACACCATTATACATGTAGAATTAATTCAATCAGGCAAAGCCCTGCCTTTGATTATGGTATTGTCCCCCACTTGATATGCCATTCCCCCCACTGGCCATTTCATGACTGTTCTAATTGGTAAGAAAAATAATGAATTTTATGCTCTGTATGTGTATATATATATGCAAGTACATTTGTGTCTCTGTTATATTTCTGTGTGATTGTGTGTTTGTGTATGTGCATGTGTGTGTGTGTGTGTGTTTGTGCATGTGTATGGGGTGAATGTGTGGTTTGTAGCAGTATAGTGCTTGTATGGGAACGTGGTTAGTGGATTTAAATTATTTACTGATCTGTTCACTTATCAGGCATATGTTCAAAAAGGTGAGAATGACATCTGTGACGATGGCAAGGAGATTGCATGCAGAGGCAGAGGACTGGGAATCAACTGTGAAAGAAAATAGAGTAAGGACTTGAGGTAATGATTCACGTATCATCTGTCCATGTCCCTTTACTTTCCATCACCTCTTCTCCAGAGCTCTAACTCTCCATGTCTCATTCACCCTATTTCTCTCCACAACTTTTCCACAGTAATCAGCTCTCCATCTGTCAATAATACCCTGGACTCCTACCAAAGGGTATGGGGTCCATTGGCGCGATCCTTTTAAGGTACCGGCTCAGGGAGAGCCATCATGTGTGTGTGTGTGTCCTGTTCCATGTTTCTCACCTCTTCTCCCTCCTTCTCCCTTCATCTTTCATTCAGAGTCTTCGAAAATCGTATACGAATTGCACTACAAGCTGTTCATCCGGATTACCACAGAATGCGACTGAATGGAGCTTCTCGAAGTTTGAATCCACAACCATACCAAGCTGCCTATTTTGGAGAAAAACTCCATATCGATCAAAATGAAAAGCTTGTCATGTTTGGGGTTATTTGTCAGCATGCCAGTGAAAAACCCTGTACAGATATATCAACACTTGTTCAGGTAAATAGTTGCACCAACTGGAAGCTGTATATCAGCGTATTTCTCCACCACAAAACCATACAGACCAATACTTGTGGAGTATGGTTTATTTGACCAAATAAGAGTTGATCATCACAAGGAATGGACCTTAAGCCTCTTTGTGCAGGAGTCACTGGCTCACTTGTGGCACAGTGTTCAGAAGCCGCCGCACAGACAAATGTTATCAACACTGGTAATATACCATGCACTTGTTCATTACTGTATTATACATACAGGGCGTTTGTGAAAGAGCGCAACACTTCTTAAAAATTCCTATAACTCAGGATTAAAATTAATTAACTGCTTGGTTTCTTTAACAGCGCAACACTTTTTAAAAAACCCTATAACTCAGGATTGAAATTAATTAACTGCTTGGTTTCTTTAACATATGTTGCAGTAGTTAGGCAAATACTAACAATCCGATTATTGTTAGCAGTTAAGTAATTGTATCAAAACCCGCATAAATCAAAATATTCAAATTCCTCTATTAACAAAGCTATTCACAACTACTACTAAATAACACAACATCTGAATATGTGGTGTAACAGTAGTGATTTTAAGTTATTTGGTCAAAAAGTGAGTTATTAACATTTAAGACCATAATTTGTTAAATAACCATCACTGATTAGTATATGATGTAAAAACACTATTTGATTTAGTTATGGGTAATTTACTGGCGAGTCATTAAAAATTAAAAAACGTAGTGGTCATAAAGTTTGATTTGTTGTTTTGAATATTAAGTAATAAAATGCCAGTCAAATTTCATACTTTACTGTTTGCAGTTTATAAATCATGTTATTAATTAAAAGTTGTCGTAAATTTTAGTTAATTGCAAGCTATTTGATTTTATCTTTTGATCAGTTAAAGATAATGGAAAGGTAACAATGCAGTTTGTATTTGACTAAATGTGGTTATCATACGTTCATAAATTCATTTATTAACAATGCTATTAAGGGATTATATTCATATAAAACCATTGCACTCTTTTGCAAACACCCTGTATAAATTGATTGTACTGCTTAACGTGGGGTCAAGGCAGTGAAAAAGGACCTGCACATATTATACAATTTTCTAGAATGGTGCATCAAAGTTGACATGCAATTAAAATGTTGCATAATTTAAAATTCAGGCACTGTAACTGCATGATGAACAGCCTAAATTCCAGTGCGTAAAAAAACAATTTGTAGAGTCTGTTAGTATATGAAATGATTAGAAAACTTGAAAAAAATGCGCTCGGTCCCTTTTTTCTGCCGTGATCCCATATATTAATACTTCCACTCAGAAACACACAATACTCCATGGTTTGTGAACTTGTTCTGCCATAATTCTAGACCTCTTGACCACCTAAATGTGCCCCTTATGCAGGAAAGGGCATTCCAAATGAACGAATGGCAAATGCTAGAACAAGGAGGCTGCCATCTGAAATTATCCCTGATGCTCATATCGCAATATCTCAATTTGGGGACATGGGTGGCCATTTAACCCTGGAAAGTCATTTGGGAATGATCCACTGGCTGGAAGGGATGGCTTGATTGCTGAGTGCAATCGTCAATTCCACCAACAATATCCAGACTTGTCCATGGTATTTCATGCTATCAGCAATAATAATTGTAATCCATTTATAGAATCTGTGAAACTGTATATTCGTCTGACAGAAGCTCTTGCTATTTGAAACTTGGTCTACTGTACTTACTGTCTTGGCAGTGATGAATTGATGCTTGTAATATTCAATTAAAAACATTTATCATGGTGTAATGGTGATCTCCCTCATTCATACCACCTGACCTCTTGCCTCCTCAAAGATGGCATATGTATCGTCATATGCCTTCCATCAGAGGTGAAGAATCCTCAGTAGACAAAAATTAGTGTGCCCAATAATAGTGTTTATGGTTTCCCACAATCAGGGAACCATGAATAGTTGTATCAGTTGAAATACATGTAGAAAGATATTCTGATTGTACATAGATTATTACTCTTCAATTCATTCATGATTCATTTCAAAAGAACTAATCAAAGTAGGCAAAACTACTAATGCCCAAAAGCTCCAGGAGACCAGCACCTGAGCCTGTGCCTTAACTGGAGCAGGCCACTAATGGAGGCTACATCCTTCTGGTGGGCCAGGTAGTGCAACTGTTCTTGGGAGGTGTTGAGGCCAGGAGGTGGGACATGTGTTATTGACAGATGGAGAGCTGATTACTGTGGACAAGGTTCGGGAGGAAGGGGGTGGTGCAGAGAGAGAAATAGGGTGAATGAAAGATGGAGGGAGAGGGAGGGAGAAGAGGTGAGAAACATGGAACAGATGCATGGTAGGGGAGGTGAAAGCACACACATATGCGTACGTGCATCTCACACACATACACACACACACACAATCAAACAACACATTGCATTCAGCTGGATCTTTGCAAGGTCTACCTTTGCCTTATGAAGACTGGCAGTGATGGCTCTCCCTGCTCCTGGAGCCGGTACCTTGAAAGAATCGCGCCAATGGACCCCATACCCTTTGGTAGGAGTCCAGGGTATTATTGACAGATGGAGAGCTGATTACTGTGGAAAATTTGTGGAGAGAAATAGGGTGAATGAGACACGGAGGGAGAGAGCTCTGGAGAAGAGATGATGGAAAGTAAAGAGACATGGGACAGATGATACGTGAATCATTACCTCAAGTCCTTACTCTATTTTCTTTCACAGTTGATTCCCAGTCCTCTGCCTCTGCAATCTCCTTGCCATCGTCACAGATGTCATTCTCACCTTTTTGAAGATATGCCTGACAAGTGAACAGATCAGTAAATAATTTAAATCCACTAACCACGTTCCCATAAGCACTATACTGCTACAAACCACACATTCACCCCATACACATGCACAAACACACACACACACACATGCACACACACAAACACACAATCACACAGAAATATAACAGAGACACAAATGTACTTGCATATATATATACACATACAGAGCATAAAATTCATTATTTTTCTT
Source organism: Ephydatia muelleri (assembly GCA_013339895.1). Taxonomy (NCBI): domain Eukaryota; kingdom Metazoa; phylum Porifera; class Demospongiae; order Spongillida; family Spongillidae; genus Ephydatia; species Ephydatia muelleri. The sequence goes on from JABACO010000007.1 coordinate 5,184,200, forward strand.
ACCAATTAGAACAGTCATGAAATGGCCAGTGGGGGGAATGGCATATCAAGTGGGGGACAATACCATAATCAAAGGCAGGGCTTTGCCTGATTGAATTAATTCTACATGTATAATGGTGTCAATGATGCAAAACTTTTTCAATAAATCTCTTATGGTTAAAAAAGCAAAGCGTCCCCTAGCTCAGTGAGTAGTCCAAACCAGACCCCTTGGTCCTAACATTCTATATTTGCCACTGTTTGGAGCAGTCTTATATGTTGAAAAACAAAAATGGCTATAATGCCCAGCAGGGAATCAGTTTTACCAAGGGGGTGGGGTAGGGGAGGGGCAATTATACTCCTGGTCATGCACACACACACAACATACTCACATTCATATTTTTACCATAATCACACACAATCTCCATACTATCCATCACCCCTGCTTCCGTAGCACCGATCACACGAACGCGCGCTCATAGCACGCACACACACACATACGCATGCACACACACACATACATACACACACGCACACACACACACACACACACACACACACACACAAACACACACACTCACACTCACTCACACACACACACACACATGCACAGACACATGCAGATACACACGCACGCACAGTGTGTGCGTATGTAGCGTATTGGGGTCCAACAAGGGGCTACGCGCACACACAAACACACACACAAACACACACACACAAACACACACACACACACACACACACACACACACACACACACACACACACACACACACACTTCCACAATTCAGTGTAAGGATCCGAGCTGAGCGTACCAGTTTTCATACATACGTATTGCTGTACTGCTCCGCTGAGGCATTCGTTCGTTGGAAGCGCTAGAAACTATATTGGGACACGCCTCCCGTTGTTTCGGGCCTGGACTCACGTCGCATTCCAGGAACGCCCCCCGTTCCGCGCACGAGTTCCGATTCCAAACCATTTTTCATTTTTCGATATTCGATTTTTTGGAAAACGAGTAGACTACAAAATTGATGATTATTCGGTTAATTCGTTTTTACGGCAGAATGAAATAACGGCTATTGTGTGGCGCATTTTAGCAAGTGGAATATTGAATCGAACCTAATTTGCGGTCATAATTTTATTATTCTTGAATAGAAAAACAAATAATTGAAATGGCCGAAATATACACGGACCGTAATGCCCTATGAACACTACATGTACAATCTAGCAATTTTATGTTGTAAAAAAAAGGAAATGAAATTTGCTAGCCTTAACTGTAAATTCTTGACAGGATTCAAATAAGATGATCTTACAAAATTTGAACAATTGATCAACAAGGTCAGGATTGAAAAACCAAATATGGTATCCATAATTATAGGTATAGTGTAAAATTAGTTATTGACAAATGGCTCTCATTTTTGACAATCTACACATGGAGCACATGAAACACATCTTACATAGCCAAAACACACAGGAATTTAGAATCTTGAAAAAAAAAAAACATCATTATCATTGAGATGCACACAAAACTGCAATAATGATCAAGAAACACCAGGGATGACACTTTGGCAAGTTGGTCCTTGTACAAAAAAATCATTGATAATTCCACTATCCAGTTCTGTGGTATAAACATTTTCTGCTCAGTAAAATCAGATGAAGGCATATATTTATGTGTAGGCATTGTGGTGTAGGTTTAGCAGGAGAATAAATAAAGGCAAAACTTTTCTTCCATCTTACTATCATTAATTACCCATAAACATATGTTGATGGTGACCTGTGTAAACCAACTAAATGAAGATCTGCAGATCATTGACACTTAAACTCACATGAAAGAAAGCGATTTAATTGCTGCACAGACAAGGAATGCACATTTCTAGAAACAGGTTAGTCAAAATGGGTTTGTCCAGGGTCATACAGTTGCCAAAGGACCATTATCTATCACCATAAATCACCCCTAATAAACGTTGGTGGCCATGGCTCTAATAGCTATGGTGCTCCATGTCTACATGCTTCGAAGCAACTGCTGCAGCCCCTTTAGTTGATGGATGAGCAGCGATGATGCCAACATGAGCATTTGTATGTTCGACAGTAAATATAGATGATAAGAAGAAGAATGAAGAGGAGGAGGGAAATATTTATTATTCATCAATCCTTGGGAATATGTCAAGAAAACTGAAGTTAAGATATCATGCCTGCATCTACTGATACAAAAGCTGATAAAAGCATGCAACAGACTCTGAGGCTAAAGATATTCCTCAAAGGAAGATGATGAGGAGTAATGGAATCCATTGGAAATCATACCTCAGTAGGAGAACTACAAAAATGCAGTGGAAATGACCAAAAAAAGATGTAGTGAAGATTTCCCAAAACTTCGAAAACTGTAAAGAGAGTTGGCTAAAAAATAAATCACTGTAGACAGAGCTATCAACAAAATAGAATGTATGTAATGTATGCATCTATGCATGTAGGCAGGTATGCATGTATGCAGGCAGGTATGCAGGTATGCAGGTATGCAGGTATGCAGGTATGCAGGTATGCATGTATGCAGGTATGCAGGTATGCAGGTATGCAGGTATGCAGGTATGCAGGTATGCAGGTATGCATGTATGCAGGTATGCATGTATGGCAGGTATGCATGTATTGCATGTTGCAGGTATGCAGGTATGCAGGTATGCATGTATGCAGGTATGCATGTATGCAGGTATGCATGTATGCAGGTATGCATGTATGCAGGTATGCATGTATGCAGGTATGCATGTATGCAGGTATGCATGTATGCAATGCATGTATGCAGGTATGCATGTATGCAGGTATGCATGTATGCAGGTATGCATGTATGCAGGTATGCATGTATGCAGGTATGCATGTATGCATGTATGCAGGTATGCAGGTATGCATGTATGCAGGTATGCATGTATGCAGGTATGCATGTATGCAGGTATGCATGTATGCAGGTATGCATGTATGCAGGTATGCATGTATGCAGGTATGCATGTATGCAGGTATGCATGTATGCAGGTATGCATGTATGCAGGTATGCATGTATGCAGGTATGCATGTATGCATGTATGCATGTATGCATGTATGCAGGTATGCATGTATGCAGGTATGCATGTATGCAGGTATGCATGTATGCATGTATGCAGGTATGCATGTATGCAGGTATGCATGTATGCAGGTATGCATATGCAGGTATGCATGTATGCAGGTATGCATGTATGCAGGTATGCATGTATGCAGGTATGCATGTATGCAGGTATGCATGTATGCATGTATGCATGTATGCAGGTATGCAGGTATGCAGGTATGCAGGTATGCATGTATGCAGGTATGCATGTATGCAGGTATGCAGGTATGCATGTATGCAGGTATGTATGTATGCATGTATGCAGGTATGCATGTATGCATGTATGCAAGTATGCATGTATGCAGGTATGCATGTATGCAGGTAAATTTTAGATTTTTCAAGAGCATCATGTTATCATGCTGAGTAATAGCTAGGAGTCTACCATCATCATGCTCCAGGAGTGACCCAAACATCAAACAGTATAAAATTTGGCTGTGTATAACCAACATTTATCCTGTAACTAACTGTAGGAAGCGTATTGAACGTCATGCTTGTTTCAGTTTACAAATAGTGAAGTGCAACTAAAAGCTAGATAAGGTAAGGTACTGTAGAAAAAATTTACTTTGCTTAATACAAACATCTCCACCAGCTGCAATAGGAACTTTCTTAGTCACAGGATTTGTAGCTGAGATAGTTGTAAAAGCAGGGCACACAATGCTACCACCACTCCAACCCTCCCCGGCTCTGATTCATTCTATTCTTAGTAATTAACACACATTCTCCATAAATGTTTTGGAGATGTTTCAGCAAGGAAAACATTGGTACTGAAGGTAACCGACACTTTTGAATGGGATGGTTTCCGCACAAAGGTACCTAACATATACAAATTCATGTATGTACAATAGAAATGTATATAGTACTTGGGTTGAAATGTATGGCTAATAAAACATCCAGCAACTCCATGAACGATACTTCAATTCTCAGTGCGTAAGAAGCAGAATATTAAAAAAATTGAATCTTTAAAAAAAAAGCATGCCCTCTTCATGGAAACGATCCGAACTGAACTGTTTTGTTTAGAACTTTTGATAGCCAGCATAACATCTTCTAAGTGAAGATGTAAATTTTGCATGGTATGTAAGGCTTTCAAAAGCTAAGATCAGAGGAAATAAATGTACAATGGACAAAAAGAATGCAAGCAACAGCTTTAGAAGACATGCTGACAAGAATTTCAATCTCCTCATTCTAATATGGAACCTTACGAATACTGGTGCATCTACAAGTAGTGGTGTATCTATCTGAGCATGAGCACAAATAGCACATTTGAACTGCAGGAGCTGCACCAGTGCTGTATTGACCAATGTGCACTTCAGCAACTGACAGGTAGTCACTGATACCAGTTGTGTTGTTGCATGAGTATTATTTATACAACTGAACAATGATACATGTAAATAGATTACATGGTCAGTTGTTGGTGATGATCAGCATAAGGCAGGTAAATCTCAACTGTATACAGCGCACAATTGATCTGACACACACTAAGCTTGAACATAAGCACATAACTGAGAGAATGTAATCTGCCCCTCCCGCCCCCCCCCCCCCCCCCCCCCCCCCCCCCCCCCCCCCCCAAAAAAAAAATAACAGACTGTGAATGAATGGAAACTATAACATTGCAGTTTAGTATCATTAATAGCCTGGTATGTATAGAGTCATTGCTGAGGAGAATAAACTCCATATTTCATTTCCAAATCAAAAGCATGTTTCTCATAACCAACTGCACGAAGGGCTGATGACAATTGCTGAATAGAGATGGGTATTGCCTTGTTCAACCACTTTGCCAACAGTGCTTCATAGTAGTCTTTCATGTTGGATCGCCCTTTTTCATTACTTATATCATCTAGCTCATTCATCATGAAGCCAAGTTCTCTTCCAATATCTCTCCATTTTGAGCATACCTTTTAGTTATGTTGAATAATTCACTATGTAAACCTTGAACCTCATCTGGGGGAAGGGAATAATATATTCAACTGCATAGCTCCAATGGATAAGTGTATTATACAATGCTCAATTATTATAAATACAGGATACTTAGTTAGGAACATAATTACAATATGGTTATTTGCATTGTTGGAGAATTCTTAACAAGCACACACTAGTTATATCATGCAGTAACAGCCACGGATGTTACAATGTACATGTACATGTTGGAAGTGATGAAGTACATGTATGCATGCATACATGTATGTCATATTTGCTCTCTGTCAAATGTATCCTCTCATCCAGTACCAATATGACACATCTTTATACCTTTAAACAGGTGACTTAGATGTGGTTCTGCCATCACCCAGTCATTCACATCAACCTTCCTGTCATTGTAGTCAACCACAAAAGGGTATCCCTTGCCAACTGCTTCCTTGAAGTGGGAATAGTCTACACAGGGTAGCGTAGATAGAGGCACACCCTTGGAGTACACATGGCTTGCTTGGTGAGGATCAACTATGGCCTCTTTGACATCAACAGAAGGGCAGAACTCAGTGCAGGTACCTCTGATCATTTCGAGGACCGCGTAACACACCTGATACCTATCAAGGCTCGGAAAGGACATGGTTACATAACAATGGGACCGTTCCCTCACTTCCACTATCACATCCACACCTTCCTTGCTAGTCCAGCTGACGCCATCTTTCCATACCTTGCAGCGTCTCTGATACTCATGAATGCAAGGGTCACCAGTAGTGTTGGAAAGACAAAATTTATAGGCCAATCTTAGAATGAGTACATGACAGAAACGAGGGGAGAAAAATTGGTACTTGGTACAGGTATGCAAATGCCAGCCTAGAGTGGATCCTGATGAGGTAATGAGATCATTTGGTCTAGATTCTTTAACCTTGGCTGGGAAGAAAAGAAGAGGACCCTCATCAGCTGATGGACACCTTGGCATTAAGTTGGTGGAAACTCCTGCTACTGTGACCTGCTGACACAAGTCATACAGAAACAGAAACTGAACAATCATATCAATGCAGTACTGTGTTTTGCGAAAGTAATACTTCAGATCAGGCAGAACAATCACTCCAGTATTACTTGCTATGGGTAGGTGTTCTTCAAAGGTTGAAGGAGCAAAGAGGACTCCATTAACCTCCAGCAGCAACACCTCTGGGCGAACAACTATCCAGCTGTTGCCAACATCACAATCCATGAACACGATAAACCCTTTGCCTGACAACGTTCTCAAAAGCAACACGACTTCAGTGGTCTCAGTTGGAAGAACTTTAGGTTCCTCTTTCAGCAAAAGGCCTAGCAGATCAGAGAGAGAAATGGCAGTCTGGGGTTTCGGGATTTTGTCGTTCAAGAAGGCATACATCACGTGGCTATTGAGTGATATGACAGGGTGTTGGGCAATGACATGTTCATTGGTATCATGAAGAAGGGACATAAATCGCTCCACTTCTTCTCCAACAAATGCAGTGGCATTAAGGGCAATGTACTTAACAAAGGTGTGCTTCTTTAATGCATCCATCACAACTCTCTCTATAACCCCACGTTTTTTGTCTAGCTGCATTTGGTCAGATATTTGATCGGCATGGGTACCTACAACAATGACAGAAGATTTCTGTGGACATTTGTGACAGACGTCCCCAATCATTGCAGACCAGTAGTATAGCTGCAGTGTGATGCTTTTGACATCAGATTTAAACAGGTTAACTAGTAACAAAAAGGTAGAAGGACTGAGAGAAATAGACTCCAGGACTGCACAGTGGCTACTGTAGTATTCATGGTGTCCAGCAAGGTCAAATAGCATCATGTTTAACTGAGGATGCTTGATTATATGAGGAATAATTCCAGCTGTTAGAAGCTTTACAGGTTCAGGCTCAGAGGCATCAGACATTTCCCCCTACAAAAGAGCAAAAAGCATTAATAAATGTTGCACTAGTTACATGTAAATGGGTAATTTTTGATTAGTTAGCCACCTATACATTTCATATTTAATGGTAATTAATGAAATTGGTCTTAATTAAGCTAAAGTATAAGTGGCATCAGACAACTACAATTAAATGCCGATTATTCTGCAGTATACAACATCCTGTTTACATAGCATATTTTACATAATCTCCAGCATTCTATTCATACATGAGATGTAACTGTCCAAAGATCGTTTCAGAACCCTGCTTGCATTATGGTGAAAGTGGAGTGTGGGGGTCAGGATGGTGGCAGGGAATTATGATTATACTTCTAGGTTAATGTATTCATAGCATTTTATTGAAAACAGAAATGCATCTACTGCAGTCAGACATTTTACAAGTTTTGTTAATAAACTGGCTTTAGTTTTCAAAGAGTAGTAAGAACGTCTTCATGTTTATTTTGGATCACAATTCCCATGCCAGATTCAAACGTATGGACATCTGATCATCAGGCAAAGTCATAAATTAGTTTAGTTTCTACAATGCATAAAGACTTTGATTTGGTTCAGTGCTACAGCAGCAAGGTAAAAATGACCACTGCTCTAAGGAGTTCATTTTTAACATTGCATTTAACATGTACAGTGGTTACTAAATATGGTACTATTGTACAAGTACAGTACATGCCCACTATCATGGCTAATCATTTCCCAATATGTTTATGACACTGGAATTCTCAACAAATTTGTTAACTTAGTCGGTGGAGGGAGGTGGTGACAAAATAAAACCACTGACTAACGTGAGGTATGTGCAACTCACCTTGTTATTTTCCAACTGAGAACGATACTTTATGACCTACAATAAGTATGTACATATACTCATAATCTCCTTTACCTTCTGTAAATAGAACTGCACATGTGCTATTACAGTACTAAGCAGGTTGTGCAATTATTATATTACATGTAATATGCATTTTACCTGTGCCAATGTGGTCTTTCCTGATCCCGTATCTCCAGAAAGGATAATTTTACCAAAGGAATGGACAGGGTAGTCTTCACAGCAGTCAGTGTATCTCTTGAGAAGGGTGATTATTTCATAGTTAGTAGCCAGCTGCAAAGCTATTCGATGGCCGAAGTCTTTTGTGTTCACATTAATTCCAGGTGCTGCCAGAAGAATTTTAACACTATCAACTTGACTAAACATTGAGGCCCGATGCAGTGCTGTATAACCATTTCTCTGCAAAGATTCAAAGATTATAGGATTGCTTTTATCAACAATACAGAAGCAAGGACAAAATGATGCTGATCTCACTAACTTTTGTTGAATATTTCCCTTTAATTATAAGAGCACTAACTTGTCTCTTTCAGTCAGTAAAGCTATACTTGCGTGCATGTGTATGCACTGAAAACAATAATGAATCAAATTATTACATCAAGATGCACATGCATTGCATCATCTCAAATCATGCTTCAACACACATGACATGTTGTAGTTAATCTTCCCAATTGAATGTCTACTTCCTCCTGCCTCTTTGATTTGTACCCCACAAACGTCACAGCTGGGTGTAAATGCTCATGTTGTGATGGAGTGAACCTAGACTTCTTACTGTGATGCATTCTCTTTTCCATTTATCTCACTTCACTCCTTCTATTGCTACTAGCTACTGATAATGCTAACTCACCTTAGTTTGATGGTTGATTGCTGCGCCTCTGTTCAACAGCACATTCAGACATTCAACGTGCCCCAGTGACGCTGCCCTCATTAATGGAATCTCTTCATCCTGTAACTGATTATGTATAGTAATTAAAGGTCACCCTTACAGAAATTGCTTTCATATGCAGCCAGTTCAGTATTGGAAACTACATTTTTCACCTAGACAATTTTTGTGACAAGGTGACAAATTAAATATAAATAGTCTGAAAATGGGATTTAAACATTTTTAGTTGCAACTTCTTTTCTACTTTTCCATTAGCTATTCATTGTCTAAGCATAGCTACAATAATAATGATTTAGTACAGTAGCAATTAGTAAGACTGCATATTATTCATGTGGCTTTCCCCAACCCCATTTCTGCACACCTCAGCAATTAGTGAGTTTCACTTCTTGCTTGCCATAGTATTTGACACGGTCAAAAATGGGCACCCCTGGTTACATGGATTTGAAAACTGCTATCAAGTTATCAAGTCTGGATAATGGCTGCATGATTTCTAGCACAATAGTGGCCAGACACTACACGATTTTAAAGGGAGTTACGGATGGTAAAGAACTAAACACATGGTAAAGACAGGAATAATGGGGTAATTCTTGATTTTCGCTGCATGTACAGTAATGCAAGGGAATTGATAGAGTTATTATGCCTACCTTGGCATTAACATCAACCCCAGAATCAAGTAGTTCAGTGACTACCTTGGCCTTGTTCCCATCCACAGCATCATAAAGTTTCTGCTCTGGTTTCTGCAGAGCAGACATGCTGACATTGCATTTTGGAACTAACACAACGTTGAATAACTCATCAAGAAAAATCATAGTAATTTTTCTGCATACTATACATGCAAAGAGGCCAAAAGATTTCTACTCCAGCAAATTCAATTTGTGTGGCATATGCCCACACGCAGTTCTATTTGGCCTATAGACATTTGAGCCCATAAACCCCAGGCACAACAATCATCGACAATCATGGGTTTAGTACTGCATCAATTGCTTTTAATAACTCATCAATTTTAAAACTGATAGCGGACATAACTATTTTATATACATACGTGCGGATGAGGAACCTTTTTCTTGATGGCTGGCATTAGCCACTATAGCGCGAAGCCAGGCTACCTGGTAGTCTACAGTAGTACATGCTGAACACATGCATGCTATTGCTATTGATATGTGATGATGGGGATGATGTACACATGCATTCAAACACACATACATGTAACTTCAGAACTATATAATAATGTTTGGCTCTCTAAGTAAATATATCCTAACTCCATGATCAAAAATGTATTGTAAAGAAATCTGAATAACCTACATGTAGGTATTTGGCTGGCAAATTGCTATTCGCAAAAATCGATTTCGTTTTTTGAAGTACTCGGAAAATAGATTTTCAGATCCACAATATCGATTAGTGTTCGAAAAAATCAACTTGAATTAGACTTTGTTCCACTTAGAGACTTGACTTGAATTCAGTTACAAATAAATCAATCATCATTGGTTAAACTGCACATATCTTTCTAATTTTACACCACCCTATCTTGGTTTGTGCAACACTGAGGACCAAGACCTATATTTAAAATGCCCGCAGTCTAGTGTACATTGAATACAAGAGCCTGTATATGTAGCTCTTTAACCATACCTTATCAGAATTCATCTCAGCCTGTATTAATTTTATTGCTTCTTCTAACTTTCCATTTCTCGATGCCTCCATAAGCCTCTCCTACAACAGTTAAGTAAAGATATAAATGTACAGGTACATAATTCACCTCTCAGGTATGTACATGTATCAGTCAATTGAAGAGTATATTGATTGAAGAGTATAAGAGTATATTACAGGAAGTGCTCAATAGCATCGAAATTCTATGGTACCAAAGTACATTATCATTGCACGTAATAATATGCCATGATGTACAAGTACATGTTATTAGCTATCAAGTTAATCAGGTGTACAATGTATATGTGCAAACAGAGAATCAACGTACAATGTGCAAATTATGTAAGTGAGCCACAAACAAGCTTGCATAGCATGCATTGAAACCCAATGATATATTAACAAATGGTAAAAAATCCCTCATGCAGATACAATGCACATCAGCACCTTATAAAGGTCAGAACCCGCATCTATGTGGTGGTGTGTCTTGACATCCAAAAGAACTTTCACACAATCAATATGGCCGTAGTGCAATGCAAAAACCAATGCAGTCTTCTCACACTGTAAGAAGACAGTGCATATGTAAGCATAGATTTGCAGCAAAGATTATATACATGTACACCATTTGAGGAAATGCCAGAAAACCATTATACGCAGTTTAAAGAGCAGGTTCGTTATCATAAAGAAATTGCTGCTGCTAGGTATTTGTCTCACCTCTTCCTTAAGATTGGTCTGGGCACCACCATCCAGCAACACTTTCACACACTCAGCATTGCCGATTCCTGATGCGTACATCAACGAAGTCCTTCCAACCTAAAAGCAGGGGACTAAATGATCAGAGTGCCACACAGTATCTTTGTTAAAGTGTTTTTTCACCAATTGGAGCTGATACAACGACATCTGGGTATGATTAACAATAATACATGTGAAAATGGTAACAATAAAGAGTACATTCCGCTTGCAAATTAGCATCTTGGCTAGCAGTTAAATTGAATTAAATTGGACCACACAAGAAGTTTTCAAATGCTCAAACATCATCGTTTACAGAATATCACTCACATTGTTGCAATGATTGACATCAGCACCTCTATTCACAAGGGCTCTAACACAATCAGCACGGCCATGATATGCTGCCCTCATCAGCGACGTCCACCCATCCTGCAACAGACGACCTTTTAGCACTTGGTGTGACCTTATTGCAGATTGCAATATTAGTGCAATTTGAGTACATAGTGTGGTAATGTCATCATCAAAACTAGTGTGTTAGGTCAGCATACTGAGTATGCATTGCACAAACCTTCATGTGAAGTGTTATCATTTGGCTTTATGTTATACATATTTTAATCTAAAAAAGGATGCAAAAATACAATTATTCAAATGCCTTGAATTCTGCAAATGTGCAAAGAGAAATGCACACCTTGAGATATGGGAGATTATGATAAAGACTAGAGGGTGACCTTGCTTCCTTGTACACCACACTGTTCACCTTCATTATTAATCGTATGAACAAGAAACTTGAGATGCATTGTAGGTCTGTGCATTGTTTTATTGTGTTGCAACATTTACCTGTGATGGCTGTGTAAGTGTTATAGTGGCCATTTTGTAAGTTCAGTGTGGGATATGTGAGTATGTGTAGTTTGTAAATACAACTACAGCAGAGCAGTGATTTTGTACACTGAATTTATAATCAATTAACTTTCTAGTCCTGTAGTTTGTTTAATTCTGTGACAGTTAAGTATTGTTCACAGATGTATTTGAAACCCCCAAGTCTTATAAATAACATGAATGCATAATGCATTGCATTAGGAAAACGTTTCAGTTTACTAAGGAACAACTTTTAAAACTGTATATATTTCGCTGTCCTCCTGAAAGTATACCCCATTTAATTCTTGCTTGGATTGAATCACATCATTTGAAAATATTTCATGCCCATAACTAAAAACTGAATTGATATGAAATGTATGTACACTTTAACCACATCCGAGAAGCACATGCATGGTCCAATCATTCAAAGATGTACTGTAAGTGAGGCTAACCTTAGTCTGGTGATCTATGTTGGCACCCCTTTCCAAAAGCACTTTCACACAGTCAACATGACCAAATCCTGCTGCAAAACCTAATGGTGTCCTACCATCCTGTAAGGAGAAAGACTATTTTTTTACAAGAATCAGAAATAATTATGATGGTGGTACAACACACAAGTATAAAGGTTTCATGCATAACATGTACACGTCAATGTTAGTTAAGGTGTGCAAGTCAGAGTCCTTGTACATGTTCCACAAGAAGCATAACTAGTTGGCTATATTACAAGAGGCGCAATCGATTTTAATACATTTGTAGCTGCTGCAATACAGTGTACATCCATAACTCGCTCTTGCCTCCCCTTGCCGGGATCAGCCACTTTGCAGGGAACATTAGATGCACCACCTGAATGCCTTCCATTAAAATATATGTAGCAAGCCTATACAAGTCTGTTACTGGTCATATATGATGACATGTGTTCATGCAGTGTGGAAGTTGCAGGACGGCTTAGAATCCTGGGATGGATGACAATGTAAAGGGCATTTGCTCTATTTTGCATTAAAGGGATCGCTTCTTAAAAAGCAGATGATAGCTTCGTGGCTAGAAAGCATTACATAGCTAGAACCATTGTAATGATTTTTTCTCTCTTCTGCAAAAGCGTTTGCATTGCAAGCAACCCACATTATTAGTACATATACATACAGCCTCATCGTGATACTCTGATGAATTATATTACTTCCATCATTAGAGGGTCGGTGTTGCTATAAAACACTGCTGTGCTATGCCAATTGGATTTGTATCCCTTGGATGCGGACTACGGCAAGTGATGTAATATCACTAGCTGTCGCTGTTAATGCAGACGGGCTGAGTGTAGCAAAAAATCTCCTGCCATCTAGGACTTGTAGCAACTTTGAAAATGTTGGGCACTATAGTGCCGTGATGAAGAGCAACAAGGCTGTATGTTTATTGATATAAATGTACATGTAAATAAGCAGCAGTGATGTATACACAATGTGTATGATATTTAGCATTAATGCTATTAATTAACATTAACCATTATGAATTTGCTGTGGGAAGTTATGCTAAAGCATATTTGCCATTCATTATGCGATTAATTAACATTAACCATTATGAATTTGCTGTGGGAAGTTATGCTAAAGCATATTTGCCATTCATTATGCGATTAATTAACATTAACCATTATGAATTTGCTGTGGGAAGTTATGCTAAAGCATATTTTCCATTTATTATGCGATTGATGTCAGTTGAAAGGAACGTTATATAGAATACAAGTCACCTCATCAGTAGCCTCAATATTGATGCCCTGGTCAAGCAGCCTTGTGAGCTCTTCAGTTCTGCCATCTCTCGATGCATCTCTTAGCTGCTGCTCCAGTTGCTACAGTGATAATGAGTGCCACTTAAATTATAAGATCCACCCACAATTGAACCCTCACACCATTCACTACATAATTATTAATGCGTGTCAATAAGAGGTGTAATATTCTTGAATTTAAATGTATTTACCAAGTAAGATTTTGAATATTTCTAAACTCAATGTGATTTGGAGACAGTTAACATTTCTTCAAATTTATGACACAAATTTACTAACGTTTCTATTCAGTAAGTTCAACTGCACAAGCATTTATCCTTTAAATGAACTTTGTGATATGCACAGTACAATGTAAATCTACGCTATTGGACACTAATGCAATTACATTCTTCATGTCATCATCCACATCATCATTGCCTTGATCAAAACCTCTCTCTCCAGAGAATGCAGCAATGGCAGTGTCTGTGACAGGATGGGAAGTAGCATGCAACCTGACCTCTAAACCATCTTCATTTTTGTCTTTAAAAAGAGACATTAGCCTGGAATGAAGAGGGAGGGAGGGAGGGAGGGAGGGAGGGAGGGAGGGAGGGAGGGAGGGAGGGAGGGAGGGAGGGAGGGAGGGAGGGAGGAGGGAGGAAGGGAGGGAGGGAGGGAGTGAGGGAGGGGGGGGAGGGAGGGAGGGAGGGAGGGAGGGAGGGAGAATGAAAATAATGAGGTACATAGGAACATAAGCATCTTATCCACACATAAACTACACATAAATATGCACACTACCTGTCCAAAGCAGCAGCTGCTTGTTCATGTGCATTGTCGATACTCAAAGCCGCAGTATAGTCAATGTAGGCTTGCTCATATCTGTTGCAGAAGTCAACACAAGTATAGAATTGTATACATTATATAATTATGTAATAACCATGAGTGCTCGCATGCAAGTGGATGCAGTTTCTTTCTTTTATGCTATAAGTTCAAGTTCAGGTACTGTAACTCCAACTGTGGTAATGGCAGCAATTTAGAAGATTTTTAAATGCAGCAACAGTACATGCATGCTTAAAAACTAAAATGCATACACGCCAGCTGAGGAAAGCAGTGATATTTGTGAAGCCATACTATTATGGAACAGCAGAATCTTTTAAATCAGAATGCAAGCTACAATCAATGTTAATATACTGGCAACAGCAATCACTCACTGCTTTAGGGATTCGTAAGCTGTTGCTCTATTTAGAATTGCCTTGGCATCAAGGGGCAACAGGCTGAGTGCACGTGAGCAATCATCTATGCATCTCTGGAAGTCCCCAATCTGTAACAAGCAAGCTGCTCTCCCATTTAGCAACAGGGCAGTAGAAGGTCCATGTTCATTAAAGACTCTGGCTGGAAACGTGTGGGCGAAGGAGTGGGGTGGGAAGAAGGGTCACACACATACACATATAAAAGTTTCTGCCACGCCTCCACTTATTTCATGATTAGTAGCCTTATTCAACTTTTTTTAAACATCCTTACGTACACAAGAGGGCAATTATTTATTGCATATATCCATACCATTTGCAACTTGAAAAACGTTGAGACACACTAAATAACTGTGCACATCTCACACTATTGCACTAGTTCATTTCTCACACGTACCTTTATCAAGTTCACTAAGGGCAGCGGAGTATTTTGTATCTGCCTCTGCATACGAACCGATTTTGAAAAGCGTGTCAGCTTCATCCTTGAGGCTCTGAACATTTGGAAGAGGGGAGTGAGGGACCGGCTCTTTCACCAACAGGCGCGATGAATCGGGCTCAGCATTGTGCTTTGTTGCCAAATCAAGTTCAGACTCGGACACATTGTGAGACACTCCATTGAGAGTGCTGCTGCTTCTACCTGGGCTGACATTATCAAACACACCCATTACTGTAGCATGAATACTGTGTCCAGCTTCGCAGTTGGCAGCTACGAGATCGCTGCTGGCACCAACCAACTCCCTCTCGAGTGCTTCCAGTTGTGTCAATGCTGTTAGGTTTGAAGGTTCCAACTGGAGCACCTTCTGCAGGTCAGCAACAGCACCTTGGTAGTTCTTCAAACACTTGTATGCAAATGCACGCCGCAACAAAGCTGCATAGAGAGATTTGGACAATACCTAGGTCATTTAAAAGTTCAATGGGTCCCATGCACATTGATGCAGTGTAAACAGTAAACAATGAAAATTTCTTGGGGGTCTACAATACTGTGCACTTGAATAAGAGCATAATACCTTTAGTGAAAGCATCAGCAATTGTAGTGTGCAGGGGGGGGGGGGGGGGATGCACATTACATGTACATGTATGTGAAGCACAAAAGTACTACTATTCATCTAAAATCATTATCCATTTAAACCATATGAAATCCCTGTTGCTTGAAAACAGCACATTTACAGGTACAGTATGTCTGTATGAATAGTGGTGAGCTTCTACTCTCTTGCATTTGGGAATGAACACGTATTCTATAATTTTTGAGTGTGAATTTTAGTCTTTGTCCAAATGATCCACATTTCCTTACTTTGTGCTTACCTTCTATGCTGGTAGGGAGCAACTTCCAAGCTGCAACACTGTCATGGACAGCATCAGAAAATCTTCCCAACTTGATAGCTATGATTATTTAGATGTGGAGAATTGGAGAACACATTAGCACTTCCATTGCACTCATCATGGTAATAGATTATAGCAAACCCCATCCCATATACGTAATAAGTCCAAAAACTATCTCCCAGTCCTAGATGGCTGGCATGTTTATACATTTATACAACACAATCGCAAGGTCCAACACCGATCTGTATATAGCTTGACAGTTTCCTGTATGGAGACTGAAAAAGCTCCATCCATTATGGCCAGGATGTATGGGTAATCCTATTGTTGTAGAGGGTGAGAAGAAGGCACTACACATAGATGAATAGTGCACACATTTTTCTGCTGTTTGGGCCTGTATTGTTCTAATCTACCATCGATTTACTGTACATCCCATGTGCTTGTTTGTGTTTTCCTGCAAAAGGAAATATACATTTCTTGAATGTCAGTTAGGCATCGAAATTTCAAACCTTACATCTTACATGTAATTGCACGGCTGTTGTACGCAGCTGATGTCGGAAATAGTTGTATGCTGAATGTGTAGTGTTCCCACGCTTCCTGGAGGCCATTGCTCGCGAAGGCCTGTACAACCGCACAGACATACACACAACACACACAACACAAACACACACACAACACACAACACACACAACACGCACACACACAACACACAACACACAACACACACAACACGCACACACACACACACAACACAAGCACAGTGCCCAATCATATGTGAGAGCACAGAACGGTTAAAATGACATATCAAAGTACCTCATTTCCTTTTTCCAACTCATCATTTGCCTGTTCCTCTCTGCCTACTTCGGACATCCCAGATACTTTCACTAGTTTGCAGCAGTGTGATTTCACTTGTGCACTACCAGTGCTTCAGACAATCATGGTGCCAACCTCAGCCACCAAAGCATTCTTATCATGGGGTAAATACATGACAGTGGTTTATGTTCACCCTGTGGGAATTCGGCAATGAAACCACACCACAAGGTACACTCCCCCTTCACTAACCACACCAATGCTGGTCTACACACTATAATAGCTATTTTAGCAGACCATTGGACTATATTACAAGGCGAATATTATTATAAACACCAGGTGTGTAAGTGAAATTGCAATCTCTAAGAGGGACCTTAGTGGATGGACACTGGTGGAGTGGTTTGTGTGGTGAGAGAGACGCAAGGAAAGCTCTGTGATACGATACAATCATAGTTCTACAGTAAGCCTATGGTATAATGGAATTGAAAACATGCGAAACTTGCCAAAAGACAACAAAATAGATACATGTACACGTAGACGAGCGATAATTAAAATTTGCCAACCGCGGTAGAAAGAAGTAGTTGGTTATATTAGGCCTACATTGTATAGCCGTGAAACAAAAAAAAAATCCTTTCAAATAGCCATATACATTAGCTATCGAGTATAGAATTTATGAAATAGCTAACCGGTTACTGTACCTGGCAGTCGACTGAAAAATATGAGTGCGCAACACAAACCGAAGTGTCGAAAGACTAAACCAGGTTCTAGTTCAAACTTTGTTCAATTATCCATTACACAATAGTGTTCAGTGTCACCGTACCATAGATCAGCGCTAGCGACGATCGATTTACCATGCCTGTTTACGTAATCATCGTAAGTACGTCTCGATGGACTGGGGACCACACAACAGATGCAATGGCGTCAACAGATGAGGTGGCGTAAAAATTGGTTGTTCTTATTAAAGCTCATCAAGTTGCCTTTTTAATGTAGGTTCAACCGCAAGAAGTACAGAACAGAACTGGAGATAAGTGAGCTCCTTGGTCCTTGCATAGCTCGTGCTGCCATCGCGTTACATTCGTTCTTGTTTTGTCGTCTAGCAACAATAAACCAAAATTGAAGTTCAGAAACTACAACCCTCAAGATGAAGAGCTAAAGGAGAAGAAGCTACCGAAGGCTAAACCGGAGTCAGGTAAAAAAATAATATTAGTCTTGAGCGCTTTTTATTTTTTATTTTGATCCGTTTTGTACAATTAGAGTGTAACATTTTACATTCTCATAACAGTCATCCTAGTGTGATTTGGACAATGACTGTCAACTAATGAACTGCGTTATTTTTTGACTAACACACCATTTAATGTGTGATGGTATGGCCATGTCTTCCCTTAGCTGTGTGATGGTCATGCCTTCCCTTAGCTGTGGGATGGTCATGTTTCCCTTAGGTGTGTGGTGGTCATGTCTTCCCTTAGCTGTGTGATGGTCATGCCTTCCCTTAGCTGTGTTGTGGTCATGCCTTCCCTTAGCTGTGTGCTGGTCATGTCTTCCCTTAGCTGTGTGAGTGTCATGTCTTCCCTTAGCTGTGTTGTGGTCATGCCTTCCCTTAGCTGTGTGGTGGTCGTGCCTTCCCTTAGCTGTGGGGTGGTCATGCCTTCCCTTAGCTGTGTGATGGTCATGCCTTCCCAGAGCTGTGTGGTGGTCATGCCTTCCCTTAGCTGTGTGATGGTCATGTCCTCCCTTAGCTGTGTGTGGTGGTCAAGTCTTCCCTTTGCTGTGTGGTGGTCATGCCTTCCCTTAGCTGTGTGGTGGTCGTGCCTTCCCTTAGCTGTGTGATGGTCATGCCTTCCCTTTGCTGTGTGGTGGTCATGTATTCCCTTTGCTGTGTGGTGGTCATGTCTTCCCTTAGCTGTGTGGTAGGCGTGCCTTCCCTTAGCTGTGTGATGGTCATGCCTTCCCTTAGCTGTGTGGTGGTCATGTCTTCCCTTAGCTCTGTGGTGGACATGTCTTCCTTTAGCTGTGTAGGGGGTCGTGCCTTCCCTTAGCTGTGTGATAGTCATGTCTTCCCTTAGCTGTGTGGTGGTTATGTCTTCCCTTAGGTGTGTGATGGTCATGCCTTCCCTTAGCTGTGTGATGGTCGTGCCTTCCCTTACATGCCTTCCCTTAGCTGTGTGATGGTCATACCTTCCCTTAGCTGTGTGATGGTCATGTCTTCCTTTAGCTGTGTGGTGGTCATGCCTTCCTTTAGCTGTGTAGGGGTCGTGCCTTCCCTTAGCTGTGTGATGGTCATGTCTTCCTTTAGCTGTGTGGTGGTTATGTCTTCCCTTAGCTGTGTGGTGGTCATGTCTTCCCTTAGCTGTGTGGTGGTCATGCCTTCCCTTAGCTGTGTGGTGGTCATGTCTTCCCTTAGCTGTGTGGTAGGCGTGCCTTCCCTTAGCTGTGTGATGGTCATGCCTTCCCTTAGCTGTGTGGTGGTCATGTCTTCCCTTAGCTCTGTGGTGGACATGTCTTCCTTTAGCTGTGTAGGGGGTCGTGCCTTCCCTTAGCTGTGTGATAGTCATGTCTTCCCTTAGCTGTGTGGTGGTTATGTCTTCCCTTAGGTGTGTGATGGTCATGCCTTCCCTTAGCTGTGTGATGGTCGTGCCTTCCCTTACATGCCTTCCCTTAGCTGTGTGATGGTCGTGCCTTCCCTTAGCTGTGTGATGGTCATACCTTCCCTTAGCTGTGTGATGGTCATGTCTTCCTTTAGCTGTGTGGTGGTCATGCCTTCCTTTAGCTGTGTAGGGGTCGTGCCTTCCCTTAGCTGTGTGATGGTCATGTCTTCCTTTAGCTGTGTGGTGGTTATGTCTTCCCTTAGCTGTGTGGTGGTCATGTCTTCCCTTAGCTGTGTGGTGGTCATGCCTTCCCTTAGCTGTGTGGTGGTCATGTCTTCCCTTAGCTGTGTGATGGTCATGCCTTCCCTTAGCTGTGTGATGGTCATGTCTTCCTTTAGCTGTGTGGTGGTCATGTCTTCCCTTAGCTGTGTGGTGGTCATGTCTTCCCTTAGCTGTGTGATGGTCATGCCTTCCCTTAGCTGTGTGATGGTCATGTCTTCCTTTAGCTGTGTGGTGGTCATGCCTTCCCTTACTTGTGTGGTGATCGTGGGTCGCCAGGAATCTTCCGGTTATACAACTCCTGTTGGTGACACTGCTTCATAGATAGCACACCAACAATATGGGCAGTACGTGCAGAACCAAAGTGAAGCATTTTTGAGGGCATTTGATGTGCTGGCACCTCCAAAGTGGGCTGTTCATGGCCAATGTCGATAGGCAGGCGCGCTTCCCTTCTTCCTAACAGCAGCATCACTTTGAATTTGTAGAGTCCTTCCATAGTACTGAAAACTGTTTTCTCGCGAGACTCTTCTGCAAGTTCCACTTGCCAGTTTCCGCTAGCTAGGTCCAGGGTAGAAAACAACTGTTTCTGTGATAGTGTCTCCAATGTGTCATCAATGCGCGGTAAAGGGGCATCTTGGCGCGTAACTTTGTTCATTCTGCGAAAGTCTACGCAAAACCTCACTCCACCATCCTTTTTTAGCCAACACTATGGGGGATGCCCACGCACTGGACAACAGCTGTATGACATCATTTTGCTTCATCTGATTCAGCAACTCCTTGACAACTTCTCTGTGAGCAGGAGGAACCCTTCGCGGATGATGGTGAATCGGTGGCACTGTTCCAGTGTCAATGATGTGCTTCAGCTTTGTTGTGCGTCCCAGTCTGTCACCCGACCAGGTAAATATGTCAGCATACTGCAGTAGCAGAGTAGCAAGGCTGGTTCTCTCTGCTTGTATCGTGGATGTCAAGGATTCAGCCAAGCGTAGTAGAATCTCTCTCTTTTCGGGTATAACTTGATCGGCAGGGTCCGCTTGTTCATGAGAAGAGATTGTTCCAATCTGCCACTCGTCAACTTCCTCCAACTCTCCCAGCTTTGTTCCTTTGTAGACGATGACTGGCTGCTCCCCTGTATTGAGTAGGCGGACTGAAACTAAGTCCGTTGATGATTTTAAGACTGCCCTGGCAGCAATGACAGACTGGGGTGGCTCAATGGTTGTCCCTCCAGAAGCAGAGACCTGACGGAAGAGAATGACAGTTTCCGGTTACTTCTATCTCACTTCTTGGTGGTATCTTGATAGTCTGGACATCACGCCTCATGGACGCCCTGTGGAGCATTTGAATGGCCTTGCCATCTGCTAACTTCAAGGTGTTCGAGTAAAGGTCAATAATACATCTGTTGTGCCGGAGAAAATCTATGCCCAGGATTCCTTCTGTTGTGAGGTTATCTGTCCCGGCGACATACAGTGAGATTAACGCACCCTCAACTTTCAGAGTAAACCTTTGCACCACCAAGTATCTGTAACGTAGAACCATCGACGCTGACCAATCGAGGTCCAGTCCACGTTTCTAGTGCCACCCCAGATAGACGACGCCATACGCTGCGGTGTAAAAGCGATACTGCTGCACCCATGTCGATGAGGAAGTTAATCCCGACCCCCTTCAGGTTGGCATGCAGAAAAAACGATTCATGGGAAACATTGGAGATCAGTACTGTATCACGGTATTGAGCCTTCTGTTTTGACCCTTCGAACGGCCAGCTCAGGGTTTCTCGTTTCCCTGGTCCTGATTAGTGTCGTCACAAACACTTGCCATGTGACCTAGGCGTCCACATGTCCAGCACCTTGGAGGGCTTCTCCCTCTTGCTTGACCCCAGGCTTGTCGCTGTTCCTTACTCTTCAGTTGCTCCTCCAACATCTTCATCCGCTCGGTCAGTTGGACTATCGCTTCCTTCATCCCGTGCATGTGTACGTCCTTCTCTGTCCCCACTCCGGCGACCGCTCGTTCTTCTGTAACTTCTGCTGCATCAACAACTGCAATGTTCCTTGCCTCTGCATTTACAATGTACGTAGCTTTCCATTTCTAGTGTTGCGCTGACAGCTTCGTCCAAAGAGGCAGGTTGCTTTTGTTTGACACTGAAGGCAACTTGGGGATAGTCTATGCGTGACAGAAAGACATTAATGATTAAGAGCGAGATGTTCTTTGGCCTTTTCTTCCAGATCAGAGTAACCCTTGTGGGCCAGTTCTCAGCGACATATGCCCAACCTTCATCCTTCTTCCTCCTAACGGTCTGCAGCTCAGCTCTGTGGCGTTCCTTTCTGCATGATGGTTCGAACCGCTTCTGTGGGCACTCCTTAACGCTGCTGTAATCGGCTGCGTCTTCCGCTGAAAACCACTGGAGAGCAGCTTGCGCGCATCCAGCCAGCCTGACCTTAAGCCACTGCAACTTGCCTGCCGCGGTCCACTTGTTCATCTCTGCAACGTTCTCGAAGTGGAAGATCCACTGGTCCCAGCTGCCTTCGCCCGTAAATAGTTTGGGAATAACCAAGGGTTGACTCATCCTGCCAATGTAACATAATTGCTAGCTGGATTCTACCCACAATAATGATATCCTACACCTTAACTATAGTTCCATGATTCATTAGCATGTATTCAGTAGCATTCAGCATGTACTGTACAATGGTCATCCATGAATAGTCATCACTTGTTACAGCTGTGTGGTGGTCACGTCTTCCCTTAGCTGTGTGGTGGTCATGCCTTCCCATAGCTGTGTGGTGGTCATGTCTTCCATTAGCTGTGTGATGGTCATGCCTTCCTTTAGCTGTGTGATGGTCATGTCTTCCCTTAGCTGTGTGGTGGTCATGCCTTCCCTTAGCTGTGTGGTGGTCATGTCTTCCCTTAGCATTGTGGGGGTCATGTCTTCCCTTAGCTGTGTGGGGGTTATGTCTTTTCTTAGCTGTGTGATAGTCATGCCTTCCCTTAGCTGTGTGGGGGTCATGTCTTCCCTTAGCTGTGTGGTGGTCATGTCTTCTCTTAGCTGTGTAATGGTCATGCCTTCCCTTAGCTGTGTGGTGTTCATGTCTTCCCTTAGCTGTGTGGTGGTCACGTCTTCCCTTAGCTGTGTGGTGGTCATGTCTTCCCTTAGCTGTGTGGGGGTCATGCCTTCCCTTAGCTGTGTGATGGTCATGTCTTCCCTTAGCTGTGTAATGGTCATGCCTTCCCTTAGCTGTGTGGTGTTCATGTCTTCCCTTAGCTGTGTGGGGGTCATGTTTCCATTAGCTGTGTGATGGTCATGCCTTCCCTTAGCTGTGTGGTGGTCATGTCTTCCCTTAGCTGTGTGGTGTCGTCATGTCTTCCCTTAGCTGTGTGGTGGTCATGTCTTCCCTTAGCTGTGTGGTTTCATGTCTTCCCTTAGCTGTGTAGTGGTCATGTTTCCATTAGCTGTGTGATGGTCATGTCTTCCCTTAGCTGTGTGGTGGTCATGTCTTCCTTAGCTGTGTGGTGGTCATGTCTTCCCTTAGCTGTGTGGTGGTCATGTCTTCCCTTAGCTGTGTGATGGTCATGTCTTCCCTTAGCTGTGTAGTGGTCATGTTTCCATTAGCTGTGTGATGGTCATGCCTTCCCTTAGCTGTGTGGTGGTCATGTCTTCCCTTAGCTGTGTGGTGGTCATGTCTTCCCTTAGCTGTGTGGTGGTCATGCCTTCCCTTAGCTGTGTGCCTTCCCTTAGCTGTGTGATGGTCGTGCCATTAGTCATGCCTACACTGTAGAGGGAATGGGGTGAAGGTGGCTAGACTCTCTTCATTTGTAGTGGAAACTCAGATATTGGATCAACTGGAGGCAGCGAAAGACCCCAGCGTTGGAGATGTGGTGAGTTATCTGGTCTGGTATTGATCAATTGATGTGGCAGTGTATGCTATTAAGAGGTACTGTGTGTAGCCATGGCTAGTCCAATGTTTATCATCCAGATGTCATCTCACAGTTTCAGGTGTTGAGAGTATAACTCTCAATGTCGCATTAGAAAGGCCATGAGAATGTATTAGGATTGAATGAGGGTGTGTGTGCTTCCAACAGTAGATCCTGGTGCAACTGTACACATTCTTCTGACTGCTCCCTAGCTGTATTTACGTGTGTGGTCTTGGTATGTGAGGTCTTCTGGGAGACACTGTATGCACTCTTCTCCGTACTCAATGCCTCCATAATTATTATTCCGTGTCAAAGCTGTAACTACAGTACTACACATCGCCACTTCACGGACTTGTGTGCAAGCCTTTGTGTGTTTGTCAGATTAAAATATGTACCACATTGATAATCTTGCCAAAGCAGTACATATACACTGTAAATTATGCATTTTGTGAGGGGGTTTCATCTTTGTTGCGTATGGTGATGAAATCTTCTCCTTGCCTTTCTTGGTCATCAGAACCTAGCTAACCTGGCACCAAGGAAAATAGATTGGTATGTTCCCCTGTGTCAGTTGGATAATGGATGGCCAAACAGTTGGTGTGGGGATGCTGCATATTGTTGTTATGAATTGATGCACCAGATGCATGTTCCCACTCTCTGTCAATTCAGTAGTATTTGCGTACTCTACAAAGTTGCATGTGTATGTGATCACCAGCTGTGTCCAGAATTATGTTCTTGTTTATCTGCTGATATTTGTGTCAGGGTATGAAAAGTCCACATGAGCACATGTCTTCTGTATGTGTTCGCTACGCATACATGTACGTGTATACTTGTACCCTGGGTTTTGTTGCCTTTTTAGGGACCTTAAGAGAGACATAGCCAAGAAGTTGGAAAAACTGGAAAGAAGAACGCAAAGAGCCATTGTGGAGTTGATAAGTAAGTGGAGAGGAAGGATGTTGGGGGTGTGGCTTGTGGGATTGGGATGATGAAAAAGCTTTGTCCAGCAGGTGGTAAAAGGGGTCCTAACCTATAGGAACTCAAATTAATTGGACTTGCACTGATAAGGAAGATGCAGTGCATCTTTAGATGATTAGTGCAAATTCAGATTGTGTGATGGCGAGGCGTTTGAGCAACACATAATGCGTAGATGTATTAAAGTACTGTAAGACTGATTTTAATCACGCCTGATAAACTCTAAAAGTTAAAGATCATTAAAAGCAATATATTCCGTTTCATTGTCGAACCTGATGTTTATACAGATCAATCTCACAGTGTGTGTTAATTGGTAAATCATTTAATTTCTTATGACCATTGAGCTGATAGGACTCATTGAGTCATGTCACAAGGTGCGTGCACGGGAGGTTAGTAGTTTTATGCATGCGTATCTTTACATCCCAACTAGATGTTGTGCCTTTTTGTGTACAGTATGTACTGTGCATAGGTCAAATATTTAGGGAGGTTTGTGTATCATCCATCAATGCTGAATTGTGCTCAGTTTTAATCATTCTTGTTGCGTGGGGGTTGTTATGCAATGAGCATCAAGTAGAGTGTTGGCATTCAAAACCTATACAAAATCAGTGGGGGTGGCTGTACCCTGTTCGTTCTACTCATGACACCTGTGCAAAATTATCAGACTCAATGTTGTTCAGTTTACTAATGCCACTCACGGAGATGAACGTGTTATATGTTACCATGTGCACATACAACACACACACACACACACACACACACATACACACAAACACACACACACACACGCACACACACACACACACACACACACACACACACACACCTGTGAAGGGGACAGGTTGAAGGAGGATAGCAACGATCTGGCCTCGGCTGTGGCCATTGCAGGTGGTGGAGACAACCAGAAGGACACAGACGAACAGAACGATTCGGACTAGTTGCTGCTCGCCCGGTATTCCTCTCCTTTTTATACCACCCATCGTTGAGCACAATCCACATCCTCTTATGGTGTACATTGTTATGTGGTCCACCACAGTTATGGTACATACATGTATGACTGGATATTGCATTGGGCTTGGCAGTTCCATACTAATTGGCAAGTAGTGTTGTTACGTGCTTCAAATTGGATTTGCGTGGTACATGTACACGTGTAATTACTAATGTGTACAATACTTCAACATCAGGATTTTTGGTGGCATCTATTGGGCACATAAAAGTAATGTGAAAGGTTAAATGTTAAAATTCAGACAACTGGTTCACTTTTGATGGCTTGACTTTAATAAATATTGATAAAACATGAAGGTACATTTACAGAATGCATCATTGGCCCTAGCACTGGGGCCTGCCTGATATGAACATAGGCTTGAGGAACTAATAACTAACTGCAAGCAGGTTGCCAACCGGGGGGGGGGGGGAAATGCTTCTTTGCTTCTTTGCCCTAGTCACGTACCCAGATGTTGGGAACCTGGGTCTGGGTACGAGACTATCTTTGCCCCCTTTTGTAAGTCTCGACAGCCATTGGCACACAAATCCAGCTCGGCTACAAGCACTTGATATTGTTGGCAGCATGCATGATTTCTTGCTTTGCCAGTCCTGGTGTAGTAGACTATTAATATCGCATCATGATTACAAGTACAGTATTAATTATGACATTACATCAGTAGGGTCTGGGTACGAGACTACTCGTGGCTGCAGCTGTTTACGGTCGCCACCCACCTGTCTAGGTAGACATGGGAGGGGGAGAACCCCTCTTCTCTAGGGGGCCTGGGGTAGAGCCTCAGAAGCTTTACATGTTGTGCATCATTAATGGCACCAGCGGTTCTTATTGAGAAAGTGTAATAATAAAATTTCATGTGTAGAAACTGTTTGTACCTTTAAAATTTTGGAACCAACACTAAGGTAGCCCTGTTTCAGGTCATTCCTTATGAAATTGTATCCCCTGAATACCTCACCCTCTCATATTGACATCCCACTTTCATATAATATTCTCTCATAAGATATAAAGTGCCATACACTTGTATACTCTTGTTTAAATAATATGATTTGCTGAATAATTAATTTTTCTGTGACCTTTGTCATCTCAAAAGAGGATACATTGAGCCTTGACATGTATAAGTTTGGGCTTTTTGCACATAACAAATCATATTATGGATATGATGTCTCGTTTAAATAATATGATTTGCTGAATAATTAATTTTTCTGTGACCTTTGTCATCTCAAAAAAGGATACCTTAAGCCTTGTCATGTATAAGTTTGGGCTTTTTGCACATAACAAAGGATATTATGGAGTTGTACCCATAAGAAGTAACAATAATTTAATTACTATGCATGGGTTAATGGTATAATGATCAAAAAGAAAAAGGGCGTCCAAGCTGCGCACTTAATCAATGCACCACTATTGTTCAATACATGCCTGTAGCTTTACCACCGTGCGTGCACATATGCACTGAAAGGTCAGAAGGGAATTTCTGACCTTTCGGTGCATTTTGGGCATGCAGTGGTAAGCTATAGGCGTGCACAATAGTGATGCATTGGTTAAGTGTGCAGCTTGGACGGGAGCCCCTTTTCTTACACACGTACACAAAATGTTAGCGTATGCATGTACACTGTAGCTCTTGTGTCTCTCTGTTATGCCATCCATTAACACTGGTGGTTACTGTGTAAACAAACTAAGTACAACGAGGAGAATTCAAAATGGCTGGTATTACAGTCGAGTGATAGTTTGTCCTGAAGTGTCAGGCAAGTGCCTTAGCAGCTACCCATATTTAAAAAATGGTGAGAAATACATGTAGAGGTTATTTTTTGCTACATTAACCCATGCATAGTAATTAAATTCTTATGGGTACAACTCCAATATCCTTTGTAATGTGCAAAAAGCCCAAACTTATACATGTCAAGGCTCAAGCTATCCTCTTTTGAAATGACAAAGGTCACAGAAAAATTAATTATTCAGCAAGGCTACTCGGTTAGCCATTCGTGGTAATACCCCAAAATCCAAGGTAGTAGCTGAGCTATATGGCCACCTCAGCTTGTTATTGCTTAGAGCTAACGCTTGATCAATCCTGGTCCACTCCTTTTCCCAAACACCACAAGAAGAAAATGAACTGTTAAGTAGTTGTTTTGTGTGTCTGTGTGTTTGTTATCAACTTGTTATGTGTGATCACATAAGATTGTAATAATAATTTGTATCAGCAAGTCATATTATTTAAATGAGACATCATAGAGTGTAAAAGTGTATGGCAATTTGGCTTTATATCTTATGGGAGAATATTATATGAGAGTGGGATGTCAATATGAGAGGGTAAGATATTCAGGTTGGTACAATTTCGTGTGGAATGACCCTTCCTTGTCCCAATGGCTGTTGTCAGTTGCATCATTTCAATAGAGGTGGGTGTGGTCAGGGGTTGGTAACCCCTTCCATCTCATTCCACGAACATGTATGGGCAAAATAATTGCCCTAATTTACAATACAATCTATGATCCAGGAGCCAAGTCTCTCTTTCATACTTTGTTAAGTTAATTAACTTCATAATTATGGTCGCTGGCTCATGTCCCCATGCATGATTTAATTCCAATGATGATTGGTAGTAGGGCAATTGTTACTGCTTTGGCAGCAAATTAAATGCCTAAGTCATCACTGGTGAGTATTTAGTGACTCTCTTCACTTACATACCAGCTGTAGACTCTTCCTGCATGTATTGTACCCTTTGCTATCAATGTCCCAAACTCGCCCCTCAGAACCTAGTCTCGTACCCAGACCTGTTTACGTAAGCATTATCGCATAATGTATAATGCTACGCATTAGCGTTATACATTATGCGATAATGCTTACGTCAACAGGTCTGGGTACGAGACTATTCAGAACCTCTGTCTTGGATGTTAGGTATGTATATAGATGACACGTAAATGTTACTTGTATGCATGAATGGACTTGCTGACTCGACACTTGCAGGTTACCTGTTACTATGACAGGTACATATACTTGTATGTTTCTATGTGAAAGTAATAGCCTTTGAATTGGTCAGATTATATATTATAGATTCCCCAGGTGCCAACAGCCTATTGCTCTGAACAACCAACATCTCCTGTAATGGCTTCAGTGGAACACCGCCACATTGAAGCCGTAGGGGCTCATGAGCCGGGTGAACCAGTTATAGGGTCATGTTACTCATTCATTTGGCGGCAATTGAGATCACTGTCTCACTATCTCATGACCATTACGTCCGGCAATTATATGTCGTTGTTGTTTTCACTATTTAAAGATCGATGGTTGAAAATGACTAAGTATAGCGTAGGAACGTTCGTATAGGATTGAGGGTTGCTCAACAACGTACACTTGACGTTAAATAGGGCACAAGTACACCCTAGTCATTCATGCGCTAAGACAGTCTGCCTTCGGTAATACCGGTGATCAAGTGTGCGTACTTAGGGTGATAGGTCCCAACCGGACCTCTGTAGTAAAATTATAATTTAATATATCTGAGCATTACTTAAAGGAGCAGATGCAAGTCAACGCGTGATGACAAATGTCTGTTTGCCGGCAAATTTCAAAAGAGGTATTGTTGTAGAGACGATAGGTACTGTAGTTATAATATTCTTCAAATCGTGGCATAATTAGATCGGGGGTATGTCCATTCGTAAAGTGGCGGGCCAGGACAGCGCTTTGACTATTATATAGCCAAGAACGTGCACATACGTCTGTCACAATCTCTTATACATGATGTAACTTTCCTCATCAACAAGACATATCGGGCCATTATTTTATATACATCGTTGGTTGATTGAATTTTCACTGCACATAACAAATACCATAATGTAACAATGCATCCGGCACTACCAAGTACATGTATAATAATAATTAGTCAATTGACTACGTACTACTAGGCTACAAGTTGTAAAGACGTACATGTATGAGAAAGGATTTTGCTATTTGCAAACTAGACAAGGAGCTCTTCGTCAAAATGCCGCAAATTTGTGCGCGGTGAATATCCCCAGCAGCACCAATAGAATCACTACGGTGACAAGTAAACCACAATTGGATCATCCACTCGGGGATTGAGGTCACTTACGAGAGACGATGGAGCTTTGTGCTACAGTGGGAGATAAGATAAGGGCGGAAATTTTTACTGACACGATATTATGTATATTGCGTGCTGGACTTGGCCACTGTTATACATATAGGAACTTACGGCAAGCTTGGCCTCCTGTACTCGCTACAGTAGTGTAATGAGAATAATTAAAAAAGTGTTTTCCCGTGCGTAATAAGGCTTACCTGGAGTGGCCGCTTCATATACAGGTACATGTATATGAAACAGTCAGATTTATAATGGGAATTGAAGGAGAAATAATAATCAAATGGCTCCACTAACGAGGAGTCTTACCTGGAGTGGCAGCTTCATATAGGTATATGAAACAGTCAAATTTATAATGGGAATTGAAGGAAAAATAATAATCAAATGGCTCCACTAACGAAGAGTCTTACCTGGAGTGGCAGCTTCATATAGGTATAGGAAACAGTCAAATTTATAATGGGAATTGAAGGAAAAATAATAATCAAATGGCTCCACTAACGAAGAGTCTTACCTGGAGTGGCAGCTTCATATAGGTATAGGAAACAGTCAAATTTATAATGGGAATTGAAGAATTGAAGGAGAAATAACAATTAAATGGCTCCACTAACTAAGAGTCATATACCTGGAGTGGCCGCTTCATATAGGTATATGGCACATTCAATAAACAGCGGTGTAAGAAAAAATAATAATTTAATATTTCATACATGTCAATCGTCTTATTAGAGAAGTAAAACATATAGTTCACTTACATGGAATACTGGTGCTGGACACTGTAGGTATTAAAAAAAAAAGTATAAACTCATGATCGATACGCACTGCATGGCTTTACTCCATTATAAACTTTTAATACCTAATAACAATGTTGCGGTACTGCCTGTACATTTATAATGCGCACACAACTGTAGCGAACGATGAACACAATAAAATCCACTCACCCATCACAGCCGATGATGCTGTCCAGGAATTCATCACAAAATAGACGTATGGATTATTACGCTTTCACGTTTCAATTGCTACACAAAAGTAATCTTACTTGGAGAAATTGATGATGCTGAGCTGTCTAAATAAAATAATAAACACCGCGAAAGTTGGAATTTGAAATTACATAAGGCTGCGTAGAATTAAGCACACATGTATACTACTTACTTGCTGATGATACAGCTGAAATATTAGTGTAGAGTTAAGCAAACGATCATGACCACTTTACATGCATCTTGTCACATACCTACGGCCAACTCAGCGATCGCTGGACTGGTAAGGGTGGCGTAGTACGTGTTGCCATTCATGTCATTTTGTACCACAACTGCATAACTGAAAATCGCTGCATACATAAAAGCAACCAATCAACACGTTGCACTTTGTGGAGGTACCTGAACACGACACTTCCGGTCCCAGCGGCCGGGGCCGTCCAGGTCAGCTGAACGTTGTTTTTCACACTACGATCGATGTGGGTCACAGCGGTATTCTGGTAAAGATTACGGGCCATGTTAGGACGAGTCAGCCAATTGATTGGAAGATTCAGTCACACTTACTGATGCGCAAGCCGGTTGCACCTGCGCTCCTGCTGCGAAACTTCCCACCGGGTTCGACCCGCTTCTTCCTTGCACCAAGAGCCCTTTGTACTGCATTGCTCCACCGGTCAAAACCACTTCGGATGAGAGGGAAGTAGCAACCGGATGACACACATAAAATCCCGCATATACATCGGCACAATATATTCTGCATGTATATATTCTCGAGGGCATGCAGCTTTGTTCATCGAGGGGGTTCGATCGCACGTGCTGCATACATGTATCAACGAGCGCCGTAGCTAGCGTCACAGTTGACTGCATGACAGACGCACCAATCATAATGGCGTGCACACGGCTTTTTGTCCCTTGAATTGATCCAACACGTCACCTGTGTCCGAATCGAGTAGCCGTGCAGGGATTAAGAATGACGCGCATGCGTTCGTGCACAAAACCAGAGAGAATCTCTGGCAAACGCCCCTCGCCTATCTAGAGTTGTGAATAACGGAAATGCTGAAATCAATATAGCCCTTTGCAAAGGCTATTTTCATACTCATCCCCCCCCCCCCCCCCCCACATACATGTGTAGGTACTTCCTGGAATATAGCCTCTGGCTGCTGTCAACTGCGAGACGTTGAGTGAGTACGGGCTGTTCGCTACCAGTTGCGAACTACCGCCGTGACCAGGCTGAGGTGATATGCTCGCGCAAGCTGATGGCGGAGCGCCACCAGGCATGGCCCGGACGTCGGCGAGAAACACAAGGAAAAGGGCGGCGATGGAAATCATCTTCAGCAACACGAATATAGCCGTCAGTTTAACGGTGCAGTTTTGCAATCAGTTATGGCTTTGAAGCAGTTGGAAACCGGATGCAACACCATGTATATGACGCGCGACAGGATATTTGTTTACACAAGCATGGCTTAGGGGGGAGTGTATACATTCGACGTGGAAATCAAATGCAGTTCTTCAACTTCCTATTCAGTCAGGGGCGTACGCCGAGGGGTTCGGACGAACCTGGGTGGGCAAATCACGCCCAAGGTGCCATTATACATACATGTAGGACCATCCCGGCGCGCGCACGTGACACTTTAAGTTTGTACGAGTTGCATAAGACAAATTCCTTCTTTTCCAAAAGAGCGCATGTAGAACCTGGTAATTAACTACGTACAGGCATAGAGAGGGACATAAAACATGGATTTAAACGTCCTAATCGTGGGGAGGGGAAGGGGGAGATATTTTACGTATGCCAATAAATCATTCTGTATCAATGATCATGGCATTGAGGTACCTTCCGATTCAGAGCAGAGAGAACCAGCTGAAATCGATACTCTGCCTTCCCAATTGCAATCTCCTCCTAACTTAAGTGCTCTTGCATCGATTCATTGTAACTTCCACGCTAAATTGGAACGTATGTAAATTGTTTGTGGGAAAAATCCTAGAAGAATGACAGATGCAAACGTATTATTCAGTACTGTCTTGTTGATTTCTCAATGAAATAATGTCTTCAAATGGTACTGCGCCCCTGGGCTTCCGCGCTTGTGCGGGAGGGGGCACACCCTCCCCCTAATTGATCCCTTTCTGTATGTAACCCCCCCTTTCAAAATCCTGCGTACGCCCCTGATTCTGCATCGTTTTGTCTGAGATGGTATTGCATCAAGCTAAGCTTAGTCAGACATTGCAACAGTCACAGTGTTGAAGGGTATGATATAGCAATGCTAACTGTGATCTGAAAATCCTGCATGTAGGTTTGCGAGCAGAAAATGACTTCGAGCTGTTTTGGCAGAAGTTTTGATGTTAATGAGCCAATGCTACCCCGGAGGCGGAAGACAGCACGGTGACTTGAGAAAGGTATTGTACAAATGACTGTATCACATCTGAAGACAATTCTTCCTCCATGCCAATTGCATTAGACAAGCAAAGGTACATGTAAGGTTGCGTACCCATGTACGGATCTGAACAAAGAGGTAAGCTTGTCCGTCACAGCAGGTTTCCCTTCGTCATCAACGCTGCTCCCCAAGTAGGACTCGACTTCCTCCCTCTTCTCCTTCTCCTCACCACCGGCACTCTCTTCCGCTTTCTTCTCATCGCGAGGCACAGAGTCGTACCTCTGCTGGGTGCAGTCTTCGTCCCTCCCCCTCCGAGGGTGCACGATGGTGGACCCAGGCTCGTCGTCCTTGCAAGCCCCGTGGGGGATGGTCACCTCAAGGGGGGCACCGTTGCCATGGTCACCATCACCCTCGTCTCCTCCATGGCTCTGTGGTGAGAAGGTAGAGTGTGGGGAAGGAGGAAGGGAGGGAGGAGGGAGGGAGGAGGGAGGGAGGAGGGAGGGAGGAGGGAGGGAGGAGAGGAGGGAGTTTAGGCCTCAGTATTTCTCAGTGGGCATGCTTCAAAAGAATAAGAAGAAAAAAAGGACAATT
Organism: Ephydatia muelleri; assembly: GCA_013339895.1. Lineage (NCBI taxonomy): Eukaryota > Metazoa > Porifera > Demospongiae > Spongillida > Spongillidae > Ephydatia > Ephydatia muelleri. Next base: position 5,217,919 of record JABACO010000007.1, read on the forward strand.
ATACAAACAGAAGTCCTCAACGCTTCTTCACACAAGTGGTTACATATTTGAGCTTTGTAAGTTCCTGCATGGGTATATTCTATACAAAGAGAGTTCCTGGGAAGTGAGTGGTGCCAGTGCACCAGTCTATTGCTTCACTTGTCACTGCGATACTGCAACTACATGTATTACCTGATGTACATGTATGGTCATACGTGAGCAGTGTACATTCTTACTCTCACTACATGCACTCTCATCCCTAAATCCAGCATGTGTCTGTTGTTGTTATGTGTGTGTGTGTGAGTGTGGGTGTGTGAGTGAGTACACAAACCATTTCCACATCAGTCCTTAGCTGTTGCTCTTATATATGTACAAGTACTTATAAAGCACCAAATGCCCTCCTTCGCTGAAATGTAACAGCTGACGGAAACCGTTATAGGTTAAGATGGAGGGGGTACTGGAGAGACTGGTTAAAATGGAGGGGGCAATGGAGGAAAATGGAGGGAGGGCAGTTAAGATGGAGGGTACTAGAGGACAATGGAATTTCATCTTGAGCTTTCTATGTATCTAGCATGCCATTTTGAGGACAATTTTGGGAGCAGGAATCCCTTAAGCAGTGTTTTCCCTAGCTACATGTACATGTAGTTCTAGAAAAGAAGAGCACCATGCCTTTTTAGAGGCACCCAGCCTCTATTCCTATCACTGCCTTCCCCCACAAAAAGGCAATTGCTATCTCTAGTTCCATGTACTCTTCTTAAAGGAGGAAATAAGGAGTTCGCGAGTCACAAATTCGACCGGCCATGTGTCGAACACAAACAACAATGGTATCTGAACTACATACCATCATATTCTATTTTTAAATGCACAACACGCATCTAACATTTGATATAGAATACGCAAGATAAGCTACCATTGTTATCCTACCCACAAAGAAAAGTATACAGATCGATCACATGCTCACATAGCTTCCTAATAACAGGGAGCGACTTTGACCTGTAGTTATGAGCATTTCAGTTCATCTGCAAGTTTCGTTTTCATTGCAAGAAGAAAAGGAAACCTTTCTTGGTCGGTTTGATGCTGCACAGAAACTTTTCGTTTTAGACTTACATTACTTCGATCACGATATACGAATAGAGTTGTTCTAATGCGATGTTTGTTGGAGGTCCCTATGTGAAAAAGAGCATAACCAAACGGTAAAGGCACGTGGTTGATGTGGGATCGCACATTGGGCTGGCTCGATCAACTGTTTAATGACAAAAGCCAGTGAGCTACAGTGTATAGATCAAAACAGAGGCCCGTGGTTGTGACTCACAAGCTCCTTTTATACGTGTTTTTTGGGCTCGATCTGTGTGAGCAGCTTAGCAACACCCTGGGTTTATTTATACAATCTCATCCTTTAAAACAACAATAGCAATTTCCAAAACCAACTACAAGGTAGGAGCCCTTCCAAATTGCCTAACAAAATTATCATATGTAAACCTAACAGGATATGCACCACCCAGTAAGCCCCCTTTCTCACCCAAGCATAACATAATTAACACCTTTTAATCGCTGTCAGGCAAGCCTTGTACTGCAAAACGATAAAGGTGGGAGTGAGGGGGCACATACCCCTGACAGAACGGCTTAGGTGACCTCTGCCTCGGGTCTACATGCATGAGCAGAGGGTTTCTCACCCGCGAGCAACAGAGGAGAAACAAATGGTTGCATCACTCGTGCATAGACGCCACTGCCTCTCTTCAGAAGGCTGCAGGTCATTCTTTCGCAAGAATCAGAATTATTAGTGACTTTCTTATCGTTTGCAATTTGCACGCTTTGATAGTGCTTGCCACACCTATCTGTATTGGCTGCAGCTGCATGTTGTTGCAAGTGTCTATCAATTATGCTTTGACTTGGGGTGTGGTACTAGTTAACCTGAAGCAAGATGTAAAATTATAGCCAGGGTTACCCCATTGCCTCCCTTACTTTACATGTATAGTAACAGCAAAACTATCAATTTAACTCGATGTAGTCTGGCACCATACATTACACTGTAGAATGCACCGCCTGACACACATATAATTGATTTAAGTGCAGCATTCTGAAATGACCCGTCAAATAGTTCAAAAGGTTCCGCTAGTTGCTGTCAAATAAGCAATGCAGCTCTGCTAGACTACACAACTCCCACTCCACCTCCACAGTTATTATAATCAGTGTCTCTGGGGATGTCTGGGGAATGTACATCAACCAACCCAACGCCCAAGCATACAGACAAAGGTATTATTTTTTCTGTGGGGGAGACCCTCACCCTAGAGAAAAATGTCCTGCTCGAAACACAATTTGTTTTGCGTGTCAAAAGCAAGGGCATCATGCCTCAGTATGTCGGTCTAAGCAGAATTACCCACAACTCTTTATGGACTGGGAACCATGGGGAGTGAGTATACCATTAGATTGAAACCCAATCCGAAACCCTACTCTCTGAGCACTCCAAGAAACGTTCCTCTACCCCTGCGAGATAAAGTCAAAGAACAGATTCGTATTGATCCAGATGAACTACCACCATCCCCGCACACCATTCCGTGGGGGTCTCAACTTTGGAAATCACTCCCAACTTCGTCATTCTTTCCAGCTCTTCGAAGAGCTGGAAAGAATGACGAAGTTGGGAGTGATTTCCAAAGTTGAGACCCCCACGGAATGGTGTGCGGGGATGGTGGTAGTTCATCTGGATCAATACCAATCTGTGTGGACTTACGACCGCTCAACGAGAACGTCATGAGAGAAAATTTTCCCCTTCCTAAAGTCGACGAAATATTGGCTCAATTAGCTGGAGCAAGGGTTTTTAGTAAACTCGACGCCAACATGGGGTTCTGGATGATCCCATTATCTCCTGAGTGCCATTCACTAACAACTTTTATTACCCCTTTTGGTCGGTTCCACTTCAACAAGTTACCATTTGGTGTCTCCTGTGCTTCTGAGCTGTTTCAAAGAAGAATGGCAGTGATCCTGGAAGGATTGGAGGGAGTGCTCTGCCTAGTGGATGACGTACTGGTGTTTGGCTCTGCATGATCAACAGGCACATGATCGCAGACTCAGAGGTGTCTTGGAACGTCGAAATAAAGCCAGGGTAACATTGAATGCAGAGAAATGTGCCTTCTCAAGAAAGGAGATCAAATTTCTTGGACACGTTGCAAACCACAGAGGAGTCCACCCAAGACCACGGCAATTCAGATGATGCCTAAACCTAAAGATGTTTCTGAGCTGCGACGATTCTTGGGAATGATAAACCAGTTTAACAAATTCTCTCCTCGCATTGCAGACCTAACCCAACCACTGAGAGAGTTGCTGAGCGCTCGCAATGTATGGTAATGGAGTCCAAAACACGATCTAGCTTTTGCAGCCCTGAAGCAAGAAATAACAAAACCATCCACCCTCGCATTATACAATCCCCAAGTAGCAACCAAAATATCAACTGACGCCTCATCGTACGGCTTGGGAGCGGTTCTGTTCCAAGAGGAACAAGGTTCATGGAAACCAGTCGCATTTGCTTCAAAAGCACTCACTGAAACTGAGCAAAGATACGCCCAAATAGAGAAAGAAGCCCTTGCCATTGTGTGCATGGGCTTGTAATAATTCTCTACTTTCATACTTGGCTTGCATTTGAGATTGAAACGGACCACAAGCCCTTGGGTCCCTCTGCTAAGCACGAAACATCTCGACACCCTACCTCCTCGTATCTTGAGATTTCGCATCCAAATGGCAAGATATGATTACGCAATCCATCACTCTCCTGGAAAATCTTTGCTCACCGCAGACACGCTATCCAGAGCACCACACAACATGGATCAGCCGGGTGAGGGCACACCTACAACAGACAGCGATGTTGAAGCTTTTGTCAATGCTTTAGTTTCTTTCACTCCGATAACATCCCCTGCACTCAACAGATACCGCATTGAACAGAGACGAGACCCAGTTTGTACCAGCCTTAGTACATTCTGCAGAGAAGTTGGCCAAACAAACAGATGCTACCAGAAAGCCTCAAGGCTTACTGGTTTGTTAGAAACGAGTTAAGCATTGCTGACGGCCTCCTTAATTCTGTTCGGATGTCGAATAAAAGTCCCTTCATCGTTGCAAACCATGACCCTGCAAAAGCTACACGAGGATCATTTGGGAATTCAAAGATGCCGTCTACGTGCCACGATGGCAGTCTGCTGGCCAGGCCTGAATAAGCAGATCTGCCGCAAGTGTGCACTAAGAGAAATCAACCACATATGGAACCAATGCTCTCTCCAACTCTTCCAATGTATCCCTGGCAGAAAGTCAGCTCTGACTTATTTACCTTGAAAGGGCGAAATTACCTCTTGATAGACGATAGCTTCTCCAGATTTCCAGAAGTGGTGCAACTATCCTCGACATCTTCCCAAACAGTGATTGGAATCCTTAAATCTTGTTTTCGCTCGATTTGGCATTCCAGATATCTTGGTAACTGACAACGGACCACAGTATGCATCAAACATATGGCTGAATTTGCTAAGTCATATGGTTTTCAGCACACTACAAGCAGCCCGTACTACCCACAGGGCAACGGACAGGCTGAGCGGACTGTTAAAACAGTGAAGACCCATTCAAAATGCTGATGACCCTTTCCAGCACTACTGAACTATAGAGCAACACCCCTTCCATGGTGCAACCTGAGTCCAGCTGAGTTGCTTTTTGCTCGTTGCATCCGTACAACCATTCCACAACTACCCTGTCAGATGGTACCGTCATGGCTGTATCTTCAAAAGTTTCGCACAAGTGATGAGGAGGCTAATCAAAGACAGAAAGAGAACTATGACCTCAGACACGAGGTAAAACCTCTACCAGAGCTAGAACACGGTACAGAAGTCTGGGCCACAAACAGAGGCAAAAGAGGAACTTCACCTCTAAGACCAACACCCCTAGATCCAACATAATAAACACTCCCGAAGGAACCATACGCAGAAACCGACGACATTTGATTGCTGTCCCCAGAGCATCAACACACTGTGCTGAGAATAATCCTGGTGATGGTGAGAACCACTCTCATGATGATGGAGACACACCTAAAGTAAAAGAGGAACTAAGAGACAACATGCAGAGAGAACAACTTTCAGAACCAGTCATAACGGAGGAGCATGAAGATGAAAATCAACACCTATCCAAATTGCATGAAATAACAGCAACACCAGAACTTAGCCAACATTTATATCGACCCACGCTACATTGCTGAAGGTACATCATGTACTGTATTGTATACACTTTAAAAAAAATTGGTTTTAATAATCTTCCCCCTCCCTCCCCCTCCCTCCCCCTCCCTCCCCCTCCCTCCCCCTCCCTCCCCCTCCCTCCCCCTCCCTCCCCCTCCCTCCCCCCTCCCTCCCCCTCCCTCCCCCTCCCTCCCCCATGAATGGATGTGGAAGGGTAACTCACGTGGCTGTGTCCAGTGAAGGAGTGGAGCACAAACTCGAGCAGGTAGAAGGCATACAGGCCCACCAGCAACACACAGCCTTTGCCCAGGGGGATGGCACTGCTGGCATCAATGTCCAATACCTGAGGAAGAAGTTTGCAAGTAATTCTATGGTGACCCATCAGTGTACAAAATAACACATGCACGAAATACCACATGCACCTTGCTTAGTTCAAATCGTGGCTGTGATTATGTATTTAATATAACAACGTCAGCCAGTGGCAGGGTAAAACTTGATCATGTCCTTACATTTTGTCTGGAGAGTCATTCCACATGAAATTGTACTCCCCTGAATACTCACATTAACTATTACGCAATTAGAATTTTGGGGCACTCATCACAGTATTAATTCTATTCGTCTATATGTACGTGACTGTGTCTGTTATTTATTTAGTCACCCATATCAGTAAAGACAGTAACAGAACAAATTACAAGTGACTGCGATGTTGAACGAATAAATATCTTGGACACTATACAGTCTACAAAGACCTAAGCTTTAATGACAGTGCGATTTTAAATATTAAAACCCACGTCAGTGCAACAATCTCATAATATGCATGCAGTGTGATGAAAGTCAATTCAGTTCCGTGCTTCTAAGACTTGTATATCCGAGACAAACGTCAGTAATGCATTTGTTTAAGCACGCTCTGTGTTATAATGCAATTCAATTCACAGGTTGAAACTTTGAATCTCCATTATTAGCAGGTCGAACGATGCATGATTGCTGCAATTGCAACACCATCATGTCGCTGCGTTCATCCAAACATCGCTGCGTTCATCCAACGATCGCTGCAAATGTTGATCACAACATCATCATGTCGAAAGCAAAATGTCGGAAGGTTTGGCGTTCCATACTCACCCACGCAGACACAACACATGGTCAGTATCGTCCCCAGTCTGATTGTATGCGTATATAGGGTCTGGGAACGACACGGGGAGGGGGGTGGGGGGGGGTGTATACAAATTTGAATATGCTCACGTGTGACATTTGTCTGTTCGCTTTCTTACTGGAAGATGCTATACGTTGCCGCCCTACTTTCCATCGCCGTCGTTGCTAGAGCCATGATAAATGGCGCTCCTTCCTCCGCCTGCACTGACATATCGCCTGCGTTGGGCCACTCTGGTGCTTCCCAGTCGCTCGATAACAGCCCCTTCTCTCTTAACGTGTCGGCGTTGACGGCGGCGGGAGGCTACACTCCAGGCCAAACATACACACGTACGCTCAATGATTAATCTCCAATTGCCCGCGTTGTGAATGTCGTTCCCTTACTACACAGTGACCCTCACTGGGACTCAGCAGTACAGAGGGCTACTAGTGCAGGGAAGACGCGGGACGACCCCCGTTGGGAGTTTCTCAGGCGGGCAATTGACACAGACCGTCTGCACAGCCGTAAGTATTCAATGGTGACGTAGAAAGTCCGATCCTTATAACTCAGATGCACGCGATTCGCTGTTCACTGATCGCAGAACACTGGAGTGACACACACTAGCAATACCTTGAAGAACAACGTTCAGCTAACTTGGACTGCTCCTCAAGGGACTTAAGGTCAGTATTCAATTATTTAACGCGCGTAATTAATATTACAGAATACCCCTTTCTTTACCTCAGGGAACAGTTTCATACCGAAAGATGAATACAGACATGTTACCAAGCAAAAGGAGATTATAAATAACGATTTTCTATTTATACTTCTAGGTTCAGTGATAAATACTAACTCACCAAAGAATGAGTACTTGAAAATGCTGTTTCGTAAAAGGCGGAGAACTTGCCGTGCCTGGACTGGCACAAATTTGGTGTCAAAATGTCATACTAAGCATATTGTTGTCACTTTTATACACTGCGTGTTTTAAAGCGTTTGACTGTAAAGTTAAACTTCAAAAACAAGGTACACGGATCGTTTAATTGGTGACAATAACGTCTTCGCGGTATCGCAACGGTCGGAAAAAGTAATTGTAGCGAAAGCAGGACTTAAAATCCTGTAGTTCATACTATACTCGCTATTTTATAAATTTATCTAGACGATACGAACCCTTTTTGCACTCCGCCTTTCTCGTCGAAGAAAGGACCCCACATTCATGCGGCCATATTGAAGTTAATTGCACAAATTATTAGTAGCCGCATGCAATAAACGCGGGTAACGCCCGCTGTTTTGGGCCTATAGGCATTCGCTCTTCGGTGTTCATCGCGTACAGTGTGACTACTTGTTATAGCTCGTCAAGTTTAGTTCGTTTAATTCATCCATTCAAATTCAAGGTACTACCGGCAAATGTATTGCAAACAAATAGCATTCCACAAAACATATGCACGCAGGAATTGTGCTGGCCATCAACTGATCGGTGCTGTGGAAAAGAAAGATTTAGTTCGTGTGAATAAAGTAACAAAGGTGCAGAAGAACATCCGTAAGGTAGAGTACAAAAAAAAATACTATGAATACAAATCCCAAATCCCACATTGTTCGTGCCTATATATAGGCATCCGCTCTTTGGTGTTCATCGCGTATACAGTGTGACTACTTGTTACAGCTCGTCGAGTTTAGTTCTTTGAATTCATCCATTCAAATTCAAGGTACTACCGGTAAATGTTAACAAATAGCATTCATATCAATCCATGCACGCAGGAATTGTGCTGGCCATCAACTGATTGGTGCTGTGGAAAAGAAAGATTTAGTTGGTGTGAATAAAGTAACAAAGGTGCCGAAGAACATCCGTAAGGTACTGTACAAAAAAAAAATACTATGAATACAAATACCAAATCCCACATTGTTCGTGCCAATAGGCATTCGCTCTTCGGTGTTCATCGCGTATTACAGTCTTCTTGTTACAGCTCGTCGAGTTTAGTTCTTTGAATTCATCCATTCAAATTCAAGGTACTACCGGTAAATGCATTGGAAACAAATAGCATTCATATCAGTCCACAAAACATATGCACACAGGAATTGTGCTGGCCATCAACTGATTGGTGCTGTGGAAAAGAAAGATTTAGTTGGTGTGAATAAAGTAACAAAGGTGCTGAAGAACATCCGTAAGGTAGAGTACAAAAAATACATGTCTGTGTAAACTATCAAATCCCACATTGTTCGTGCCTATAAGCATTTGCTCTTACAAATAGCATTCATATCAATCCATGCACGCAGGAATTGTGTTGGCCATCAATTGACGGGTGCTGTGGAAAAGAAAGATTTAGTTGGTGTGAATAAGGTAACAAAGGTGCTGAAGAACATCCGTAAGGTAGTGAATACAAATCGCACATTACGGCTGCACTTATTAGGCCTCTGAGTGTGAATAACTGCAGGCTGCAGGAAGATAAGGATTAATTGACATCGCACTATTCCATCTGCTAAAACACCTCAAATGGACAAAATATCATTAAGAGTGAACTGTGGATATTGTCGTGTCGCAATGAAAGAACTTGCTGACAAACCAGAGGAATTTAAACAGTTATTTCAGCAAGCACTACAACTGGATGATTCCTATTTTGAAAGTTATCATGGACAAAAGCTCCCTTGCAAGTTCAAAATCCATGCCAAAGAAATCAAACATGCATTCTCTAAAAGGTGGCATCCACAAAAAGACAAAAAATGGTATGAAAGTATATTCTCATTGCAACGGTGGAACTTTTTACAAACAACAGAAAAACAGTTACATTCATTAGAAAAATGTAATGCTTGTTTCAACCAGTTCTATGCTGAACAAAAAACATTTCCGTTGAAACCAATTTACACTCCACAGCATGATATTTCAATGACTATGCCAAAAGATGTTTCAGAAGGTACATATGTGGCAATTGCAATTGAAAAGCTTGACAAAGACTGTGAACAGCGGTTTGGTAAACCATTTGTAGAAACCCTTGTAAAATGTAAAATAGTAGAAAAATCAAAAAGCCAATCTGAAAAGCTTTCAGAAAAAAGGAAAATGCTAAAAAAATGTAGAGACACAATCTACGAAGGTTTTAAAAAAACAATACCTGAAATGATATTGAAAGAAAATGAGTCAATCAAAGCGTACACAAGAAAAAGAAAGGCACAATACTTTGCTCATAACCCAGCAAAAAAAAAGAAATCACACTCACCCACATTTGATAATGTCTCATGGGACACAGCTACTGTACTGGATGATTTGAAAAAGGCTGAAACTCTTGGACAGAAAATTACATGGTCATCATTTGCAAGAGAGCATGGTGTGTGTGAAAAAAATGGTGGACAAATAATAAAAGAGTTTGCAGAAAGTCACAACATCAACACAGCAGGCCTGAGTAAGCATGCATCTCATGGTGATAGAGTACGAGCATCAAAACTAAAGTTCCCTGGGAAGCAAGTAGCTATTGCAGTCCCCCCACCCCCTGCTACAGTTAGAGAGGTGTGGAAAACACAAGTGGAGTCAGGCGAACTAAAACTAGGGGTGATGTGTACACCATACACTATATCAAGGTTTTCAACAACACATGGCAAACTAAATGTAGAAGAAATAAAGGTGCAGGGGAGGAAGATTCCTCTGAAACAATTGAGAGCAAGGATGCTACTGAAACATGAAAAATATATGCACTTATATTCAGATGAAAAAATTAAGGGGATGACAAATGAAGAAATAAGAGCTAGTATTGCAAAATACAAACCAAATTTAGAAGAAACATTAACAAGGGAGGAATTAAGTGACATTCTCAAGGCACAGCAACGTACACGACATCTAGCAATTTGGCATGACCATGCAACAGTACTAAGCAAAGGATACATACTAATAACTATACACACACTATATGACCCAGCTGTACACATTGAAGACATGGAAGAAAAAGCATCAGTGCAAACCTTGGTAGAGGAACCTCAGTTATATATGTTTGCTTTGAATTCTTCATCTGTGGAAGATCAAGCAGCTATAATTCCTGATAGAGTTGAGTGTCTACAAGACCTTGATGAACCTGTGTACACTTCAGAAGGAGTACCTGTGAATGATGTTATGAAATATTTCGTAGGAGATCACCCAGCACAACAGTTTGAGAGGGGAACTCAAGTTGGTGGAAATTACAAATGTGGTGGATGTGGATGCAGATCCCAACTCATGGATGACCAAGCACATGCCTTGAGGTGCACAGTACGTTCACTACAAGACATACAAAGTATTGCACTTGATGGTGTGTTTGGTAAGGTTCCAAAGTCAATCAAACCACTATATCTACCAGACTTGAGCATAAATGAAATACGCAAAGAACTTGCTGCTAGAGGAAGAAGTGTAACCAAAAAAATCAGGTCAGACATGCAGCAAGAGCTGCAGGATATACTGCAAGGAATTCAAAGAGTGCCATCATTGCTAATTCTCCAACCAGAGCAAAACATAAGTAATCTTCATCTGCAAAGATATGCTATACTGGATTGTGAACCTATGCACGATATTAAAGGACACATCCTAAATCTACTCCAAGAACTACCAGCAATCCTACCGCCATATATTCTTTCAACATGCAACACAAGAATTAAACAATGTTTATCAAAAGAAAAAAAAAGTGCTGCTGACTTAAGAACAGCACTCATCCATATCTATCTTATACTAACATCAGTGCAGGGTATTGCTTGGGAACTACAGACTTTAGTACAATCACTGCTAATTATATCTGAGATATTCTATTCGAGCAGTAGCCAACGTTCACCAAAGCTAGTACTACAATTATACAACAATGTATGGCTGCATCATCAATTGTGCTATGATATTTTTCAGACACCTACCTCAAGAACCTCTCTGTTTGGTCTCTACTTACATGCAATAAGTTGTCATGCTCCAAAGCAATTTGAGCTTGTGTGCTTGAAGTCTGTTAATTCTGAAAATCAGGAAAGAATGTTCGGACAGTGCCGTCAAATTGCTGAGCATGCAACAAATAGACATCCTGAAAACATCATTGTCAATGTAGTACTTCGCATGCAGAAAAAAACTATATATCAAACTAATACAGACACAATTGTGAGCAAGGCTGCAGAAAGTCTGCCAGCATTTGATCGAACACATTTCCCAGCTAATTTCATTAACAAATACAAAGACAGTTGGCAGGCTCATCTAGAACAAATAAGTCCGTATTTACTTTGTGGAGAAAATGAATGGTGGAGAAAAACTGAGAATGGATTTACTTTTCATGATGGAGCACAAGACCCTCCATATCAATCCTGTGGGCCTAACCTACTTCACTTCAGAGATGCAAATGAAGCTGATGTAAAAAGACGGCATTCTCAGTGCTGGAAACAGGTTCTAGAAAACAATATTCCATTGCCTACTACTGAAATCAAAACATATACACAGGATGGGCACTACATCTCTACACAACAATACACAAATGCTACACCACAACCACAACTGATAGCAAACCCAATGGAGAACTCTCACCACACAGTATGTTCATCCCATGCAATCACAAATCATCCAGTTGAAGCCGAAGAGACTATGGATTCATGTTCAGACTCGATCTCATATTCTTTAAAATACCCAACTCATCATGCACATCAACTTGAGGGTAGACAAACAGAAGAACAGTTACCATCTAGTACTAAAAAAAGAGGAACAGTTATAGGCAATCCCAATGAAAACTGTGACTACATTACAGAATGCACCACAGAAGGTTTGAAGACGACAATGTGTAGATCTATTGCACAATGTACTGGGGTAAGAAAAGAAGTAATTCAGCTTGACAAACTAAGGCAACATCTAAAAGAGCAAAAACAGAGCAATAAAACCCTGAGGCATGAAGACATCCATAATTATGAAACTGTTCTATCAAAAGTTAAAACAATTGTATCACATCTAAAAACAAGCAGCATGGACAAAATTAGTGACATTGAAAAGCAATTCTATGCCCAGCATGGAAGAATTCCAGTCTCTACCAATGATTCCGAATTATGGGCAATAGAAAACAAAAAAAAGACGTATGCCGCGAAGCTGCTGCAAGCATGGGACGAAAATAAAATGAAGTAGGGTGTTTTGTAGAACAGCTGTGTACTGCATTTTGTTTCACTAAATGTTGTCAAAATAATCTCAGTAATGACAGATGTGTCCATGCTCTGCGCTGAATAGTTAGTATATGCTGTTCTGCAATGCGCGCTTTAAGAGAGAACACTACCTGTTGCTCTTAAAAGCGAAATAATGTTGACTGAAACAAATAACCTGAAATGGTGGCTCGATCATTCATTTAACCAGAATAGCTCCTTACCAGGGGGTATGGTAGGAAGATCGAGGTGACCACTTCGAATTTTAATAATTACTTCTGACACATACAATACCATGTATTGGTATGCATGTATGTGCTGCTATATTGTCTAAACTGTTGAAACTTCATTGTTATATCAAAAGGATTCCTTCTGGCCTTAATAACTGTTCTTGCAGAGATAAAATTATTGTAATTAGCATTGCAGTAGATAAACCTACATGCATGCACACACCAGCTGATCTAGAAAAAAAAAGTGCAGAATTGATTAGCTTCTGTATTGTATTGTACCATACTGAGAAAACGATGAGGTAAATCTTACCTAAAAGAGAAATAACTATATATACACTGAAGGGATAAACAGTGCCATTCACTATTCATTGTAAATGGACACATGTCCATGACATGTAAACAACAGTGTCCATGTAGGGCATGCAGATGGCACAGCACAGCTTGATACAACCTACAAACCATGCAACCACTGGCATGAGTAATACATATTTACACTCAAGATCATTAACAAAACTAAACCTACATTGCTATGGCAATGCTTTGATACAAAGGAGGTGTTTCACACATGTACATATAAGGTTTGAGAACCACACCTGATATCAGAGCATTCTCAGATTCACATAAACCTTGGAATTATCCCAATGATCACTCCTAACACAGTGCAGCATTCATGCATCTAATAATTGTTCAAATACAAGGGCAGACTGAAACCGCCACACCTAAACCAGGAGTTATTCTAATTTAAAGACAACTGAACAACACATGTACACACCATAATACCAGGCTAACCTGATGTCGGATAACTTTCTAAATCACACACTCTGTGGGGGAGGTTACAGTCATTGCTCCAACACAAGGGCAGTCTGAAGCCACACCCACAACCAGATGTTATTCTAATTCAAAGACTACAATGAACACCATGCACCCCATGGTACCAGGCTAACCTGAAGTCGAATAACGTTCGTATTCACACCCTGTGTGGACAAGGTCACAGCCATTGTTCCAAAATATGGCCAGTCCAATCCGTAGCCACAATGACACCTATAGGTATGCGCAGCCACCAATTTACACACTCCTCCACGGTACTGGAGTACACAGATCCACGTGTAATTAAACCCAGAAACAATCAATTTGTTACAAAGATACTACGTGATGGGCACACAAATATATCTTTCCGATATATTTCTGAGCACACACATAACGCTATGCATGCAGATCTCACATTTGCACACAGAGTGGGCTTGGTCACAGTCATTGCTCCAACAGAAGGGCAGTCCGAAGCCACACCTACATCCAGGTGATATTAACAACAAAACACCAGACACCATAGATACTAAGCAAACCTCAAGTCGGAATACTCTCACATTTGCACACAGAGTGGGCTTGGTCACAGTCATTGCTACAACAGAAGGGCAGTCAGAAGCCACACCTACATCCAGGTGATATTAACAACAAAACACCAGACACCATAGATACTAAGCAAACCTCAAGTCGGAATACTCTCACATTTGCACACAGAGTGGGTTTGGTCACAGTCATTGCTCCAACAGAAGGGCAGTCCGAAGCCACACCTACATCCAGGTGATATTAACAACAAAACACCAGACACCATAGATACTAAGCAAACCTCAAGTCGATATGACTCTCACATTTGCACACAGAGTGGGTTTGGTCACAGTCATTGCTACAACAGAAGGGCAGTCAGAAGCCACACCTACATCCAGGTGATATTCTAATTCAAACACAACAATACACCAGACACCATAGATACTAAGCAAACCTCAAGTCGTATGACTCTCACATTTGCACACAGAGTGGGCTTGGTCACAGTCATTGCTCCAACAGAAGGGCAGTCCGAAGCCACACCTACATCCAGGTGATATTAACAACAAAACACCAGACACCATAGATACTAAGCAAACCTCAAGTCGTATGACTCTCACATTTGCACACAGAGTGGGCTTGGTCACAGTCATTGCTACAACAGAAGGGCAGTCAGAAGCCACACCTACATCCAGGTGATATTAACAACAAAACACCAGACACCATAGATACTAAGCAAACCTCAAGTCGGAATACTCTCACATTTGCACACAGAGTGGGCTTGGTCACAGTCATTGCTCCAACAGAAGGGCAGTCAGAAGCCACACCTATATCCAAGGTGATATTCTAATTCAACACAACAATACACCAGACACCATAGATACTAAGCAAACCTCAAGTCGGAATACTCTCACATTTGCACACAGAGTGGGCTTTGGTCACAGTCATTGCTCCAACAGAAGGGCAGTCCGAAGCCACACCTACATCCAAGGTGATATTTAATTCAACACAACAATACACCAGACACCATAGATACTAAGCAAACCTCAAGTCGTATGACTCTCACATTTGCACACAGAGTGGGCTTGGTCACAGTCATTGCTACAACAGAAGGGCAGTCAGAAGCCACACCTACATCCAGGTGATATTAACAACAAAACACCAGACACCATAGATACTAAGCAAACCTCATGTCGTATGACTCTCACATTTGCACACAGAGTGGGTTTGGTCACAGTCATTGCTCCAACAGATAGGCAGTCCGAAGCCACACCTATATCCAAGTGATATTCTAATTCAAACACAACAATACACCAGACCCCATAGATACTAAGCAAACCTCAAGTCGGAATACTCTCACATTTGCACACAGAGTGGGCTTGGTCACAGTCATTGCTCCAACAGAAGGGCAGTCAGAAGCCACACCTATACCCAAGTGATATTCTAATTCAAACACAACAATACACCAGACACCATAGATACTAAGCAAACCTCAAGTCGGAATACTCTCACATTTGCACACAGAGTGGGCTTGGTCACAGTCATTGCTACAACAGAAGGGCAGTCCGAAGCCACACCTACATCCAGGTGATATTAACAACAAAACACCAGACACCATAGATACTAAAGCAAACCTCAAGTCATATGACTCTCACATTTGCACACAGAGTGGGTTTGGTCACAGTCATTGCTCCAACAGAAGGGCAGTCCGAAGCCACACCTACATCCAGGTGATATTAACAACAAAACACCAGACACCATAGATACTAAGCAAACCTCAAGTCGTATGACTCTCACATTTGCACACAGAGTGGGTTTGGTCACAGTCATTGCTACAACAGAAGGGCAGTCCGAAGCCACACCTACATCCTGGTGATATTAACAACAAAACACCAGACACCATAGATACTAAGCAAACCTCAAGTCGGAATACTCTCACATTTGCACACAGAGTGGGTTTGGTCACAGTCATTGCTCCAACAGAAGGGCAGTCCGAAGCCACACCTACATCCAGGTGATATTAACAACAAAACACCAGACACCATAGATACTAAGCAAACCTCAAGTCGTATGACTCTCACATTTGCACACAGAGTGGGCTTGGTCACAGTCATTGCTCCAACAGAAGGGCAGTCAGAAGCCACACCTACATCCAGGTGATATTAACAACAAAACACCAGACACCATAGATACTAAGCAAACCTCGAGTCGGAATACTCTCACATTTGCACACAGAGTGGGTTTGGTCACAGTCATTGCTCCAACAGAAGGGCAGTCCGAAGCCACACCTATATCCAAGTGATATTCTAATTCAAACACAACAATACACCAGACACCATAGATACTAAGCAAACCTCAAGTCGTATGACTCTCACATTTACACACTCCGTGGGCATGGTCACAGTGGCTGCTCCAATAGAAGGCACCGATATAGCTATAAACCATAACAATAAGTCGCATTGTGAGCGTTAGAACATCCAGCACGCGATTGGGGTCATGATCGCCTATTTATTGGATAAATCGTACATGAGGAGCGCATTCTTTGTTTTGAGTACTGCTGATTGAGACTGACGGCATGCGACGAATGCTCCATTTGTAGATTCCAGTTGGTGCGCACTAGCTTAACTACTTACCACGCTACGCAATTTCTCTGCATGCTTACGGTAACGCGTGCACACTGATACAAAATACAAAATACACTAGCGTATAGTTGGAATACCAAAAAATTGTAGACAAGACGTGGAGAAAGGGACTTACATACCTGAAGTGTCGAGCTAGCTGGATACTTAGCAATCGCGTTTAATAATTTGAATTTGTGTGACGTAATAATTACGTGCGCGCGTCAAAATAATGGAACCTATAGCCTTAATGCCGTTGAGGATGTCGTGTTGATTGTAGGCTACCACAAGTGACTAAAACTGTATATGAACTTAGGCCATGCCTCTGGTTTAGTTATTGTATTGATGGCATTGTCAGGAAATTGGTCAGGACCAATCTCCCAATGTCCCTGAAGCTTTATGAGTTGGTACCAGTGTTGTTGCCATGACGGCTTTGTATTTAAAGGCCAAAACCCTTTCCATAGTGTAAGGACTGGGGACCCAAAGTCAGTGTAAATACCTTCCTGTATCGAATTAGGGGTGACACAGAGACACAGGTACAATGTGACTTAGTTCCAACCTGTAGCCCACATGTACTGAAAGAGTTTTAGGTGATTGCGATGTTGTGTTGATTGTAGGCTACCACAAGGCACTAAGCACTGTATATGAACTTAGGTCATGCCTCTGGTGTAGTTATTGTATTGATGGCAATGTCAGGAAAAGGGTCAGGACCAATCTCCCAATGTCCCTGAAGCTTTATGAGTTGGTACCAGTGTTGTTGCCATGACGGCTTTGTATTTAAAGGCCAAAACCCTGCGGCGCTCGTAACCCCGGCGTTCCTGGTTAGCTTCGCTCACGCTAGCCTGCGGCGCTCGTAACCCCGGCGTTCCTGGTTAGCTTCGCTCACGCTAGCCTGCGGCGCTCATAGGATCAGGGCCTGCGGCGCTCTTTCTACACATGGGTTCTGGATGGTCTACTATCGAAATAATTTTACCCATGCCTTAACTAAAGGAAGGTAAAAGGAACACAAGTGTACGACTCTTATAAAAGGTGACAAGTTATTACGTCATCTCACGCGCGCGCCGCGTGAAAACATGAAACATTGCATGGCGTGCGCGCGCCTGAAAAAGATACTGTCCTTAACTCCCTTGAGTCCTCCTAAGGGAACAGGAAACGTTGCCTTCAGGTATAGGCGTTGCTTTGTGCATATGTATTTTGATTGAATCAACCTCCCGTTCACTTCGTAACATGTCTTGCACGCTTGCGTTCCATGCAGTTACGCCGTTGTTGTACAGAACAGCCTAGGTGTAAGCACCTACTACGCCACCCTAACCACCGCCCCTATCATCGAGTTAGGGGGTACGTTTGAACCATCATTGCTGTACAGCTACACTATGTATACGCCCCACCCCTACACACACACACACACACACACACACACGCACACACACGCACACACACACACACACACACACACACACACACACACACACACACACACACACTCATGGCCACCACCACACATTTGGCAATTCGTTGGTGAAGGATCTTCCACAACAATCGGTATGCAAAAGATTCAATGTGTTCTTTTTTTTTTGTTGTTTTGAATCTTAATTAAAATTCCCTCCTTTAATTGCACGGCTTATTTATTTGATTTCATTTGACGCGCATTTTGTGCCCAACAGTGTCGACCAGTGGAGTTCTTCTGTGCGGTAAATTCGAAGACATGTGATCCATTATTGTGTGAACATCATCTGCATTATTCTCTCCATATTAGTAATTGCGGTGGCAGTTCTCGTACTCCACGTCTAGTGGCCCATAGACACGAGGATCACATGATCGTACACTCTAGATCAGTCTATACATGTTGTAGCCAACATTATAATTCATTTGGTAGAACTGCATGGCCCTTGTTTTCTATAATTTCTGATCCTCGTGCTGTTGACCGTGTTTACATCTCATTCACGTGATCACGAGTCTATGTTGAGCTGATCATGGCAATGTTGCCAATGCAGCCATGAGTTGGGAGAGCATTGCACCTCTGTTTAGCAGTAGATGACATCAGTGTATGCTTTGAATAAGTTATTTAGTTAGTGTGAAATCGTTTAATCAATACAGAAATTAACCAGCAGATAGTGAGCACTGACAAATTTGTCCCACCCACATTCCATGCATCACCGAAAGAGGCTGAAAGTATACGAGAGACACACAGAACACTAAAGGGTGACATTAATGCTGTTCTGGAACACAGCGAGTACTATGAAGATGGCAAAGGTCACAGAGAAGGCAAGGCCAATGATTAAGATGGCCCGGAGCCTGATAATTCCCCTAGGCACTCCATTGATCAGCTCAGGAAGCTACACAGAGAAGAGAAAGAGGATCAACACCAGAGGCAGGGTGCATTCAAAAACAGAATCTGTCATTGTTTCAAGCTACATCTCTATTGGATACCAGAGCTGCACATAAGAACTCATGCACACACACAAATCAGAGAGCTGATAACATATAAATTGAGCTTGCAAAGATATAAACTGTGCACAAGTCCACAACAAAGTAAGCCTCCAATATTATTATGACCTGTAGTCAAAGAATTGTACACTGTACTTCAAATGCACTTCCATGTACACTGAAGACCTTCTGTGCTAAGCTGATTGTAATTGACCTGATCCTGTTTTCTCATCACATGTAAACAAATCTTAACCACAAATAAAGACAATCCAGCTGCTACACTGTACATGCAATGAATATATTTTATTTTATGCCTCTGTTACAAAGGCAGTAGTCAATTTCTTACAACAATTTTGTAGATTTATGTAAAGGCTCGGAGCATCGACTAGTCTAGAACAAAAACAGAAGGCATGCATCCTGACCACATAATTAAAACTTCTAAGCTATAAGTAGTTCATATAGGTAATTTAAAAATTTTTAACCAGCCAATCGGTTACACAACCTAAAGTAATGCAACATTACAGTACTCTGCAAGCACTGCACAGCATGGACGTACCAGGTCAACCAAGGCAACATAGACAAAGAAACCTGCGGCAAGAGACAGGACCCATTTATTGGCCTCGGCACAGTGCAACCCAATGCTAGCACCAGTGAAGTAACCAGCAAAGGCCACCAGGAACATGTAGGCCACAAAGGGCACAACAGTTCTCATGAGGCCACCTCGCATGCGAAACAAGATGTTGTAGTCACCTGGGGATGGTGTTGGAGATGGTAGTGTGTGTGTGTGTGTGTGTGTGTGTGTGTGTGTGTGTAGGTGATGGTAGTGTGTGTGTGTGTAGGTGATGGTAGTGTGTGTGTGTGTAGGTGATGGTAGTGTGTGTGTGTGTAGGTGATGGTGTGTGTGTAGGTGATGGCGTGTGTACATGTAAGGGGTGATGGTGTTAGTAGAATTGGAAATTGCATGTTAGCAAACGCACATGTAACAAGCATGTTGACTGCAATGTTACAGAGAGGGGACTGCTGAAGTCTTCAACCATTAACCATACATGGTATTGCAGCGATAAACACATCAATACAAATGGCATGCACTCTCAAATTACATGTATATTCACTGCTCAACAAAATCATGGATACACCCCCCCATTACTTCATAAGGACCTTTTGCCTGTAATGTCATGCAAGGAACTAGAGGAGGGAGGCATACATGTAACTGTTATGTGCTTTTCCTTTTAAAATTTTGTTAAGCAGTAAATTATGGTATGCTTTGCCGTTGTTTAATCTCCTGATGGCTCGACGTCATAACTGATTTCCAGCGAAACATAGGTAATTGAGTTGTGAACGAGTCACTCGTGGCCGGTTTTTTTATTTCGAGGGGAGGAGGAGGGTGAAAGGGCAACTTGTAGCGCTGTAACATCTTTGCCATTACTGCGATGGTATGTCATGATAGTATATAGTCATGATAGTATATAGTTAGGCATTGGATTCGTGGCTGTCTCTCCTTGTGGCGTTTCTATCAGGACTTGTACAGTATCTTGTCAAACATACGTGTAGCTAATTAATGCGTAACATCAGGCCTATCGTAATGTTCTATTGACTTCCAGGAAGTCTACATGCTATAAGACATAAGACACTTTTCTTTAAAGCCTTCAAGGGTCTGGGTACAAGAAAATCATAGTAAGAATGTCACCATGAGCTGTCTCGGTAAAAAAAAAAAACTGATACAAATGATTTGTGTTATGAGGCTTCACTACATTGCATTCATTGCTTATACACGCAGAACTGCTACGTGTGATTACACAAGCATGCACTGCTAGTTGTAAACAACAGTCAGTAATTATGCCTGTTCTTAGTGTGTGTATCATTTACAAGCCTTTACAATGGTAAGCAGCATAATTACTTATAGTTTGATCATATATATATGATCAGAGCTAATGCAAGTGGTGGCCTGGCAATACACATATCGTCTAAATGGTTCTTATCATTTGGCGTCACCCCACCCTGATGCTCCTGAACACAACAATAAGACACCCCACCCTGATGCTCCTGAACACAACAATAAGACACCCCACCCTGATGCTCCTGAACGCAACAATAAGACACCCCACCCTGATGCTCCTGAACACAACAATAAGACACCCCACCCTGATGCTCCTGAACACAACAATAAGACACCCCACCCTGATGCTCCTGAACGCAACAATAAGACCGTAACATAGCAAGTGCACACCAGTGGCAAAAACATGTTTACTGTAGACCACTCAGGACAGGGACCATAACACCCACCCACACACCCCACACACACAGACACACACAACACACATGCACACAAGTAAACACACACACACACAAATGTACACACACACACATACACTGTACATTCATATACACACATCCATCCCCCCCCCCCCCCCAACTCACCGAACACATGTGGCAGCTCGTGCAGCAGGAGGGCACACGATGTGGTCAGCCCCAACGTAAGGCTGTGGGAGATGGAAGCTCCAAGGGCCACACCATCCGCAAACATGTGCACTGTATCGGCCACCATGAGGAGCAGGAAAGGGGAACCCCTGCAGGCCCCTCCCTTGTCCCCGCCTCCATGGGAGTGGCCATGGGAGTGGCCATGGGAGTGGCCGTGACCAGAGTGTGGACGACAATCCTGTCGCATGCCGAGAACAAGAAATGGTTAGGCATTGTCAAATACATGTAGTGTATATGGTGTTTTACTACACTGTACATGGTGTAACTATTGATCAAATGAGCAAGCAGATAAGGATACGTTGCAATTAAGAACACTTTTTAGATGTTTTTTCATAAATCTCTCACGGGCAAAGCCAACAATCACGAATTTGACAAGCAAAGAAGGCTTTTCCTCTGAACAATGTGTTGTTGATTACAGAAACATTAAGGTTTAGATAATCAAATTGGCTTTTGCACGCGGTGCAATATTGCATTGTTGCCTGCAAAAGAGTGGAAGGTGCACACACGCACACACACACACACACACACACACGCAAATGCACACACGCACACGCACATGCACACCTAGCTTGTCAGCACAACCACAATACAGATACACTGTGCGGCACAGGTACGTTCATTTCTACATGCAAGCTATATGCACATGAGCCAGTGCTACAGCTGAAGATATTATTGTGTTCAGGCAATGTGTATCAAAGTGAAAGTTGATCTGACATTTCACAAGGACGGTTGGACATAGATTAGTTTTGCTTTTGGCAGCCCATAGTATGCACATGTATCTGACCTACATGCACAGTACAGCATGGGCTGTATACTGTGTCCATGTATGTCTATTCCTCTAAATTAAGGAAGGATACACTGCATGCAATATGAAAGCAATATCATACATAGAATTTGCAGAGGGTTTAACGTTAAATCCAGGCATACGTGTACGCCTGTCCCAACTAGAAATACATGTACATGCAGTTGCAGTAAACGGCGATCACAATTACATATGGATTGCCACTACCATGCATAAATCACAGTTCACCTTGATTAGACTACTGTCTGACAACACACTCCATCAAAGGTATGAATATCAGACTCAAATGCCCAACCAGCATATGCCCATAAATGGCTATGTACACTGCACTGCATCTGAAGACAATACTTCCTCTATGCCAATTGCATTACCCTTGTACAAATCTGCACAAAGAGGTAAGCTCACCACATTGTCCGTCACAGCAGGTTTCCCTTCGTCATCAATGCTGCTCCCCAAGTAGGACTCGACTTCCTCCCTCTTCTCCTTCTCCTCACCTCCGGCACTCTCTTCCGCTTTCTTCTCGTCGCGAGCAACAGAGTCGTACCTCTGCTGGGTGCAGTCTTCGTCCCTCCCCCTCCGAGGGTGCACGATGGTGGACCCAGGCTCGTCGTCCTTGCAAGCCCCGTGGGGGATGGTCACCTCCAGGGGGGCACTGTTGCCATGGTCACCATCACCATCGCCTCCTCCATGGCTCTGTGGTGAGAAGGTAAAGTGTGGGGGAGGAGAGGGGGGAGAGAGGAGGGAGGGAGGAGAGGAGGGAGGGAGGGAGGAGAGGAGGGAGGGAGGGAGGAGAGGAGGGAGGGAGGGAGGAGAGGAGGGAGGAGGGAGGAGGGAGGGAGGAGAGGAGGGAGGGAGGGAGGAGAGGAGGGAGGGAGGGAGGAGAGGAGGGAGGGAGGGAGGGAGGAGAGGAGGGAGGGAGGGAGGAGAGGAGGGAGGGAGGGAGGAGAGGAGGGAGGGAGGGAGGAGAGGAGGGAGGGAGGGAGAGGAGGGAGGGAGGGAGGGAGGAGAGGAGGGAGGGAGGGAGGGAGGAGAGGAGGGAGGGAGGGAGGGAGGAGAGGAGGGAGGGAGGGAGGAGGGAGGTTAGAAACATCAGGCCTCAGTCAGTATTTCTCAGTGGGCATGCTTCAAAAGAATAAGAAGGAAAAAAAGAATGATGATACAAACAAAAGTCCCCAACGCTAGTTGCACACGAGTGGCTACGTTCAAAACAATTTTGACCTTCGTAAGTTCCTGCGTTTTCGCCACAAGGGTATATTATATACAAAGAGAGTTCCTGGAAAGTGAGTGGTGCCAGTGCACAAGGCTCATGCTTCACTTGTCACTGCGATACTGCAACTACATGTATTACCTGATGTACATGTACATGTATGGTCATATGGGAGCAGTGTACATTCTTACTCTCATTTACACTCTCATCCCTAAATCCAGTATGGGTCTGTTGTTGCTGTGTGTGTGTGTGTGTGTGTGTGTGTGTGTGTGTGTGTGTGTGTGTGACCAAATGCCCTCCCTTGCTGAAATACAACAGCTGACGGAAACCGTTATACATGTAGGTTAAGATGACTGGAGAGACTGGTTAAAATGGAGGGGCAATGGAGGAGAATGGTTAAGATGGAGGGGGAGGGCAGTTAAGATGGAGGGTACTGGAGGGTAATGGAATTTCATCTTGAACTTTCTATGTATCTAGCATGCCATTTTTAGGGAGCAGGAATCCCTTAAGCAGTGTTTTGAATTCCCTAGCTACATGTACATGTAGTTCTAGCAAGGAAGAGCACCATGCCTTTTTAGAGGCACCCAGCCTCTATTCCTATCAGTGCCTTCCCCCCAAAAAGGCAATTGCTATCTCTAGTACCATGTAGTAATCTTCTTAAAGGAGGAAATAAGGAGTTCACGAGTCACAAATTCGACCGGCCGTGCTTCAACACTTGTAAACAACGATGGCGTCTGAACTACATACTATCATGTTCTATTTTTAAATGCACAACACACATCTAACATTTGATATAGGACATGCAAGATAAGCTACCATTGTTATCCTACCCACAAAGAAAAGTACAGATCGATCACATGCTCACATAGCTTCCTAATAACAGGGAGGTGACTTTGACCTGTACAGTGTAGTGATAGCCAAAATGAGCATTTCAGGGTTCATCTGCAAGTTTCGTTTTCATTGCAAGAAGAAAAGGACACCTTTCTTGGTCGGTTTTTGATGCTGCACAGAAACTTTTCGTCTCAGACTTACAGTACCTCGATCACGATATACGAATAGAGTTGTTCTAACGTGATGTTTGTTGGAGATCCCTATGTGAAAAAGGGCATAACCAAATGGAAAAGGCACGTGGGATCACACATTGGGCTGGCTCGATCTACTGTTTAATGACAAAAGTCAGTGAGCTAGATCGAAACAGAGGCCCGTGGCTGTGACTCATGAGCTCCTTTTATACGCGTATTTTGTGTTCGATCTGTGTGAACAGCTCAGCAACACCCTGGGTTTATTCTCATCCTCAACAATAGCAATTTTCAAAACCAACTAGCCCTTGCAAATTGCCTGATAAAATTAGGCTCACATGTGTAAACCTCACATTTCATAACAGGATATCCATCACCCAGTAAGCCCCCTTTCTCACCCATGCATAACAAAATTAACACCTCTTAGTCCTGTCAGGCAAGCCATGTAAGGCAACAGGATGAAGGTGGGAGTGAGGGGGCACCAAACGGCTTAGGTGACCTCTGCCTCTGGTCTACATGCACTAGCAATGGGTTCCTCACCCGAGAGCAACAGACTCCTAGGGAGAAGCGTCACTCGTGCATAGACGCCACACTGCCTCTCTTCAGAAGGCTGTCTTTCTTTAGCAAGAATCAGAATCATTAGTGATTATCTTTTCGTATGCAATTTGCACGATTTGAAAGTGCTTGCCACACCTATCCGTAATTGGCTGCAGCTGCATGTTGTTGCAAGTGTCTGCTTTGACTTGGGAGGAATTGATTTGGCACTAGTACTCCTATGTAAATCCGAAGCAAGACGTAACATTTTAGCCAGGGGTACCCCATTGCCTCCCTTACTTTACATGTGACCGCAAAACTATCACTGTAGTCTGGCACCATACATGTACACTGTAGAATGCACAGCCTGACACTCATATATTTGATTTATGTGCAGCATTCTAAAATGACCCGTCAAAAAGTTCAAAAGGTTCTCGAGTTGCTGTCAAATTAGAAATGCAGTTCCTGCTAGACTACACAACTCTCCAAAGTTGCTGTAATCATGGCAACACAGTGTCTCTGAGGATGTCTGGGAATGTACATGAATGTACCACAAACTCCACCCAGAATGAAGTACAAAGTCACTTGTAGACATAAAGACATAACAGCAACATCAGAACGTAGCCAACATTTATATCAACCCATGCTACATTGCTGAAGTTACATACACTGTACTGCTGAAAACACACATGTACTGTATTGTATACACTTAAAAAAAAAAGGTTTTAATCTCCCCCCCCCTCCCCCCCCTCCCTCCCCCGTGAATGGATGCGGAAGGGTAACTCACGTGGCTGTGTCCTGTGAAGGAGTGGAGCACAAACTCGAGCAGGTAGAAGGCATAGAGGCCCACCAGCAACACACAGCCTTTGCCCAGGGGGATGGCACTGCTGGCATCAATGTCCAATACCTGAGGAAGAAGTTTGCATGTAATCCTATGGAGGTCTATCAGTGCTCGCACATGTACCTTGCTTAGTTCAAATCATGGCTGTCGATATATATATTTAACTCTTTGAACGCCAAGTGCATATATACATGCATTCTCACACAACCATATAATCATCTGTGTGATGCACGTCAGTGTTGTGCTTATTACAAAGAATCGCTTTGAATACCATATTGTACATTTACATACATGCAATTCAGTGACATGCATTGTAAACCAGCCATGTACTGAAATCAAACCCAGGTGGGGCACTGGGGTGTATGCACATCTTGTGTGACCTCGCACATACGGTTATAGTTATTATGAAATGGAAAAGGCAGAAGGACATGGAGTGAACTGGCATTTTAAACTAGTTGTACTACACTAATGTGGGATACACATTCCTGTTCTGGGAGTAAATAGCATCAGTGAAGTCATCTGAATAATGTGCTCTTCAGAAGAAAGATAATTACCACAGTAGTAAAGTAACCAAAGGTACTGTTTAGGGAAAGAAACAGGTTTTAATTGGCACTAGTAATTCCTGTTTACATGCATAACCACATCACACTCCAGCCTTATCTTTGTGATAGGGATAGCCTTACCTTTGTTATATGGTGTTGGGCGATGGCCCCCCCCCCCCCCCCCCCCCCCCCCCCCCCCCCCCCCCCCCCCCCCCCCCCCCCCCCCTTTGTTTGCCTATTGTTGTATAATCGGATGGCCAGCCTCTGAGTATATGTGTATATAAAGATGATGGGCAACTCCAGCGCATGCTGCTGGTCAACAGCGCTGGAGAGCTTCACCTTTCCCACCCTCCCCTCCTCTTGTATTTGTACTTGGCTGTACGATGGTCATATTCAATTACAGTAAGGCAGGGCGGAGCCCTGTGGGCTTGTCCCTACAAAGCTGGCTAGCCAAGCCTGGACCAGCGTCCTGGCTTTGTACACAGGTCACACAGTTGGTGACCAGCGTCACCCTGGTGCCTGTCTGGCCGGCGGACTTTCCCAACGATCCTGGATAGCCAAGCCTGGACCAGCGTCCTGGCTTTGGTACACAGGTCACCCGATTGTGGTCAGCGGCACTAGCTGGTGCCACCACTGCCAGGGAGTTTGGGTACAGGGATTCAGGCTCGTTGGGTACTCCTGCCCCTTGCCCCCATTTGCTGCCAATCAGTCAACCAATGAACTTCACGCTAGCATTGCGTTTGGGTGTATCCCGCTAGGAATTATTAGGCTGATAATTAATAGGTCATGTACCTATAAGGTCGTGCAACAAACATGCATGCATCATGAAGTTGCGATCCACACATTTCTTACTTACACTGTCATGTAGAATTCATAGCGGTTGTTCTGGAGTCACTGATGCCTCCATGGACAATTATGTGATGTAAATGCAATTTCAAACAACCCAAAACACCATGTTGTGGTGGTGGGCAGAACCCTTCTAACATCACGCTGTGTTGTGGTGGTGGGCGAAACCCTTCTAATACAAGGTGGCTAGTATCATGTTTAAAATTGATTTGGGAGGCAGCAGTTAGTGAAGTTACTGTATTGTGAAATTTTCCCCGATATAAGGCATGGATGCATGTGCATGTGTGTTTGTGAAACTACTTGCAATCCATCGGGCTAAGTTCTGACATCAAATATTGATCGTATTAACTCTTTCGCGGGCAACAGCGCAATATTGCGCCGCAGCTGCTATAATGTCATGCACTTTTTAAAAATCTAACCATTAACGTTGTTGAAGTCAACGCATTGTTCAGAGGAAAAGTTTGTTTGCTTGTCAAATTCCCCGAAAGTGTTTACAAATACCGCTTACTCGAAACGCTTATTCCTTAGAATGCCGCAATAATTGCCAACACCCTCGACACTGAAAGATTATACTAATTTAGATTACGGGTTCTGGTAACTAAAACTATGATCACGAAGAACTTAATCTCTCTGTGTCGAGGGGTTGGCGATTATTGCAGCAATGTTTCTCCAGAACAATGCGTTTTTTTGACTCAAATAACGTTAATCCATGGTTAGAAAAAGGTGACTTTTTAAAATAGCAGCTCCGATGTGATATTGTGCTGTTGCCCGTGAAAGAGTTAAATTACAAAAAGTGGTAAAGTGACTTATCAAGGTCTTTCAGATCGTGGCCAAATATTCAAGATGAATGATTCAGTTTAGTCCCTAAGTACAGCGTTCTCTCATTGTTTGATTAATCCTAGTAGTGATTATCAAGATCTGAAATTTATTTAAGGAGGTTAAACAAAATTAGTATAGCAATCGGACTATTTATAGCAATTATGCTCAGGTGGACACTGCTGTGTGAAGCACCCTATACTAAACATTGTTCCCCACAATTTTGACAAGGCGTAGAGTAAGGGACACGAAAAAGAAAAGGTTACACATTCATTCTGATTAAACGCGTTTTAGCAGTGCACTTCAGCGTGCATTTTAGTTATCACCTACGATCCGTGGATAGAAACAACTACATTCATATTACAGTACATGCTGTTTTACGAAATGCGTACTTCCATATCAAATTAGCTACTGAAATTGGAGTTTTTAATGCATTGACTGCTTGATACAAAACACCTGTACACGTAGTGTACTTGGGAGAACGAAAGGCAATGGATTCTTATTTTGGCGTATGTGTGTGGGAAGTAACATGTACATGTAGCATGTTCTTACTCTTCTTCACAGTGTACATGTGCCATTTCTGTAAGAAACAAAACGTACAGCAACCTTCTAGTGTCACAACACTGTGTGCTTGACTAGAGATGAAAGGAGCCTGAAAAATGCATACAAGATGCACATTATGATGCAATCTGTTGTACCAACCCTTGAATACACCATCGAGAGCGCACTGGGAGGGATCATGGGATCTCCCAGTGACTTCATAGTTGTGACTTGTACCCTGTGTCGGATATCATAATAATATGTATTGTAGTCGCTTGTATAAGTGTTATGTTAATCTCATTGTAGTACTGTTGTAAGGTTCAGGATGCTCTTGTACCCTCGCAGACTACCCGGGGTTCCTGCTGTGCGCATGGAAAGACTATAAAAGGTGGTGTATGTGTTCAGTGTTGGTTCCTTGCTTTGATGTGATTGCGATCGATTCGAGTTTAAGCTATACCTCGGTTGTTCTACACCTTTCGGCGAGCGCAAGCCTTACGTTGACCTGTAGTGATCCTTCACACGCACCTGCATGTATTTACTGTGCATTATTTCAGCTCTGGAGTGCACTGCTTTGACCACTACACTCTGAATTTCCTTTCAAAACATACGTAGTTGATGTGTATTTCAATTTCACAGAACAACGTACATGTAGGGCGCTGTAATTAGTGTGAAAAAATCACTGCAAGTATGTTTACATACTGCACACTTTTTACTACTACTACTGTATGTACACTGCAGGCCACATTTAAAAAAAGGTAATCTTATAATTGAACGCCGCACATCCATTCACACGTACAAAAAAAGGGTGACCCCTCAACATCACTACGTGGAGAGGAGGTATGTGTGTACCATCATTATTAGAGAGTTATTGTTTGCCACAATGTGCAACATTGTGTGTGTATGTGTGTGTGTGTGCGTACATGTAGCTCCCCCCAAAATGGCCACTACTCAATCCTTCTTTTGTACCTCCTCCTATCTTACATGGCCCTGTGTGTATGTCTGCATATGTGTGTGTGTGTGTGTGTGTGTGTGCGTGTGAGTACGTGCAAGTGGGTAGTGCCCAGGCTCACCTGGGGTATGATGTGTAGAACGGTGTTGTCCATCAGTGCAGAAGCCCCGAGGGCTGTCAGACAGAGGTTCAGGAGTTTGTAGGAGAGGACACCTTTCCCCTCGCCACCCTCGACAGCCTTCTGTTGGAGCCGCTGGCCCAGCTTGGCTAGCCCAAAGCCCAGCACTGTCATCAGTACAAGAACCACAGCGAGCATGGCAACACCATAGCCGTATGCCTTGTAGGAGTGTGGAGCTGTGTGTGTGTGTGTGTGTGTGTGTGTATGTGTGTATGTGTGTGTGTGTGTATGTGTGTGTATGTGTGAGTGTTTATGTGTGTGTGGGTGTGTGTATGTGTGTGTATGTGAGTGTATGCATGTGTGTGTGTATGTGTGTGTGTGAGTGTACATGTAGTGTGTGCATGTGTGAAGTTAGTTCACGTGCTTCATGCGTACACATGTGCGAGTTTTTGTGTATTGTAAGCTTCGTGTCAAATAAATAAATAAACAACTGCTGGCACGACATGCACACGTGTACATGTAGATGCATTTCATGAGGAGGGGGAGGAGGACGAGAAAGGGGCAAGATGGAGAAGGTGAAGGGGAGGAGGTGAAAGGGGAGTGGAGGAGGGGAGGAGGAAGAGGGAGGAGAGGAGGAAGAGGAGGGGAGGAGGTAGGGGAGGAGGAGGAAGGTGAGGGGCATACCACGAACGCAGGCTGGAGAGGACACCGCCATTACGCACTCGTTCTGCACCGTCTGATTCAGTTTGCCGACAATACTGACACAGAGATCTACAACGGGCTGACACGCTGAGCAAACTGTACTGTTCGATCCTGTGGGGTAGCGTGTTAATGCGCGTGATGCAAATATACACCAGTAAGTGCACACCAGCGCGTGACACATGAATGGCATGGGGACAAGGCCAAGACAGCTATACACACATGTACATAAGGGTTCATCAGTTCTAGTTCGTGAAAGGACATATCAACTCGGCTTTTGACAACTTCTATGGTGTACATATATCTGTTGGCTACCAAATCAGGGCAGATGAGAAAATTGCAAAGGCGAGGTACTAGAGTACCGCAAAAGTATTTAACGAAAGATATGGAACACATGCATATAGCAGCAATTGGTAAGGAAAGCGCATGTTGGTCTAGCTCTCTCTGCAACCATGTTGGTCTAGCTCTCTCTGCAACCATGTTGGTCTAGCTCTCTCTGCAACCATGTTGGTCTAGCTCTCCCTGTAAGCATGCTGGTCTAGCTCTCCCTGTAAGCATGCTGGTCTAGCTCTCCCTGTAAGCATGCTGGTCTAGCTCTCCCTGTAAGCATGCTGGTCTAGCTCTCCCTGTAAGCATGCTGGTCTAGCTCTACCTGTAAGCATGCTGGTCTAGCTCTCCCTGTAAGCACGGTGGTCTAGCTCTCCCTGTAAGCATGCTGATATAGCTCTCCCTGTAAGCATGCTGGTCTAGCTCTCCCTGTAAGCACGGTGGTATAGCTCTCCCTGTAAGCATGCTGGTCTAGCTCTCCCTGTAAGCATGCTGGTATAGCTCTCCCTGTAAGCATGCTGGTCTAGCTCTCTCTGCAACCATGTTGGTCTAGCTCTCCCTGTAAGCATGCTGGTCTAGCTCTCCCTGTAAGAATGCTGGTCTAGCTCTCCCTGTAAGCATGCTGGTCTAGCTCTCCCTGTAAGCATGGTGGTCTAGCTCTCTCTGTAAGCATGCTGGTCTAGCTCTCCCTATACGCATGCTGGTCTAGCTCTCCCTGTAAGCATGCGCATCCTGTAGGCCAGTGTACTTAGGCACGGAAAACAAAAGAAATGAGGAATCTTGAAGAACTATTTAAAGATGGTGGGTGGACCCCATTTGATGGCATAGGATGAAGAAGAAATAAGAAAGAAGGTACAGTAATAGCCCTGCAGAAGTACTGCATTAAAGGCAGGTTCACTGATATCATTGCTAGTCAAACAGTCTCATTCTCAGTGCAGCACACGCTTGTATAGGTCTGGTGATTTGAATGGGGGTGGACATGTAGGACTTTGTGCGTGCCTTTAATGATGACGTACAGTATGTAAAATCCAACACCCCGTTAATATGGCTCCAGATCCACACACATGTACCGTTGACAGAGCTGTGCATTTTGCGATGACAGAGTTCAGGCTGAAGGACCAAAACGAGGCCGTGATATTTTATTATTTCGCCTACAGGATATGATAACCCCCTCTGTTGAGTTGCGGATCTGTTTTGCCGACTTCCCTTACCTACATTGTTCTATCAACCAGAGGTTGTTCACCTTGGGTTCTGTTGCCCCATGTTTTTGACCAACTTCATGGAAAGATAAGGTCTTCGATTGCTATTTTGACCAACTTCGTGGAAAGATGAGGTCTTCGATTGCTATTTGCGTGCCACTGTTAATTCTTTTGATCAGTTTCACGATACAATAGAAAAGAGCAGTCTCTTCTCCCTGGCACCACCACTGAAGCCATCAAGTACGTGACTTGACTTGACAGCAATCCAGAGTGAAGGGTTGCCACCTGTTCATGAGGAGCTGCTTCTCAATACTGTACAGGGTTCCAAGCAAAGCCTCAACCTTTGGTCGCAAGGGAGGCCATTTTCAGAGATAAGATGCACTAAGGTTCCCATCACCCACAAAACCAGCTACAAGATTCATTTTGCAACAGTTTCCTCCATTAGGACAGACACCAATTGAGTTTGTACCAACATGGAGCATGCCCGTGAATGAATTGGTCAGGTCTGTAAGAGGCTGAGGGATACGAGCAAAGGTGCAATGTCTTTTAGTTTGAAAGGTCAGAGGCCCCATATATCATCTCACCCTCCTCCCCTTTGAAGGGTGAGTATAATTCCCTTTGGAGGGTCAAAGCGCACAGTTCAAGGTGTTCATATTAAGCCTATGGTGTATTCCTCCCTTCAATCGAACAGCTGATCTTGAAATATGAAAATACATGTACATGCACAAGTACACATATAACATTAATCCTAACCATAAATTAACTTCTATTACGTTAGGTGGTTTGCGTATATGTCTTATATAGCGCTTGCATTTGTCTGCAACTACAGTGTACAATGTTCCAAAAAAAAAAAAAACCCCACAATACCATCTACATGTAGAAGGTTGTGCTTGATGTTTGGCTTTATCCCACAGTAAAAACTCTATACGTAGTTTAAACTCGTGCCAATGGGGTTGATGTCTGGGGACTCAAGAGGTGTTCTCCACCAGTTCTGTTGGCCATCCACTCTGCTCCATACCTAGAAGTATGCTTAGGATCGTAGCCATACATAAGCCGATGGCCACTGGGATACAGAACTTGAATGGATGGGCAACAAATGTGATGAATTCAAGATGTTAAAAAAACAGTCCCTTCTTCATTATTCCGTCAACGATGCATATGGAGCTCTTCCTCACAGATTGATCCCGCCCAAACATGGAGATGCCCTGCAATGAATGGAAACAAGTGAAATGTGCAATGATGAGATTCAACTATACCAGCCACACCTTGGTTTAGCCATCTTTCTGCAACAGGACTTCCTGTGAGGTTCCATCTGGTGAGTGCATTCATGACCCATGAAGGCATCAATCATGTCATTCAAGTCTTCGTTGACATAGCAGCGTATCAGTTGACAGTATGCGCCCTGTCACAATGTCAATTCAAGAAATGTTCTGCAAGATTAAAAATAGTGCAAAGACCAACAGCTGTCTTCCATTTTGGTCCTACTGTATGCTAGCAGTTTGATGATTTCAGCAGTAATCTTAGATGCAGGCTGTTGCCACATCGATTGGGACATCTGGAGGCATCTGTGAGCGTTTTCACGCGTACATGAAAGGCTCTCTGACTGAAAGCTTTGTAGCCGTTCCAATAACAGTACACAATCGCATACATGAAAGGCTCTCTGACTGAAAACTTTGTAGATTTTTCAATAATAAGTACACAATCGCGTACACGAAAGGCTCTCTGACTGAAAAATTTGTAGCCTTTCCAGTAATAGTACACAATCCTAAGCTTCACGCACCACTATATAAGCCATCATGCATGAGTGGTCGATTGCTAGATCCAATTGAAGCACATGCAATTAAACGAAATCATAGTTACAATGGATAGTGTAATGTGAGAGGTGGTGACAAGCAGTTGACGTGTCTCATTCAAAGCCAGATGTAAACCATGTTCAGAAGCTGCATCACTGTCTAGAGGTCCATCACTGTCTAGTCCATCACTGTCCTAAGGTCATCTCACTAACATAGAACGTGACTTTTATATTTTGGCCGCTGTGGTTACCGGGGAACATATGTTGAGCTGCCTCTCGTTTGCTGCTACTGATCTAAACTCTAGCTGTTTCTACCCAGCAATACCTAGGCATTGAGTTGAAAACACTTTACATGTATCACAAACATGAGGACTGCCACCAAAAGGATCTGCAATGCTACCCCCCCCCCCTCGTTATTCAAGCATGAACTACACTGTGAACGAGTGCTAGTCTCTTCATGCCAGATTATCATGCCCCCTCCTTCCCCCCCCCCCCCCCCCCCCAACAATTCCCTACCTGCTCCTCCATTGAGCACATCCTGCACCTCCACACGACACAGACCACTCCCATTGCCGATGCCGTACACCGCAGCTTCCTCGTTGAACACCGGTACCGCTAGCAAATCCACACACGACTAGGTCATTGAGAAAGGTGGGTTTTGCGGGGTGGTGCAGGAAAGAATGGGAGACGGATCAAAGAGGAGGGGAAGGAGGAAACCAACATCAAATCAGCTGGGCTCATTAGAACAAACAGCACAGCCCACTGGGGTTTACACAGCTTTGCCCTCAAAAGGTGAGAATGCCAGTCCCCCACCAGATCTGATACACACTGTAAGACCACACATGCAAAGGTTCCAACAACACAAGTCCCCGTTTTCCCTACCCCCCACCTCCCCATGAAATCCTCACCTCATTCAACCAAGCAGGGTCCTCTGTATCAGAGCGCAAGACAGGTGTGTGATGGATGGTGGAGGAAGGGGAGGAGTGAAAGGAGAGTTGGGAGAGGACAAAGGAAAGACGAAGACACAATAACTTGACAATCACACCAAACGGGCACCTCACAGTGTAAAATAGTATTTTACACCCGATGATATTATTAAAAGGTGAATGAATAGAAAGGTTTCCAGGCAACACATATGTACCCAGTATCGTTTGCAGGCACGTAGACACGGGAGAGGTTTGACGTCCTCTTAACCGTGCACTAGCACGTCACAGCTACGCACTAACATGTGAGCCGCCTCGTGTTGCCTCGCGCACATATTTTGCACGTACGGTAAAAGTCTCGGGACATTTCGAAGCTGCAAAGAAAGTACGCTTAACCCGACAACCGATATTTTCTGCTTTCTTTCTCTTCTTTGCGCTCTCACCTTCCCCCCCCCCCGTCCCCACGCCTCCCATTCCTCGTGTACAAGTCCATAAAAAGATGAACATGGTAAAACGTACGAGACTCCACCACGGCCACCCACAGCAAACACAGGACAGTCACGATCTTCATCCGTTCCTCACGATACAACCAAAAGCCTTTCGTCAGCAGTTCTCAATTCTGTGACCTGCGTCATTTGCTACGTCCGAAATCCAAACGCATATTTGTTTCAGTTCCGGTTCTGAGTGTCACAAAAGAGATAGTGAGAATTGGCTTAGAAGGGTTATCGCATGGCGAGAGGCGGTCGTCACATACAAAGCGTAACCTTTAGAAGTCCGAACCATTCTAGTTGCTTACTCGCCACGGTAAGACGCGTGTTCCAGCTACATAAGGTGGGCCACGAGTTGCCGCAGTAGCGCGACGCCTAATTGAGCTGATTCTAGGTGGCTATAGGCACCATGCTTGACTTCTTTAATCTTTCTTGCACTCGGCACACATCGTTCTGCACACGAAACCCATATCCTGTTGCACACGGCACTACATGTAAGTGGCAATTATTTTTGCCTCTAAACGTCGGCCATGTTCGAAGGTTGATGAATTTCTGGTGTTATGTTTGAGCACATATGTGTTGCTCTCCGAGTGAACGTTTGCTGCATCATCTACACTATGTGTCTGTCGTATGCTCGTGCAAGTGGCATGACAGCAACAGCACAGTTAGGCCTACGCTTGCATAAACATGTGAGCTAACTAACCTATTGTGTATCCAAAAAGGAAGCGATGTGATTTCGTTTTATTATCAGGCTCGACTGCTATAGGTGGAACGGCTGCATGGAGTTCCGAAAAATGTTACTTACATGCATGCATGAAGCGGCAGTCAAATTCACCTCAGTATTTTTCCTTGCAGTCTTTATCGAAAAAGTGAATAGTTTCATGTAGGATTGGTGGTGCAAAACGCAAGTACAGTTGTTACAGTGGGGTTTGATAGGATGCTACAACTAAACAGCCCAAATAAAGAAATATTAGGGCTGTTGGTGCAGGTTCCTATCAATCCCCACTGTAACAGTACTGTACCTTTGTTTCCTTGCATTTTGCACCACCATGCATGCAATCCTACAAATCACTTTTTTATTTATTTACTTGTATAGTGTGTGTACACTTATATCAATACATATATGAGAAGGGGTGGGGGGAAGCATGTTTGCAATTATACCCATGACTAGCATTACTGTAGGGTCTAAGAATCTGATAAGAGAATTTGTTACTTACATGAATATTTGCAACTTGTCTTTGAAATTTTTACCGCCTGTTATTTTAAGTTTTACTACTTCTGTTTACTTCCCTTTTATTGCAAGCTGTACTTTTACACTTTTACTGCTTTGCTGTTAACCTTTAATACACCTCCAGAATACCGAGTTGATGATGTAATAGCTTCATCATTGTAACTCTGATGAGCAGCTGGCAGCTCGAATGTCACGGACTGCCAGCAGCCCAATCTTTCTTCTCCGAAGAAAGATGGAGATAAGACCAATTGTTGTTTGGTTGTGTCATATATCATCTGGGTGGCCAGGATAGCTTGCAATTCGTTTACTGATGAGCTGGCTTCTTGTGAGCCCCGCGTTGTCTCAGTTTTGGCATCAGAGGGGTGTAGAAGCTGCTGTTTATGTCGCCAGGGAATTTGTAAGGGGCCTCAATCTCGCTCAAGCCATATGGTGAAGCTGGGCCTTCAGGAATGCCGTCAACTCTGTATGTAGAGACAGATGCTTCAGACAGTTTATGCAGGAACTGATCATGTAGCTCTATCCTTTTGTTCACTCTGCCTATTCTTCACCCTCTTCTTTACATTGCATGGCGTACAATATAATAAGGTGATTTATTAATTTTTTCCTCTCCATTTACAACTGGGCTGTACTGAAAGTCAGACCTAGTTCTTAGCGAGGAGTTGCTGATCGATTGGCCTTGGGCAGGGCTCTCGCTGAAGTATCTGTCTTCTTGGCAGAGGTGCTCTGAATATGTCAATGCCTGGCGACATTTGGCCAACTGCTTCGTCTGACAAGTAAATGCCTTTGCACCTATGTCAGAACAAATATTGTATCACCTTTTGAGCCGTATCAGTTTGATGTGGCTTGCCTCTTTGGAAAGGAGAAGGTTGCCCATAGACTAAGAGCTTGCATAGAGGAGCACTGGGCTAACAATGACTTTGGTGTGCTCAAGGTGGATCTGAAGAATGCTCTCAATTTAGTGTCCTGCCAGGCAATCAGTTTGGATGCTGAGCACCTATCTGAGCTTTTTTCATGGGTGAGTTGGTCCTACGGTCAACTCATTGTTTTGTGTCACTTCATGGGTTATCTGAGTACAAAATCAGGTCTTCAGCAAGAAGCCCTCTGTGGACCTTTGCTGCTCTCAGTTCTTATAAATATCTTGCATCTGAAAATAGCAAAAGTGTTCTCACATCTTGACCAACACATGTTATATGAATGATGAAGTTCTTGTGGGTCAAAGGCTTTCATTATATAAAACTCTCACACTGCTTCAGCCAGATGGCCCAGCCCTAAGTTTATCCTTCAAAGTGGGACATTTTCAGCTAATGTAGTCTGGAACCGTTCCCCTTGGAGATGAAAAGATTTGTCAAATCTCGAGATCCTTGCATTCCTTTTGGAGACTTGTACTTTTGTATCACCTTCATATCTAAGAAACAGAGGTAATCCAAATTCCTTCTGTCACAGCTTGAGGACGTTAAACTAGTTGATCCCCAAGTGTCCATTTTTTTCTTTCTCATGTCTGAAAGTGACCAGTCTTTCATTTCCCTCAACATGTCCTTCTCTCATATCTAAGATCCTGCAACTTTTTGATGAAGATATCCGGAGTGCACTTTATCAACGAACAGATGCTATCTGACTGTTTGACAATAAGCTCAGCTTAGCCTAAGCAGAAGTGGTTTTTATGTATGCTCTTTAGCACTCCATTCACCTGCTGCTTCTGAGGCTCTCGTTCTGTCCCCAGCTTCCCAGATGGTGCTCTCATGATCATCTGTCCACTAGCTCAGAGTACATCCCCTACAAGGTGAGCCTAGTCCAGGCAAACGGCGGAGCAACTCTTTGTGGGATTGATCTTTTATGCCTTCATGGTGCACTAGGAGTTGCATGGGACAGAAGCCCCAATGCATCAACCTCATTGCCAGGATTTAAAAAATGAAGCACAAACACTTTGCCTATGTGTCCATTAATTCAAACATTGACCAGCTTTGTTTTGGGGTGTTCCTATTTTCCAAGACTTGCAGTGCCAAAAAACAAACAAACCATCCTTTCAATCTGTGCCCTGTGAGGGATAGCTTTTTCACATATGTTTGGTATTCACTCTTTGCCTCAGATCATTTTTCATGTCTTCACTGAATGGGAAATGTACTCATTTTGTGGTCGTCTCATTTCCCTATTGCCAGCAAACTGAGCAGTACAGACATCATCAACATTGCATATGCAATGGCAAGGAGGCCACCATCTGCAGCTTCTGATGAGCTTGGGCTATTTTAATATTTAAATGAGCTTGCGCAGCAAAATGAGCTGCATACATGTACTTCATTACTTTGTTCTCAAATGGTATGCTAGCAACACTGTTTGGAATAGAATCGCCAATTTCTTCCAATTCTGGGGTACTGCTTTCTTGACCAAATATTTTAATAGAATGGATATACTTTGGTTGAAACATGAAGGCTTGTTCAATATGAAAACAGAAATACATCTAGATATTCTTCATCTTCACTGTCAATGTAGTTTATACATAAAACCGTAGTGACTGTTTGGGGTTAATCCTAGATCTCATCTAGCCAATTTGTCTGAGTACTGCTGGTCTTGCGTTCTATCATATTTGAACAGTCTCTGTTTTATTTATAGACAAATTCATGACCCTAATGCAACATGCACACTTGAAACATGCATGCAAATCTCATGTTCAGAGTGTGAAGAAAATTTGCTACTCCATCTGCTGCACTATTTAACAGCAGCCCACAAGCTTCTGGCCATTTAGAAAGTATTCAGTGCAGGTGACCACATACCTGTATGGATTTGTTCTATTCAAATAGCACAAGGAACACAGAAATTGCACTGAAAAGGTTGTTTTGCAATTAAGAATATGATTAACTGATTTGAGTTGTTATTTAAATGTAAGCAGAAATGCACATCATTGTTTAGTTTCAAGTAAAAACCTAACTGTTGGAATGGAAATTGCGTGATTTAATTGGAGACTTCAGTATTATTCACTTTATAACAGAAAGACATTGGGTGCTTTGGGTGTGATAAATAAGCTATATATATCATGGTTGACGGACCACTCATATTTAAGTTGCAAATTGTATTCTTGATTGCAAAACATATGTCCATAGTTTGAAAGCTTAAAACATGCAATTTATTAAATAATAACAAGGTTATTAACACACCTATGCGTATTTTTGTAGGCTTAAGTATGTTAATAACCATGTTATTGCTTAATACATTACATGTTTTGAGCTTTCAAACTATGGACAGATTAATCATAATTAACCCTTTAGTATTTTGGCCCATTATAAATCTCATTTTAGTACGTTTTATTGGCCATCGAAAACTAATTAAATGATATCAAAAAGGACTATAGATGCTTATGAATCTCAATTCGTTTTCGAGACGCAGACCATCTTGTGCAAAGAATATGATGCACTGTCGAAACATTTTCTTCGGACCTTTCTCTTCCATCTTGCTTCATTGTGATACACGCTTTCAGTAAGTACTTAAACATGTCATTATAAAACAGTGCCTCCTTTGTGATATCACCATGGACACTTATCTTTTTTGACATGTGTTTGAATGGAAGTAATCTGTACGCGTCTGTATCATGGACTTATCAGCTAGTTACTTAATCAATAATCAGTCTTAGTGAGAAGTTCTGTTTGAAGAACTTTGGATAAATGCATATTGTGTCAATCCTAAAGAGGATTAAAAGTAACATGCAAAATAAAAAACATGCATGCAGGTGTGTGACCATTTTAGATGTCATAATCGAGGTGGACGACCCAAATGGGTGCCCAAACATCTGGGTCGACCATCAACTACCACACAGCCAGCTGTAGCTTCTGTGACACCTCTGATTCCTGCATATGGTTTCTCAGTGGTAATTTCAGTGACTCCATTATCAACTGAAGCTACTGCAGTTTCACAATCACCCATGGCTTTGCCTATAGCTTATGAACACACAGTTATTCCTAGCTGCAGTGTAGCTCCTATATACATGTAGCTCCACAGTCAGTAATGACTCTACAATCCCCCAATAGGGGCATCAATATTGATTCACCTGCAGATGAGGTTGAGCCAGAAGCAGCGATTCGAAGGATTTCTTTGCTCCAGTCTGATACCGCAGGCATAATCAAAAGTCAAATGAGCGGGAGGTAAGTATATTCTTAATAAAAATAATGCCATTGACACTGAATTGTAATATTTTAAAGGAGCCAATAACACTAGTGCAAGTAAAATTAATGTTTTGAGCATCTTATATAACACATTATATCGTTACAGAAAACAGACTAAAATGTTATATATGAGGAACTCAACCTCCTGCATGAAGCATGCAGCAATATAACCCTTGAAATCCACCAGCATGAACATGTTGAGAATTAAACACTGCAGTAAAAGAATAAAAATGAACCAGAGAATTGGTGTGTGGGAGTCCATTCAGCAGGCTATACTGTACTCCTCATGATCAGCACACCCAGTGGATAAACTTAAGTGTACAAATTAGTTTTAGTTACGAAAGGCAGTTTATCATCAATAAAAATACACTACACAGAAAATCTGACTACTACTTGTATATGACTGTATAGATGCTTCAGCAAAGTTGGTTGGTATATGGGCGATGCTACAACATCATGACCAACAAATGCACATAATAGCAGAACGTATCAATGTAAAACCAATTTTGACAAACAGTCCTACTGTAGGCTTCATCCTGATTATTGAAGTAATATGCTTGATACAATTGTGGCTGTTGGACCGATACCCCTGAAGTAGAAAAACTAAAAGTGATGAACCATGTTCTACTTCCCAGACCTTCATGTCATAAGATCGCTTTGTGTTGCAAGCTCAGGTTGAGGCAGTTCAACTGACATTTTTTTTGTATGAGATTGCAATTGGCACATCCTCAAACAAATTCCCTTGTCCTGTACCCAGTACACAAATTTAATGGTATTTTGAGTGGCACCCTTTTTATAAATTGAATGCTTGTGCCTTCTATTATGCCATAGCTTCTGATTAAGCTGCTGCAAGCAAGCACAAAAGTGGCCGACATGTACAATCATTCGAAGAGTCAGACATGGAGTAGATGATGAAGCTGATGTCTTGAAGTACCCATGCCAGCTTCAAAGAACATTTTCTGCTATTAGTTTGATCTTGTTGGGATATGTTTATTAATGTGCATTAAATTGGTCTGTATACATCCTTTTATGGTTGTGTTGTTTTAAATAAATGCAATTGATTCGGCATGTACTAAGTAGGAAAAAAACAAACAAAAAAAAACAACCCGCCCCCCCCCCCCCTCCCTCAAAAAAGAACCAAAAAAAAAAAAACGCGGCACAAGCATGCAGCCAGGAGAAAAAGACAAAATTCAAAC
Organism: Ephydatia muelleri; assembly: GCA_013339895.1. Taxonomy (NCBI): domain Eukaryota; kingdom Metazoa; phylum Porifera; class Demospongiae; order Spongillida; family Spongillidae; genus Ephydatia; species Ephydatia muelleri. Next base: position 5,259,617 of record JABACO010000007.1, read on the forward strand.
CAGTCCCTCCTACTCTTTTATAGTTCACATATGCCAAAGCCACGCTGCATGTACAGGTATAATGCCTATGATCTTATCTGCATGTGGTTATCAAAATTCAAACCTTCATTCTACAAATACCTCCTCCTTGACCGTATTCCCTGGATGTATAAAAATATTGACGGACCAGGGGTGGGGGTGGGGGTGGGGTGGAGGGGTGGAGGGGGGGATGGGGGAGGAACGTTATTCCCTAGGGAGTATACTGTCCCCCGGACCGTAATGGGCTTTGAAGCAGGTCGAAGCTTTAAAAGCGGGCGACGGATTTTAAAGCTGGTCGGGTTTTACATCAGGCCGGCGTAACATATAAATTATGTGTATTACCTCTATCTCTGATATCGCAGAGCTTGAAAAGTACATGTTGGAGTACTTTTAGCATTGTATCGGTACATCGAATCAGCAGAGCTAATTTGCCCAAACTACTGATGTGCATTACTTCCTCGGTCAATTGAATCTAACAACACCTCAAAAGCTGTCGCATCGGTGTTTTATCATGCATGCAGGATATGTATCTCGTTAACAAGAGATCATAACTATGCAAGCATGTGACACCGTAAACACTATACACTCTTTGAGCATGGTATTATTGGATACGCATACTACAGCCCCACATGACTACATTCCACATGCGAAGTCAATTACAGCACTATACGTAAATCACTCATCACGGTCACATGGTTGCATTATAGCAATCAAATGAAATGGAAGCATGCATGCTCTGTTTACGTTTGTTAATCTCTCAAATGTGGAGTGGCAAGATGAAGGGACAGAACTCTATACCCCTGTGTCCTGAAGCGTACCGAAAAGAAATGCAATGCAGCTGCATGAGGAACGAATGAGAGAATATCTATATACTCCCTTGTTGTACAAGTTAGCGGCATTGTGCACTAGTACCCGAATTTAGACACTATGTTGATTTGTTAATACTTGCACCTGTACTTATCTTTTTGACGGCACCGTGCGCTCTGTAAATTTGGCGTTGGTGATGAGTGTCACACCGCGCGGGGTTGGAGTGCGGATGGTCCTGAATGTTTTTTAATTTTTAATTTTTATTTTTTTATTTTTTTGCAGTCTGACTTTGCCTCCTCTGTTCTCTACAACGTGCATGGAGACATGTGCAGCGCAGATCGAAAGCATATAACGTTCTTTATCATAACGCTCAAACGTACACGTGTCAAAACATCACGCGATGACATCGATTTTTCACTGATGACAGCGGCTACGCGCAAGCGTATTTCTCAGTGAGTTAAGGATGGCAGGACTACCTAATTCGTCATATTACGTTTGCGCTACACATGGAGAAATTATCAAAGTGACCTGTAGCGTCACTGCAGTGTATACCATTGCAACAATATGTATGTGATATAGGCAACCAATGCATGTGCGCATTTGCAGTGCATGCATGTGCGTGTATAGTTCCAGCAACTGAACAGATGTATCTATGCCGCCAGATATATTATAGGTACAGAATTACACGCATGCATGAACAAAAGTACATCAGCTGACATGATGCAATCCCATGACTCCTCCATGTCAAGCGAGGCTCAAAAACTAATGGATGCTTAATTCAACTAGGCGTGCAATACAATTGTGCAAATTAACGAAATGGGGAATGTTCCCAGGAAAACATCCGCGTAACGTAAATCAGTATAAATGTAACGAAGAGACTCTATACTTTAATCAAGTAATAAAAAAAACACAGAAAAGATTCCGAATGGGCCAGCTTAACTGCATCTTCGTGGTCGCAAAGCTGCCAGAACACAGAAGATACCACGGCAGGAAAAGGAGTCCGCTGTTACGTGCACCGTTGCACCGTGCTAAGATTGGTCCGGAGCCGACTCCAATCGACTACAATATCGTGGACAGCGATGGATTCTGCCTGTGGGTAGACACATCGGGTGGATGTGTACTCAAGGATGGAGCTTTTGACGCTGAAGATCCTTCTGCTGAGTTCCAATTCCACCTCTACGATCCACCCGAGACGACCACGGTTTGGATAGAGCCGCGCGCATTTACACGCGTGGAGGCAGTGGCTGTCGATTTCATGCCCAACTTTCCTCAGATTGTCATGGTAACCAGCTGAAAACGCAACGACATGTATATGATGATGAGTATATGTTGTGGATCGTTTACTGCTCTTTATTGATAATTTTATACCCTAACCGATACAGTCATGTACATATATATATATAGCTGGTTCTTTATCTGCATGCATTAATGGATTGCAATCTCACCACAGGTAGAACATGGCGCGCCCGGCGTTGTTGAAGAGTTTCACTTGGAGTATGTTGACCTTGCGAATCTGAAAATTTACGTAACTGACCCCAACTCAATGGCGAGGCTATACTGGTATATCGATTCGAATAGTGACGTTCGTCTTACAGACGACCCTCAGTTGGCCGCAACATTTAACATACGCGAAATTGTGAACGAAGTTTGAAGGGCTAGAACAATTAAGTGTTTGTAACGTTTGCATTGTTGTATATATTATGCTGATTATCAGTATACGACATGTAAAAGTGAAAAGTTCCTTATTAACGGGTGTGTCGGCTGTTATTACAACGTATTATAATAAATTAGCCTACTGTATATACATGCATAAGGCTTTAATTCGTCACTCGCAACAACTTTTGGGAGGATTGATACCTTAGTCGTCGATCGTTCATACTTTACATGACCATGCATGCACAATCATTACCGTGAACCAATGACTCGCTCCGCGCCGTCAGTCGCAGAACATCAAATGAAAGCCGGAAACTGCAGCTGGAGAAAGGCATGGCGCTCGACTGTCATTTTTCCATCAGGCAATGGCGATATGTTGTGACTTGTGAGCTACCACCGTGGCTTTAAAGTAATTGCATCTGCACAGACGTCAACCGCGGCAAAATTGAACTACGTGATGTGTTCAACAAAGCAATACTTATGGCGTCGCGTAAGTAAGAAGGGCAGTGCAGTGGCCAACATTATGAAAGCCGTGGCATAAATAGAGTGGGTGTGGAAACGCCTTTCGATTAAAAAAAAAAAAACTTACAGCGGTAATCATTATGTTCCACCCCCATGTTCAATATGTCCGGTTGCACAGCCGGCTGCGGGTTGAGCAACCGTACGTCCGGTTGCTCAAACATTGACCGAATGCACAATGGGATACCCGGTAGTGCAACGGTTGAGCAACCGGATAGCCGGTTGTGCAGTAATTAACAGAGCAGCTCTTATAGCACTGACGTTCTCCAGCGGCATCATTCCTTCAATTTCTCATTTGATCATGGATGCATCATCCATACGGGCTTATACAATTCATAAAAGCATCGGAAAAAGTGTGTATGAATTGAGGAACACAAAAGCGAATAAATGCATCGTTGCAGTTATACGTAACACACAGGGCTACAGTGCTAACCATGCAGGATATAACGATTGCGAATGCTTGCATATGCACACGAAGTTCAATGAGAGCAGCATGCAGACCTCAAATCGAATGTTAAAACAGCCATCACTTTTTACATGTGTCGCAACACCACGTTGCTAGTGATGAACTATTTTTGTCACTGAAACGCATGTTGTATGGAACCACTCTTTGCATTCAGAGCACTGAATCATTGGTGGACCACTGTTGATCAAGCGGCAAACATAGTATACAGAAATTTGTTCTGTAGTATACGCCCTTATCTGCAGTATTTGACGCAACATGCTCATGTGGAAAGAGTAATATGTCTCCAACTTCAATACAGCTAATCAGCTGTTGCCTCATTTTACATTCATCATATGCAATTTCAGTGAGGTCTTGTGATGCATACAATGATGCTGCAAAGGCGCCAGTGCAAAGATACCACAGATTGCCTTGGTTTCTTTGCTTCTGCACATTAATATATTTCAGTTCAATGGTAATGGTACTGAGACTGCATTATGTCAACAATCAATTTCTTAATGACTTTATATTAAGACTATTTTATATGTTGATGGTAGATAGTTGACAACCAATGGTTGAAACTGTTATCCAATATATGTGATCTCAGTATTAAGTACTTGGACAAATTTGCCTACACCAATTCAATAAGACATGTAACGCTTTTTTTGTTTTTTTTTGCTACTTACAACATTGATTTCCAATGCATATTTCCCACCTTTGTTAGAACCTTGGTGGTGGTATGAGTATGTTTGCTGCTGCACCTCTTGCCTCCATGATAATGAGTACTGCACTCATTTTTATTCTTCATGCAATGGCATCAGAGATTGTTCAACATGACAATTGCATTTTTTTTTGCTGTGTGAACACATTCCATGGTGCTTGCATTTTAGCTGCATTGTGTAAGGTGACACACCCTTCTACTGGTATGCTGAAGTCTCCTGAAAATAGCTCAAGGTCCCCTGCATGGTAACACTTCTGAATGACACCATCACTACACCTAAGACTATGCATGCACTCATGCACAACAGGCTACGCTTATTATGAGATGCAATGTGAAAATGTCTTACCTCTTTCCCTTCTTTCACCGGAACAGCCATGCAGCAGTACATCCCTTATCCGATCCAGTAAATCCAACAACTTAAGCCACTTTTTTGTAGCAAAATGACTAAAGTTTCTGCCATCCTCGGGCCCACCTTTTAAGTGCCTGATGATTTTATCAGCAACACATTGCCTAATAGCGTCACTTCTTGTCCTTTTGGTGTCCAAAGAAACGTGGATTCAATAATGAACGATTTGAACGATTGGAACTCGACTCTTCCATTCGCTTGATTTTCCCGCATGGTCACACTATCCGGTTACGAAACCGGCCGTCCGGATATGCATCGGGCCATCCGGTAACATAACGGGTCAATTGTTAACATCCAGGCGGACTATTATACCCGCTAAGAAAAAGGGCGTGTCTACTGACTCGCGATCGACGACTAATAATTACTTCTGGAATTCCCTGATGTTTGGGCAAGAAAGTTACAATTGCAACTTGATCGTCAGCCTTTTTAGATGACGAAGCTTGCCTGTGAAATTATTTTCATTGCTTGTGTAGCTTTATTAAACTGTTAATATTGCACAAGAGTCACGTGGCCTCTAGTAGAAGAGAGCTATTTGAGAGACAGCTTTCTTTTTACTTAAAACAGTTGTCACTATTGGGGAAGCGCGGCAAGGGTGAGTGATGACCAAGGGCAATGTCCATTGCACAGACTAAGTAAAGTATACATGTGGCACCTGACAACCGTCTAATGCTAGCCTGTACCCATGCATGCGGAATGTTCACCAGGCATGTTTGATGCCTCGACGTAGCCTTGAGTCTTGACCGCTTCAATTTCGCTAACAGCTCTATCTATTTTTGCGAGGTTACCATATTAGGTACATTTGCAACCATACCGTATTACAGACCGGAAACGCTCAATTATACGTCAAAACAAAGATTTATTCCGAGATGAGTTATCAAGGACTAGTAGAGGAGCTCGGTAGACAAGCCAATAAACTAGACCACACGGAACGCAACTTGGATAAAATGGGAGAGGAATTGAAGAAAACGGACCAGCTTTTGGACCAGCTAGAGGCAAACAACGATAGCACGTTTTGCGGCTGCTTCCAGAGAGCGTCGACGTCTAAGGACTCGCATTGATGAATCGATTACCTGGAATTTTCTAGACTGTACGGTGTCTACTCCTTTAATTTATGGTCAAAACTCTGGTTCTTAGTGTATTTTATTGTAACGTGTGTGTGTGTGTGTGTGTGTGTGTGTGTGTGTGTGTGTGTGTGTGTGTGTGTGTGTGTGTGTGCGCGTCTACTAAGATATATTTGCTCTGTGTGTGTATGTGTGTGTGTGTGTGTGTGCACGTGTGTGTGTGTGTGTACATGTTTATTAATTTGTACAGTACCACAACTGGGCGTGATTGTAGAGGAGTACCTGCGTGGCATATACAGTCAGTTTGCCACAATTACATCGCTGTATTGAACATATTTTTTCAAAACGATATCACGATATAATCACAACGATTGGTGCAAATGAGGCGGAGCGCGCAATTTTATATCATGTCGATTCGTGTGTCAACCAGTAGCAGTAAATATGTGACATGTGATTAAGACTGATACATTTTCCTCAGTCTTTCAGCAGTATTCCATCGTGCTTTCATATCATGTATGAAGACTCCAGGATCGAACTCAATATACCACACTGACAGTGACCATAGATTATTTAGACAGGGATTGGAAACGGATCACGTGCACGCCAATAAACAGCTCCATCTGTGTCATAGCGGAAGATAGGTTATTGCAGTAGTTATTCAGTCTGGAAGCAGTGTTTTCTGTGTCCGTAGCTATTCATCTGCAAAATGAGTAGCAGTAAAGAATGAAACCTTCAAATCCCGTTAATACTATTTACAAAAAGTAGCCACAGGCCCGGAAATGACAGCAGTCGTACTCTATTCGTGCCGTGTCCCTAATGTAAAGCCAACTTTTTATAACCTCATACCAACACTCCCTGGCTTAGTGCATAGCCCAGTTCTGTCGCAAAATGAGTGCACTAGAGGATGAAACCTTCAAACCCCGTTAATACTATTTTTAAAAGAAGCTATACGCCCAGAACTGACAGTATTCTATTCGCGCCGTATCCCTAATGATTGACGCGAGAGTCGATGTAAAGCCAACTTTTTATAACCTCATACCAACACTCCCTGGCATATTCGTGCCGTGTCCCTAATGATTGACGCGATAGTCGATGTAAAGCGAACGTTTTATAGCTTCATACCAACACTCCCTGGCTTAGCCCATAGCCCAGTTCTATCGCAAAATGAGTGCACTAGAGGATGAAACCTTCAAACCGCGTTTACACTATTTACAAAACGAGTTATACGCCCAGAACTGACTGTATGTCTAAAACGCTGTTTCGTGCCACTTTATGTTTTCAAAGCTAGGGAAAAAGGCAAAACCTATCAGTTCTATTCAGATTGCTAAGAAGAGCTTATTTACAAAAAAATCAAGGTCAAAAAACGTACAGAACAGTTTTTGCACGCCCAGAAAGGATTCACATAGCTTCATTTCTCAGTTTTTATTTAAAAAAACCCGAAGATTCGTTCACTAGAGCTTCAAACACGTTTCTAGACAAACCTTACCTTTCATGAATTGGGTGGAATACATTCGAGACTCTACATGATACGGATTTCACCAAAACCAGCTATAAGACATTTTCCCGCCAAACTCAAAAGGTGCTATCCATTATAATATTGACGGCGCATAGCCTTCTACCGTAAAATGTATTGCTCACGTGACCCGTTTCCAATCCCTGTCTAAATCTATGCAGTGACCAACTTGATTGGAGACTCTTAATAATAACAATTAATAACTACCAAAATATACATATGCAGAAATCAGCGGTCACCAGGAAAGTGATGGTGTTCAAAAAGACATCCTATAGCATGTGTTCCATTGCTAGTACATAGGGGTAGTGTGGTTTGAATTTGTGTTGAATTTATAAGTACTAATGGTTCGGATGTATTCAAAACAAAGTTAGACTTACAAATGGTTACTCTTGAATTTAATTAGCTAACCGCAAGTTATAAAACATTTGCCACCTCATTTTTACGTGTAGAAAGGGTGTAAGGTGCAAACTGTGCAAAAATATATATACTATTACATTGAAGATTTCAGTTCGGGAAAGCAAAACATAGCTTCCCATTAACATGTACACAAAATCAATGTTTTCTGACCTAATTACTGTATTCCTCTGTTTTTTTAAATTGAATCTTAACGAAAAATTGAGTTGCCACCCTTTATTATGATTTGCAGCACATTGGTAGATGTTTTCATGCCATTAGTTTTTTCCATTACATAGATTTTTCTAGTTCGGGGAGCCTTTGAACAATGTTCGGTTACTGGCGCCGCCATCTTGACCATTATTGAATAAATGGTCGTCATAACAGAAACACGGCCGGCTACATATATGTACCTTTACATGAAGCTTTAAACTAAATAATTATAGTTAGGTTTATTAACTAACAAAATGTTCACAAACTATTAATGGCCGCTTGGCAGGGGCGGATCCAGATCCATGCAGTATTTTGGTAAGGGGCCGGGGTTCGCGGAGCCCTGGTTGAGTACGAAAACGGGGGGGGGGGGGGGGGGGGGGGGGGGTTCGAAATACAAGAACACGCGATTAACCGAAGTGTCGCTCCGATTCTAATTTCATGCTTCATAACCGTTCAAATTTGTCCAACTCCACGGGTCCGCTACAGCAACTTAGGTAACATGTCACTTATGCGGGCAGTCTGCATTTGAGAACAGCTAATTATAAACGGCTTTCTATCTGAAATTTGTGACCACGCCAGCTGGCGTGTAAGGTGGGAGATAATATAGTAAGCTCATCGTTGATTAATTAATTCTGTTCAGAGCATATATACGAGGGACTAGGTTTATATGGCTGCGGATCAGACAGTTCGATGGCATCCTTTATTTTCCGCCGCTTTTTTATTCAGTTGCAAGATCTATAGAACGTTTTGAAGCTGATCCGATTCGATTATTATTTAATGTCCTATTAATAGTAACGTATTACCTTGCGTGATCGCTCTGCATGCAATACATACTCGCAGATCACCTTTGCACGAACATTAGGCTTATTGACAGTGTCACTTTAAACTGGAGTCATCAATCCATTCAACCATGCGTACCGTATTTGATCATAAATCAACTGAACATTTATCCCAGTGAATTGTGAAGGACTATACTATAGTAAACAGATGCCAATACCTGACCTTTGTTATTGTCATAACCAGTAGTTGCAAGGAAACAATGCCTGCATACTATCTGCTGCACGCTGCATTGTAACCATATACCATATGCGCACAACCATTTGCATCATGCATATATTGAATACGTGCACCAATTTAGGTGCACACGCACAGATAGTAAAAGTATGCAGGCCTCCTGCATGGGCAGCAGTTAGTTCTAGTCTCTTCATCATGCATTTACCATGCATGCAATTGAGAGCTATACATGTATATGGGTAAACTGCACTTCAAAGCATTCATTACCGCAGCGGTGCAGTCATGTTATCTTGCACCGTTTGTCTTGCATAATGCACAATTAATTTAATTTAATTAATCGCAGACTATGACAGCATAATTGGATCATGCACCATCAACCGCATGCAATGCATGCATGCACGGATAATGCTCGTAACTAGTGAAATGAACAAGAAAAGAGTGGAAATTGTAACTGAGCGTTGTCCGAGGTTACCAGGCAATAGAGTCTATATAAAAATCACCGAGTTTTTCATGTACTGATAGAACTTACGTTTACGCGTTGAACATATACAACCACTTTGAAAGTAATGCCGCGAGTGCTACTGACAAAGAGAATGACATGAGGCATATCCCACTGGTTCGAGCAAGGATTGTAATAGTTAATAATCTTGGTTAGAGCTACTAGCTGGTTCAAGTAGACGATGATAAATTAAAAGAACAGATCACGTTGCACACTGCCATGAGGCATAATAGATATATTGTGTGCACACATGATTTCTGAATGTTTGGTCAGTCCCTATCGGCATGCGTTGCATGATTTATATACCAACTAACTGACTTTTCACATATGCGTGGGCGTACCGCAGTCGCCACACCCTCGCGCAGAAGCTTTGGCTGTATTATAGACTTTCGTTATTTAACTATTTAATTATACCAGATTTAAATCAATGTTACATGTGCACGTGAGCCAAAGTTTCGTCGTAGACGACATGAATTATTAAAATGTATTGACACGATAATTATTTAAATATACATAAATTATGCGCGGTTGAAATTAATTTAAACGTCTTGATTTTAGTAAAAGGGTGCTTAATGTTTTTTTCATGAAAAATGCATATTATAATCAAATCGATTTTTAGAGTATATTAAACATGTTTGAAATTCAATGTGAAAAAAAACAACAGGATGACCGCGTATGTATGGGCCATTTCTGGATATGAAAATTACTTTATATCGTTTAGTTAGGCTCATATTGCGATACCTGCTAGCTCGACGGCATCGCGGCAAGAACTTACACTAGTAATGGCATTCAAGCTGACAGTGCTACTTAGTAAAGGCACCCGCCATGCATGCAGGCCGCGTAAATCGCCGCACACTTACAACTGATTTTACAGCACGAATGCATGCATGTGTGAGCTCCATTCATGAACTTCTTGGGCAGCCGTCACTGCAGTTGATGAGGAAAAATGTACAATTGATGAATAAGCTCACAGGTGTTGTTTGTCTCATCATGACTGACGCATGTGTCATTTAGTGTTCAACATTGAATTCACTTTCTCAATTATACGCTTAAACTTACCGCCATTGCATTCTGTGTTTCAGTCACGACTTTTTCAGCTGCATGGCCTATATACATTTTATACGCATTGCCATATTGATCTGCTACCACATGCTTAGACTTGGGTTTCACGCAGTTGAAGGCAAATGTTTATCCTACCTATCAGTCCACGACGAGACCTTGAACAAACTTCTCACGGTGAGCAGCCTACATGCATTCAGATACACTGAACGCACACCATATATAATTGCCACGTGGACCAAAAGACTCGGATCTAAAGATTCCGGCGGGACCAAAATTCTAGTGACAATGCTACAGCATAGTTCTGGAACAAAGGCTCGGGATGAATTAAGGCTTGCATATCTGTTATCAAGAAGTGCAATAGTTTGGAGATGTACAGCGATATCTATTTGTGTTCATGACAGAGCTTGTGTTACACGCGGCGGTCAATACGTTTTTACAGGCACTGAAACATGATAAAACTTTCCTAAACAACAGGTCAGATACTAGTTTAATTTAATGCCCGCACAGCAGTATAACATGTGTGTAGTGTCTTTGATGATAGTCTCAACGGCTTCCGCGAAAGATCCACAAAGCGCTCAAAATTAATTATTAACGTCGATGTTATAAATAGACCAAGACACTGAACTCGCACTATTGAATTGAGTGCACCGTTTCAGGCAAGCTCAAGAAAAAAACCGTCCATCAAAGAAAGACAAAAAGCTTCAACAAAAAAATGACGCTTTCGTTGAAGAAGATAGCGCAGACCATTTTTCTGGCAGTTCTCGTAGCGACAGTCGTACACGGAAGCCCTAATGGTGCTCCGAGGGGCGCGTGTCGCAGTATATACCCGCACCACGGGGACGCCGTGTCTCAGGACATTGAGGACAGCACTTACGAACTGGACGTATCGCAACTGGAGAATGACGGGGGTTACCGTCCTGGAAAGAAGTACAATCGTACGTCATTGTGATGTTATCAGTCGTACTGCATGAATATATTGTATACAGTGCCCTTCCGCTGCAGGCAGCTCCATATAATAGCGGACGTATAAATTATAAATTATTTAATTATTCGCATTGGTTTTCTTTCGTGCATCTTTTCGTGCTATCACCCTCGCTATCACCATAGTCGTCCTGTCGGGGTCTGAGCCATTCAGGGGTCTCCTGGTTCAGGGAAGACACGGAAACACGCCTGTTGGGAAATTTACTGTCTTGCCGAGGACTCCGATAAAGCTTAGCGCTTGCACACCCCCCGAGGTAAGCGCGTGCCCCATATATATATAGCACGTCCCGTATATAGCGCACGCATGAGTGTACATGTACAAGCACAGACATATAGCAGGACGATAGCCGCGTTGTTCGCTTTGAGCACGTGGTCTTCTTAGGAGCGGATAGACCCACGAGTGCATTTTATGTTATTTGATCTGCAGAGCGCCGTGACGCATTCGAACAGCGCCGTGAAGAACAATGTCCAACTGCAGTGGACAGCGCCCTCCAAAGGAACTGGTGACGTCATCTTTCAGTAGGTTGATTAATGCGCACACAGTTGAGCAAGGAAGTAATATAACGCATCTTATTTATGCACTCACAGCTACGCAGTGGTCGTGGAATTCGACATCTTTTACGCAACCATGAAAACCAAAATTATTAAGGAATGGCAAGGTGACGCCTATACCACGTGTGGAGTTTCATGCTCATGATCTGATCACTCTTAAACAATTTTCAGAGCCTGCCAAGCAGTCACCCGATCAGGATACCAGGCCGGCCACTCGCTGAAGAGCACGTGTCAACGCCTTTTGCATATTAAGATGTATACTATTGCGTATTACTCTGATCAGGTTTACAGCACGGCAAGATGCTAACTAGGACTCAATAATTAATAATTAATAAATTAAATTAAACACTGAATAGGTCTAAGTGATGTTAGACATAAATGATATGAACAATTTCAGACCTCTAAAAAATTAAATATCATCAACAGAGGGCGCCTCTTTTTACCGCAAAGGCAGCAAAGACACGCAAAGACAATTAAGCCAGAAAACACGTGAGGATGCTGCAAAGAAACACAAAGACAGTGAAAATGCTCACTACACGACATGTGACAAAGTCACTCAGCTATTCATTAGAATTATATTGAATCCACAAAGACACTTCAATGCCTTCTATCGACCAGCATGAAACCGTTTCCACGGAGCTGTCCGTGCTTCCAGGATTAATAAACTTTATTATTTGATTTCTACTTTGTTACCACAGTTGACATCCACAAGTATACTTATAAAGCTTTTTTTTTTTTTTAAAACTATCGGAGCAACTAACTATTATTCGTCCACGTGGAGTGTATTTGATGGCCCGTTTGCACGGTTTGCTATCAGTTCAATGAGTTTTACTTATTTATTATTATTTTTTACACAAGTACAACCACAGACAGCCAGTGAGATTGTTGGGTGTTAAAAAGACACCATATCGCTATGTTTTGTCACAATAAATGTGTTTGTTGTCATAATGACTAGCCCAGACACGCATTGAGACTAATATTACAAAATCACCCATATGCAGAAATGAGCGGTCAAAAGTCAGAAGTAATTAATTCACGGTTTGCGAATCAACGAATATTCCCGTATATCTACCCATAGACATGTATGGAGTACTTCAATACCAAGCGCGCCAGATTTTTCTCAGAATTTGTTATGAGAAATTGTTAGTACACTACTTATGGCATGATTTTTAGAAAGGTCGCCGTATTTTTCCTATTTAAGGTGTCGCTTCCCTAGGATTGTCATAACATTGTCCTCAATGTACGCGTAGTCAATGGGTTGCGTTTCTCATTACAATATTCTATGACCATTTGTGTCAACACCTTTACGATTTGCTAATTTGTTATGAGAAAAAAATATAGCTAGTACATCGAAGAACTATAATATATATTGAAAACTAGGTCTTTATATTTAAAAATCGGCTTCCATAGTTGAAAGAAGTATTCCATATCGAATCAGATGTTGTCTCCGTCTCGTGCCCTCAAAATTGACTCACGCGCGTGGACGACACGTAAGGCAATGAGCTTCCCCCCTCCTTCTGTGTCAGCGATATGTACCACTTGTATACGTACTGTATGAAATCGGTTCCACACGCCTCCTAGCGCTACGCAACAGGGGTTTTTGCTACCAGTTGAGTACATATGCAAGGGCGCGTACTAGTACCCATACGTTCCGAATCTTTTGTAGGCCTAAACATCACGCATTTCATAATCTGTTACGTTGGTAATTTATCCAAGCTACTCAAGTACAACTATAGGTGTGGCGTATACCGGCTATTGGCACCAATACGGTTACATGCATGTGTTTTAATTCTAGACAATGCGCACCGATTTATCGGAAGCTGAAAGCAGCTTCGACCGGCGTGGTAGCTTATTTGGTCTCCAAACGTTCTGCATGCACTTCACACCATTCACTTTCACAGTGTGGCACTACTTCTGTCTGGCTTCAACGACTTCTCTTACCTGAGTTATCAATTGGCCATAGCTAGTGTACCCATGTGAAGGCACCATAGGTAATGTACCCATGTGAAGGCACCATAGTCAGTGTACTGTACATACCCATGTGAAGGCACCATTGCAAGTTTACCCATGTGAAGGCACCGTAGCCTGTGTATATACCCATGTGAAGGCATCATAGCTATTGTACCCATGTGAAGGCATCATAGCCAGTGTACCCATGTGAAGGCATCATAGCTGCACCATAGCTAGTGTAGGCATCATAGCTAGTGTACCCATTTGAAGGCATCATAGCCAGTGTACGTAACCATGTGAAGGCATCATAGCTAGTGTACCCATTTGAAGGCATCATAGCCAGTGTACGTAACCATGTGAAGGCATCATAGCTAGTGTACCCATGTGAAGGCATCATAGCCAGTGTACCCATGTGAAGGCATCATAGCTATTGTACCCATGTGAAGGCACCATAGCTAGTGTAGGCATCATAGCTAGTGTACCCATGTGAAGGCACCATAGCCTGTATGCATACACATGTGAAGGCATCATAGCTAGTGTATTCATGTGAAGGCACCATAGCTAGTGTACCCATGTGAAGGCATCATAGCTAGTGTACCCATGTGAAGGCATCATAGCCAGTGTACATACCCATGTGAAGGCACCATAGCCAATGTACCCATGTGAAGGCACCATAGCCAATGTACCCATGTGAAGGCACCATAGCCTGTGTATATACCCATGTGAAGGCATCATATCATGTAGCTAGTGTACCCATGTGAAGGCATCATAGCTAGTGTACCCATATGAAGGCATCATAGCTTGTGTACCCATGTGAAGGCATCATAGCTACACTATGGCGTGTGAAGCACACCAAATTGCCATCACACCATAGGGCACACTCTAGTGCTCTATGTGTGCAGGGCACACAAACACCTAGGTGTGACAAGTGAAATGGTGTGATCTGTACACTCCCTGGTGTGCATAATTAATTAACTAGTGCTACATGACATGTGCATGCATGCATGCAGTTGACTAGACTCACGGTATGCGACTGAAGCAGCCTGCATGTGAAAGTCTCAACTGATATAAAAATTCAAAAATGGTGCACACGGCCACAGAAAATACAGCCATGTGTTGATCAGCCGAGATAAACTTGATACTGGTTGCATGACCGATCCATGGTCAGTAACACTCTTACATGTATTACAGCCCACCTGATAATATTGTAGCTCACGTTTTTTATCCCATAGGCAAGATGTACTTCCCTCGTTCTCAGTCCTGTCGAAGCTTGATGTACATGTAAGTACTAAGGTCATCATGAATAGAGCTCTTTCATGGTCACATGACGCATAGGCTTTAATTGCGTTAATTGTTTTTATGTCAATCACCTTGGTGCTTGGTTTACTATGGAAATGTATGGGCTTATGCTCGGGTATTGGTACTCTTTGTTTAAGTTACTCACGCTATGAGGGCTCAAGTAAAAATCATGTGTTAGAGCACAATAGTATATGTCTAGACGGCACTCTGAACTAATGTAACACACCTAAACCAAACGTAAGCCCATACTTCTCCATAGTAAATGGGCACCAATATGGCGGACTAATTAGATGATGAAAGAGCTCTATAGGCTAAAACGTGTATGCATTAAAAAAAGAGGTTGCGGTAGTATGCATATAAGTGCGAGTAGGTGGTGGCCAGTGGATGTCACTCCTAGTGTGTGTGTGTGTGTGCGTGTGTGTGTGTGCATGTGTGTGTGTGTGTTGTGTGTGTGTATATAATTATAATTATAATATGGAAAAATGTATATATGTTTTTCTGTGTTTTGTCATGATCTCATGGTACCATACAATCCATTTCCTTGCATACATTTGTAGTGGAGCTGGTCATTTGCGCTGTTGGCAACACCTCAAAGACCTACCAATATGAAGTAAATACAGAAGACTGTAGACACATCAGGTTCTAATATGTACATGTACATGAATGATGATTGGTGTGGTTGCAGATTGTAAATTCATTCACTACATAATGGGTACAGGAGGAAGGTAGCCCCCAACAACAATGAATAATTAAACACGTTTATTCACGACAAACACGTACAGGCGTTCAAAATACAGTTTTTTCACATGCATTTCTTTCTGCTTGGAGAATGCGTTGCACCTTGCCCATGTGATGCAACTCTTCATTTTGATCGGGAACTCAACAGCACACCCACACAATTTTGGTCGTACTTCACGTACCATTCATCTGTGAAGTATCTGCCATCAAAATCGTCTGTTTGCATTTTAAGGGAAAGGCGATTTTATCTAATAGTTCCAGCCGTTAAGGAGCGACCGATGTGGAAAATAAACTGACTTGCACTGTCTAAAACAGTTCGCATTAATGGTTGCATGTGGGTTACCAAACGCCCTATTAATATAAATTAAATCGCCGGCCTGTGTATAACGCACCTTAAGAGAGCAGGCGTGACACTTCTGTGAGACACCCACGATGCTTCTTCCTTAGGGTAGTCTTGCCATAGAACGAGAAACTCGCGTTTTTCACCCTACTTGGATCGACCCCATGACACAGACACTAATCGATCGATATACTAACCTTCTTTCGTGACGTTACAATCCTTTCGACAGTTCGACTGGATAGTACCCATGCCAGCGAGTGTAGTCTCCAGGCTGGACCGCTACTCATTCTACATGTGTATTAATGCTATTAACTTAATTCATATACGCGCGGTGGGTAGCTCTCCATGCGTATAATAATAATAAATAAGTTAACGATGGTCATTTCATCATATCGATCGTTGAAATGACAGGTGGTGCTGCAGGAGCCACCTCCCTCCCGTGGGACGAGAGGGATCTTCCGTGTGTTACTATTGGTAATGCAAGAAAAACAAAGAACGCACGCATTTCTGCAAATAGTGAACTGCTACTTACACTTAGCGTGCCAAATGTACTGTTGTGTAAATGGCACTACGAAAAGCAGCAAAAGCTTATATGTGTGCTGAATGCCTCCGTTATACAGCACGCTGTTGCAATCCGCGAAAATTGCGAGAGACTTGAAACTCACTTGCAAGCATTGTGCCGTAAGGTCGGTTCGCTTTACCGATCAACTACTGGACGAAAAAAGCGCTCCATTTTAGAAGGTCAAACAAATATTTTTGTTCTTAATGGTGAGACGGTACCATACGATGAACATTCTACGTTGCTGGAGGATTTTGCAACTGTTGTACTTAAATGCGAAGGTCTGGAATCGGAAATTGATAACTTGCGTGAAGCTTTAATAGCTCAAGCACAAAAGCAGCACCACGAAACACACAATGAACTCGTTCTAATGAACAGAGGTAGACGACTTGATGAGTTATCCACCCGACAGGCCAGAAGAAAGCTAAAACAACTGCAGGCAAATGTTGAATCCGTTTTGTGGTTTGCTGAAAGTTTTGGCGTCAAACCCACAGAACTTCATTTGGAACGTGTTCCGTCTGCAATCCCCGTCACAATCCAACTACATGTATGCAGCAGTCGTCCAACCATAACTGCATCCACCAGCTCCAGTCCATCCACAGCCAACACATCTGGCCCCAGCTCCAGTCCATCCACCAGCTCCAGTCCATCCACCAGCTCCAGTCCATCCACCAGCTCCAGTCCATCCACCAGCTCCAGTCCATCCACCAGCTCCAGTCCATCCACCAGCTCCAGTCCATCCACCAGCTCCAGTCCATCCACCAGCTCCAGTCCATCCACCCCATCTGAAAATGAAGATCGAACCAAACTGATGCAGGTAACATCATAATACAGTACAATGAAAGCCACATGCATACAAACCACATACAGATGGCAACCTCTCTCCAGGATGTGTTTTATATGCTCACAAATGCATACACACACAAACACACAACACACACCACACACACACATGCAACAACTGATATGTCAGTTTTGACAAAACAAAACATCAGCATTGGTGCCTTCACATGGGTATACAAGTACACACACACACTGACACCCATGCACATATACACTGATGATGTAGATGTCAGTTTTGATAAACAAAACCTCAGCATAGCTTTGATGTTATAGGCCCCTCCCACTCATTGTGCACACACACACACACACACACACACACCCATGCACATGTACACTGATGTAGATGTAAACGTTTTGACAACACATTGCTTTGAGGTTAGGCTTCCTCCTACTGTACAAGTATTGTGCCAATACACACACACACACTGACACACACACACACTGACACACACACACATGCATACACACACTGACACACACTGACACACACTGACACACACACATGCACATGTACACTGATGACTGTTATCAATGTAGATGTCAGTTTTGACAAACAAAACCTCAGCACTGCTTTGATGTTATAGGCCCCTCCCACAAGTATTGTGCAGTACACACACACACACACACACACACACACACACACACACACACACACACACACACGCACACACACACACGTACACATACATGTACATGTTATCGTATATGCATAGTATAAACAAGCATTGCATATCCTCTGAAATTAGGGTCCCTCCCACAAGTTTTGTACACACACGTACATACACACATGCACACTGTCGCACACACTGACACACACATTGACACACTCCTACTCTATAGTTCATAATATTCAGACTTGGCATAAACAGCAATCTGACCAGCCTAGTGTAATGTGTATTTTTGAAGCTCTAATTTAATCTTATGTATCGTTTCACACAGGTATTGTATCTGATGGATAGATTTAATGTCAGTGATGAATTTTATCATGAGCTGTCCATGTTTCTACCTGCAACACCACGGTCCTATCAAATAAAGAAAGTTCGAACACAGCAGAACAAATCATTAAAGACCAGAATTCACTGCGTACCCACACCACATCATGGTGTATATTGTTCTATAAAGGAGAGGTTATGTGATGAAATAGAACAGCTAGTAAGCAACATTTGAACTATATGGCTGTTTTTTACTATACAACATGCTGCATTCCATGCATATGTTTTGTTAGGTGGAACTAAATCCAGATTGGAGACAAGAAGTGATTCGAGTAAAATTGAGTGGAGATGGTGCAAAGTTCAGCAGATGCTCCAGCTTTTTTCAGTTGTCGTTTTCTTTACTTAACCTCCAACAACGTGTATTGTCACCACAAGGTTTGCATTGTACAAGGTTGCTATAAGTGATGTTCATATTATTCTCCATAGATAACCACACAATAGCAGTGGTGAACATGCCAGAGAAGTACGATCTCCTAGAAGCAGCACTTGATCCTGTCCTCTCAGAGATCAAAGAACTAATGGCCTTGAAAGTGGTACAAGTTGGCGGGAAGAGTTACGAATTGGAGTTCTATTTAGGAGGAGATCTGAAGGTAATGAGCCTACACTTATAATGTTATCACTAACATTTTCATTACGATCGAATTATAGTTTTTGCTACTATTTTTGGGGTTTGCCCAGGCCAACTCTAAGTATTCCTGCATTTGGTGTCTGGTACCGTCAAGTGATCGGTATGGTTAAATACTACATCTTTGGTTGCATACATGTACTAATCTAATGCATACTAGTTTTGTGCACATCTTATCCACTGTATTTTGCAGTTGGGACACTTCCAAACTGCATCCATCAAGGTCAATTGAGGACATCGAAGCTTGTGCCGCTACCAATGAGTACAGTGTCAAGTACCCACCACTCCTATCTATTGACCTAGACCATGTCGTGCCTGATGAGCTTCACCTGTTCCTACGAATAATGGACATCCTCATTGAAAATCTAATATCATATGCAGTGGAATTGGACATCAGGGCAACCCGAAAGCAGACAGACCTCCTTCAGGGAGCAACACTTAAAAAGGTGCAGGCAAGTATCCAGTCTTGTGGTGTGTCCTTCCAGATCTGGAAGAAAAAAGAGAAGCCAGGAGAGCTTGACTGGACGTCTCTTGGAGGTGCACAAAAACGAAAGGTCCTATCGTTACTGCCAGCACAATTTCCTAATATCCTTCCTCCTGAAACCTGTCAACGTGTAGCTCAATTGTGGAAGGTATATGCACTATGCTTGTGATGCACAGCACCTGTTATAGACATGTACATATTATTTTCTAGGACTTTGAGGAGACATACAGTGCCATAAGTAGCTGGACACCTGACAGTACGGTCATT
The DNA here is from genome assembly GCA_013339895.1 of Ephydatia muelleri. Lineage (NCBI taxonomy): Eukaryota > Metazoa > Porifera > Demospongiae > Spongillida > Spongillidae > Ephydatia > Ephydatia muelleri. The sequence goes on from JABACO010000007.1 coordinate 5,279,568, forward strand.
GAGACAAAGGTGGGGTTAAATCACAAATAATGATTCTAATTTAGTAGATACATGTGCTAATTCATTCAGGCAAAGAAATGGATTGCAGATTTTGTAGCCTTATCAGGGATGTCACAGGGCTATCAACGGACTAATGTCACACCGTACATGCATCTCATGGCCATACACATACCGCAGATGGTGGCATTACATGGAAATGTAAAACAGTTCAGCTGCCAAGGTGAATGTAAAATTATGCACATACCTGCAACCTAATCTACCAAGGTGTGTATGAACTTCATCTAGTACCACAGCCGCATTATATTTATTGGGTGGGAGGGAATATACAACTATGTACATAACATGCAGGCCCATAGCCAGGAAGTCTGGCGGGGACAATCAATTTATAGGACTGTGGGGGGAGGGTGATTGACCAATCCCCCCTGGCTACGGGCCTGAGATGTGCATGTATTTGAACAACAGTAACAACTTCATATACCATTCAGCTTTGACTACAATATTGTGCCATACCTACCAACTGGTGAATCCTGTGTACAGAACCTAAGAATTTATTGTATGGCTTTATATGCACATGTACATGTATGACATACTTATTCTACAGGTGTTGAGAAATTAAATGATGTCTCAAAGAGAAGCTACTTCAGCTCCTGTAAATGGAACCCAGCTGAGGAAATCATGCTCACCGAGCAACGCATGGGTATAAATTCTCTTCTCGTCCGAAAAAGAAGAGCATACACAAAACAAGATCATAAATACTGGAGCCAAAGAATAATACAAACTAGGAAGCAGCGACGTACATGTATTTAATGATGGATTTGCACTACATGCTCAAGTATATGAGGTTTAGAGTTCTAGAAGTACACGATGTATCTCACATGTCACACGAGTTGGCCCATGTATGGACATTACAATTCTTTGTTCACACTACAATCTAGAGCAAATGTAACGTTCTTCTGAGTGCTGAGGGTTCAATTAATGGAGGTGAGAGACAAATTCTTACCAGCTAGCCAGTAGGGTTGCTGTATATATATGATGCTGGTAAAGTAAATTTCTTTATCAATATGCCGGACTTCAAATAAACTAGTACAGCTCATTCGCATGCTTGCACAACCAGCTTGGACGAAACTCTAGAACCAAAATTCACACTCAGAGACTCAGCTTAATCGCTCAAGGACTTCTGAAATAACACACATGATGTGGCAAAGAGTTTGTAGGAATCGTTTTTCACTGACATCAACTATACCATGGATCGCAAAAGGGACTACAAGATTGTTTTCAATATAGCAACCTACGCTTACGCAGCAAGAATCACTGCTCATAACCAATCGATGGAAACGAGTACCAACCTTACAATAAAGTTACGTACCGTTCAAACAGTCTTATTATAGCACACACATACACACCCCAGGGCAGTGTCCATAATCAGTGCCTGTTAGGAAAGAAAGGCATACAGGTAGTGTCATAGCATGTTACCAGAACCTGGGGGTGATTCATACATGTACATATATATATTGTTTGTAAGCCATCAGTACATAAGCATCTACTTAATAGAAACATCCTGTGTGTGACTTACTAATTCAGTCCACAACACAACATCATGTGTGTGAGAGCAAATGATTTGGTTCAATTGTACGTCTTGTAAGAAGCTGTAGAATGTGAGGGGGTGGGGTGGAGGAGCATAAAAAGAAAGTGGACAGTGAACAGTTATAAAAGTTCATATGTCTTAGCTTTCCCTTCTATACTGTTCTGCATGGATCACAATTTATTTCAAGACTGTTTAAGGAAAGAAATGCTGGGCATAAACAGTCACAGACTTCAGGCATACTGTACTGGCTGTAAATGGATGCATGAGACTCCCAAACATCCCTTATCACACTGAGGTATCCACCCACAGTTACACAATCAGAAGCCACAATGGTTTCAATGGTTGGTGGGTTATCATTGAAATAAATTATGTCATGCTACTTTGACAACATAGATATACATATACACACACAACTACACACCTACAAGCACACACACACACACACATCACTCACAAAACACATACACATGCACATGTGCACACACACACACACACACACACACACACAATTTCAAAGGACCTCAGTATTATCAGATGAAGGATTAACTGTCATAACCACAAAATGTACATCTCTAAAGAACCACAACTGCAGTAGGGCCATCCTAGTTCATCCATCGGTGAGATATGGGGTGGGGAGAGAGGGGAGAGAGGGAGGGAGGGAAGGAGGAGGAGGGGAGGGAGAAGGGGAGGGAGGAGGGAAAGGGGGAAATTTTACAGAGAAGAGGAAGGTGTGGGGAAAGGAGACTGAGGGAGAGGGAGAGTAAATAAAAGACACCATCAAAAACCATATTGCAAGATTGGTAGACTTTTCCACCACAATAACTTTACTAAGATCATTGGTGTAAGGCTTACTTGCACTTCAACCTAGTCATCACACTTGATGGAATGGGACAGGGCCAGGAGGACATTGACCATGTCCTTTAGGGTGGAGTGTTGATTGCCCTCTTCCAGGGTGTTCAGCTGTTGTACCTCCCTGGGTTTCCTGCAAGACCTCAGCTGCCTTGTCTCTATGGCAATGGGATATTTCCTGTCCCTCAAGACTGCAGTGATTGGAGAAATGTTTCAAGGGCTGGACTGGCATGGCAGGAACAGACAGCACATCATCATAGTACAGTATGGACATAGAGTACTTGGGAAGGGAATGGAATTGGGTAGCCTCGTGATGAGGTTGTGACTGCTGCAGGGATGAATTATGATACAGGAACAGAGGACTGGATACCCCCATCACCACTGCCACTCAAGCTCCCTAAATCAGAGGGGTGATAGGCAGTGTCTGGGAGAAGGAGGAGAGGTGACTGGCTGGACTGAACCCCAGGAGATTTGTGCCAGTCTTGTTACTTGAGGCTGGGGACCTTGGCTTTTAGGTGGTGTCATTGAGTCCCTTACAGAGGTGGGTGGTGTTGCTTGACTGGAGGTGTGGAAGGTGGGAGGGTGGAAGTGGCTATCATAACTGTCCTGGCTCAAGAAGCAGGTCTTGTTGTGACTAGGGTTCACTGCTGAGGCCAGCAAGCTGGCCGGCTTGTTGTCCTTCCCAGAGCCTTAACCTCACTTCAGCCCACTGGTGCTTAGGACTCTATACAACATCACCACTGTCTACCATTGACTAGAAGCAGTTAACAAACTAGCAACCTCCAGTCATGACGGTAGGATCTCTGGTGCCAGTGGGACTTCCCAATTAGGAAGAGTACCCACTTAAGTAAAACAACATCAAACTCATAGGGTTCCCCCATTACCACACAAATTTCCAGTACACACACATTCTAAATAACGCCCACTACATTTTAAATCATTCGATGGATACAATTCACCCACCTCTATTGCCCAAAAGTCTATCCTTGTCCTCTGTTGCTATTGGTATCCGCGCGCGTATGCTGACGTACGTCGCGTCCGACGGTACCAGAGAGCAGTTAATACCATAATGACGAATTCTATATCCTGGGTACGAGACAGCTCTCGGACACGTTTTGCTTATCAAATTTTTAACTATATGTTTCAAAAATGGCTAGCCAATTCTATGAGGTGGAGAGAATCGTGGCATCGCGGAAAAAGGTAATTGCTTATTTGCATACATATTACCTACCTTTGTGGTTTTATGCAGGGTACAAAATTGGAGTATTTAGTTCTATGGACGGACTATCCAAAGGAACAGGCATCTTGGGTGCGACATAAAGATGTCACTCCTGCCCTCCTACGGTACACTTAATGTACATGCATATTATTATTTGTATACTACTATGCAAACTTTACAGGTCGTTCGTAAACCCAACGCCGTCCATTCGTGTTGTGTTGGACTGTGTTAGTGTATTCATGCATCATGTTGGCAGTTCCTTATCGGCAGGCACGATAAGGAGAAATCAACTGAGAATCGACATGCCAAGTGACGTCTTCCGTTTCTTATTTGATGGCAAAGGAAAATCAGTAGGCCAAGGATATAAAGAATATGAGCTGTGCGAATTTGATGATAAGTACTTCACCAATGACTGGTATGCTAGTTATGATGCCAATGGTGACGGCTGTGCTATTGACTTTCCCTTAAGAATGAAAAGTAGTGTTAGTTGGTCAAGAAGCCAACGTTTTATGAAGAACAAAGAACTGGTTAAAAAAATATATTTTGAACGAGTGTACATTTATGTTGTTAAAAAACGTATCTAGCATGTGTATATATCTCTTTGTGAACGATGTAGTACAGTAGTACATTAAATTATGTTTACATACTTGACACATGCGCAAATAAGATAATGAGACGCAGGTGAGGGTCAGCCTAGTCTCCTCCCTTTGTGTAGTAACATGCACTTGCATAATATTTTTTAATGCTGGAGTCCCAAATCTAATCATTCAATGGTGGGGTGAGGGGGAGGGAGGAGAGTAGTGAGAGTGGAGCAGAAAACACTAGTGTAGAGGGACTGAGACTGAAGGAGAGATAAGGGTGCAAGGTCATTGTTTGAGGTTGCCAAACCAAAGTACATGTATGGATGAGACCTTTCCTAGTTTTTATTACAAGCTATAAGAGTTCTATCTATGATGGATGTGTGCTTCATGGGAGAAGATATGCTAGTTGCCTACTCGATTTGACCTGTCCAGCTGAATGGCATTACTCACTGTCGATGTTTCTGGTCTGTATTGTATAAATGTCATTGGAATAGCTGACTGCTAGTTTAAATGACTTGGGACCATAAAATTTAGCACACACATGTGCATAGTTCTGAAAGAACTTAAGTCCTTGGACAGGATGAATTGTGATTCCAGTTTGCAGAATGCAGCAGTTGCTTGTAACATACCACCCGAACCTCTGAGCATGTGTGTGTGTGTGTGTGTGTGTGTGTGTGTGTGTGTGTGTGTGTGTGTAACATCTTTTGAAGTACTGTATCCCACCATCCATGAATTCTATTGTGATAAAACTTGGCAGGCTTCACTACAAAGATATCTGTACATAGGGCACATGCAGTGAACGAAGTCATGGGATTGGCAAAGTTTCCAGAAGGATTAAATACCTACATATACTTGTAAAAGCAGTTACACATGTACAGGGTGAGGTATGTATTATACATGTATATGACTTCAGTGTTACTAGAAAGGTATGTCCACAGGTAGAATGTCTATCAGGCCACCTTTTCTTTAGTAATGCAAACGCAAAAGCAGGTGGGATAGAGTATACCAGTACATGTATATATTGACAGGTCAGACTTGCAACCACAGCAGTTGCAAAGGGCTGGCCTGTGGTTTTGTTGCATCACAGTAATGTGGGTTTTGCTAAAACCACTATTTGGAGATAAAAGAAACCATGTAGACTGTAAGGCTCTGGGCTTATTTACCTGCATCTGGTTGCCAGAGCATTTATTACACTATTTTCATTAATGTACATACAGTTCTCTTCAGGGAACAAAACAAAGCATCATGTAAATCTTATACTGGTTCCCAATATCAAAAAACTGACAAGTGAAGTACACACACTCACTATCATAAACTCCTGCTTATCCTGTGAACCATATTTGTGGCTAGATGTTGAAATCCATATCATATAGTCAATTTGAAAACTGTGAGACAATCTCATACAGATATGGGGTCAAGATTGTCAACCTGACAATCACAAATGCATGGCCCATTTAGAGGAGCAACCCAATTAGACTCTATGGACACATACATGCCCAACACAAACACACATACTCACACACTATATATGCCACTCACACAGCATACTACACACACATATACCACACAAAAATATACATACAAAAACAAGTTCATAAGCATGTGCACAAGGGAACTGGTGGGAACACTGAAAATAAGTGCACGTGTTGGTTATAGCGCTTAAATTTTTCTACCAAATGCAAATGGAGGTAAAGTGGCTGGGAGAAATGGGTTTGAAAGGACATACACACAGTACACAAACACTCACCAAACACACTGTTCATGCACCCAACATGTGTGTACACACTATACACATGCACACACATGCATAAGACCAACCACACATAAGCAAACTCATCCCATATGCAACATAAACATACTACAAAAACACACATTTATTGTACACGCATACCTAATGTGCATGTCATTGGAAAATGCTATCCTCTCCCCCCAAAGAAGCAACATGGTTCCCCCCCTCCCCCCCCCCCCCTTCACCCGCAGGACAAAGGAGTGAACATTGATCAAAATAGTGGGTAGTGTGGGAATTACATACGTAGTACATACACACACCCATATGAATACATTTGACTATTTTTTAGGGCGCATTATTCGATCACACTCTTCTGAGTCAGGGAAGCTAATGTTCCATATACGTGGGTCTGTGTCGGGCGGGATGTACAGGTGTTTGTGACGGCACACTAGTTTGAGATGCTCACGCTGGTCTCTATGGATACCACCCCCAGCTGAAAACCACTGGAGACAAGAGAATATTGAGGCGAGGAGGGAGAAAGGAGGAGGAAGAGTAGAGTCAAGATGTGTTAGTTTGGGACATACCTTCTGGCAATCTGGGCAAGCTTTGGCATCCAGCTTGTCGCGGTCTGCTTTTTTACGAATAGGCACATCAAATTTGTACGTAGGCAAACCGGCTGTCTTGGCAAGCTTTTTAGCATACCTACAGCAATCATAATATGTGTGAGGATTAGGGTGTGTAACCGGTTATCAGGTTATTCGGGTTATTCGGATATTCGCAAAAACCTATCCGTTCGAATACAAACTTAGCATTACTCGGAAAAATCGATTAGTGAATTTTATCTATTCGAAATAACCGGTTTATGTTTCTCCATTCGGAGGTACTTAGGTATTCGTCGCCAGCATCGACAATTCGCCCATTATTCGAATACCTTTTTATACCGATATCCGGATATGATTTCCAATTTAGTGTTTCATAATTAGAGCTATATATATAACTACGTCACTGTTGTTTTTACTATTTATACATACATAAAGACATCGGAAGCAATCAATAATTGAGTAAATAGATAGTAATATAATACAAAATATTTAATGTGCGTCAATTGGGATACAATATATACAGCGTGCACTAGCTCAGTGCTGTTATCGTCGTCTTCAAGTAAGAAACTAAGTTCATTAGTACATGCCACGAGTTGTGGTAATATGTAGTAGCAATAAATTTATGTACCAGTACTAGTATTGCATTGTTTTGTTGTACAGTGGTACGAAGTGAACATATCTGAGTACTGCGCTAGCGAGTGAAATAAAATGACAGACTTCTGTCACCCAAATCAAGTAAGTATGCGCGCTCTGTTTGAGTATGTGGAGGAATTAGAGAGCATGACGCAATCGTACTAATGGGAAATTTCACATATGCATTTAGAGAGAACGGGAATGGAGTGTTGTGGGATGATTGTAAGTGTACATGATTGTAGGTGATGTGCATGGGTGAGTTTATAATTGTGATGTCTGGTCTCAGTGGTTAGGGGTGGATGGTTAGGTTTACATTACTATTGATATGTACAAGAGCATGGTAAAGACATACAACTATTTGGCAAACACATGCTACTGTAGACCTTTGTGTCTCTGTGTTTTAAGCTGACATGCATAGCTCTAGTTTGGGTGCAAGACCAGGTGGATTTCTGTGCAGACATAAATTATCTTCTCAGTGTGCACTCCACAAGCACCATAACCTGAATAACCTAGGTATTCGGCAGGAAATTTGGGAAAACCTATTCGGAATAATCGATTTTGTTTTTTAAACTATTCGGAAAAATCGATTTTCAGATCCTAAAAAACCTGAAAAATCGATTAGTGTTTTAAAAGTATTCGGAAAAATCGATTTTCATTATGCAGGGGAGGTTACACACCCTAGTGAGGATCACTTCATATTTCACTGTGACCCCATCAATCACTTCACTCACTCATATTGTAAATCCCTTTCATTTTTGATTCGTGTATTCTCTCTCTCTTCTTCTTGTTCTTTCTCTTGCTCTATTCTTTCCTCTTCAAGCTCGTCCCCCCCTTGAAGGTTCTGCTGTTGGGATCTCCCCTCCTCTTCTTCTGCAAAGAAATCTGGGCTTTCCCACTGCTGCTTGGAGGGTAGGACTACCGCTTGGTCTTCTTCCCTCTCACCCCTGTCCTCCTTATTAGAACCAAAGAAGATATTGTTTCTAGGGCTGGATAGGATGACATCCACTGGTCTGACCACAGGGGTCAGCGGCACAATGTTAGGTGAATCCAGGCTAAGAGACCCATCAGGTAGAACCTGTGTCAACGTGGTCTGCTTCAGACCCCTCCTCCTATTTCTACTCCACGTCTCCTCATCAGGAGTGTGTGTCTGATCCACGCTGGTACCCAGTCCTGAGTCGTTGGGCTGGGGGCTGAGGCAGCTGGAACCCAGTCCTGTGTCGTTGGGGTGGGGGCTGAGGCAGCTGGTACCCAGTCCTGTGTCGTTGGGCTGTTCTGTTAAGTTTCTCTTCAACTCATGTTTGCTGCTTTCAATTATGGGGGAAAGGGGTGGGGTTTCCGTTGTGTCCAACAAGCATTGCGAATCGGTCAGTGGTATTCCCTCCACCTGAGGGATGCACTGAATTGGAGAGAGAGCCAAGCTACTGGAATGCTGGAGTGTACCAAAGGGTGGCACAATGAAGGTGGAAACTGCATTGAAACAGTCCTTATGACTAGAGTAATGGGGCAGTGAGGCCTGTGTTGAAGTCAGCAAACGTAGTGGCAACTTGACAATGGAGCATGTTAAAGAGCTGGTGCTGTTCTCGTAGTCTGAATCATGCAGTATCACATTATCAAATGAAAGTCCTTCATTTCTGTCTTCTGGAAGCTTTGCTTTGAAGCTTGTCAGAGGCAATGCTGCACTGCTATTTTCCTGCATGTCACATGCAAGGCATGTGACATCAGATGTAAAGTCAGTTGCTCCTGCTGAGGCTTTGGAAGCAAGATCACAAGCTTCTCCTGCCACACACCCTTTACTAATGTGTCTCCTTCCCTGATCAGACCTTGCCTCCATGTAGTGCATCTTCTTTGGGGAGGAATTGGTTAGCTGAAGAACTCTCTTCCCCTTTGATGCAGCCACGCCTTCCAACAACCTCTGCGCCGGGATGTAGTCCTCATTAACCACATCACCACCGTCCTCTTCTGAGTAGAGACCTGTTGACGATGAACTGGAGAAGAGGCTGATGGTTGCATTGCATTTGGTCTGGAGAGGTAGCTCTTTGTTTCTCATTTCCATGGCTTCACGCTCTCTTAGAAGTGTTTCAATTTGTTTCCTCAAAGCTTCATTTTCTCTCTTATGTGCTTCACGTATTATTTCAATTTCTTGTCTGAGTGTTTCGATATCCATTTTAAGTGCCGCTACACACCAAAACATTAGGGTAATTGGTACGGCTGAAATCGGCTATAAAATCATGGACTCACACTGATTCTCCTGCAGCGCACGCAAGCACGTCGCATGAAGATGCATAGCATGCTGAAAAGAGTTCATCTTTTGGAGTTAAAAAAAAAACTGGTTCCCAGACTTGCAGATTTATTTATTGCTATCGTGAGAATATGGTTACCGTAGGAGATTACTGCTTCGTACCTTGACCCAACCAAGCAATCCAGTATGACCGTTCTGGATCCTTTCTTTAACAGATGTAAGCTGCTAGTTATAGCTTACCAGAACATGCAATGTGCACTGGCGTACGCGTAGCACACAACCACATCAATCGCTAACGCAGTAAGTCAAACGTTCCGTCTATCAATCGCTAACGCAGTAAGTCAAACGTTTTACAACGTTTGACTTACTGCGTTAGCGATTGATGTAGACGGACCTGCATGCTACGCGTACGCCAGTGCACATTGCATGTTACAAACCTCGTACCCAGACCCACATGACGTAACGATTATCGCTGTACAGTATAATCTACGTAGATTACCGTAGTTCGTCAACGCTTTGCACGATATTGCTTAGGTTCGTTTTTCAGTGATTCGTATGAGCCAAGAACGTGTAATTCGTTTAGCGGAAAATCCTGGCTAAGCTATTCTCGTGCGCATAAGTGGTACCGCCCACCGCATTCCAGATTAAAAGCATTATGTACGTTCAATGGTTCGTCTGATGATATTTCTTGGTTTTCATGTTTTCGTGCGAGAGTGGAAACGAACAAAAAAACGAAAATGGACTGAAAATACAGTATACTGTTAACAGCGATAATCGCGTCATGTGGGTCTGGGTACGAAACTAGCTAACAGCATCCAGAACGGATTGCTTGGTTGGGTCTGGGTACGAAGTCTATGAGACCCGCCTCTTTTGTCGGGTCTGGGTACGACGCCGAATGTGTACGGAAGTTAACTTGAATATTGAAAGTTAGCGGTTAAATGTATTACGTAATGACCGCTAGAAGTAACGGTTGTAATTAGTTTTTCTTTGAAAATTTTTACTGCTTTTGCTTTCAATGCAACGAACACAAAATATATATCAAAATGATGCGCCGAATTTTCCCTATCGAGTGGTTCAATCAGATTTTTTATATGATTTGAAATAGAAAAGTGTCCTCTCAATGTATTGCGATTTCTGGATATGTCATTTACTCCACTGATTAGTTCATAGGCTGGTACCATTCTGTACATGGTGTGCACCACATCCATTTAACACAGGTTTTTGTGGCCACATGGTACCTCAAAGTGGCACCTATAGGCAGGGGCAGCAGAAGGTGGGAGCAAGAGGTGCCATGGCATCTTAATTATGGATATGGTGTATATACATTTACAGAATTTATATTTGTCTTACCCTTTTAGCCCCTTCATCCCCAAATACATTGCCCCTGCCACAACAGTGAGAAGGAAGCAACATTGGACTCACCACTTCACTGCAAAAATTAGGGATGATCACCACTCCTGTTAGGTGATACTCACCCTCACCTGGAGTGTTAGTAAAAAAGGATGACAGCACTCCAGCACTCCAATTGATCAGAATGATAATAGCATAGGGTACCTAGCACTTCATTATTTGCTTTCAGAGCTTATGTCACTTATCTGGATCTGGTAAGCATTGCTGAATTAGATATGTTACTGTCCTAGGTATATATATATATTTGCAGTATCTAAGTATGCAATACTTAATGCTGCATGAATGCTCCTTCTTTCACATGCTCACAGCATCACTATCATTAAAGCCATGTCCCACCATTCTCCCTATGTTAGCGGGTTAACGGGTTAACTGGTTTGCCCATAAGAGGGTCAGGCTGAACTGGTCAGGCATATGACAGGGGTGCAGGACCCCCTGTCAAGCCGGCCTGGGACCAAGGGTAACGCAGGCTACTCTTGGATGTGACCAGACTTGCCACTACCATGACGAGGTCATGGAGAGTGGTTGGCCCTCAACCGCTGAACTGACCTGGTAACGTTGAGTCACCCCTTGGTTCGACCAGATATGCCACACCACGACACAGTCAGTGGCTTGGGTGGTTGATCAGGGTAGAAGCCCGAAGGGTGTCGCCTGCCATTAATGTATGACCAGAAAATCTGTGTACAGGTACAATTCGATGCACATGTGGAGTGGTGGGTGGGTCAGCGTATAGGCTGGCTATGATACTGAATGTCTGCTTTCCCTAGAACACCATTTATATCAAACCTGGAACCAGACAATGGGACAATCTAGTTTGGGGATAGTTTGTTTAGAGGGGGGTTTGCAGATAGAGAGGCAGGCTTACCCACTAACCTTTGACAAAGCCCCTATTTATCCCATTGTATGCTTTCCCATGCCCAATCTAAACAGGGAGGGGTATGTCCACAACTAATGTATGTGTAGCGTATATTTATGAAGATGTATATTTAATGATAGGCAAAGCAGTGGATAAGCAATTTCCTAAGTATAAAAACTGCAGGCTATCAAAAGGTCAATGTGACACCTTACATGCTGTGTCTGATGTATCATGTGCCTGATCATATGCGGCAATATGGGAATTTATGGGACCGGTGTTTTCAGGTCAAGGTGAGTTAGGTGAATCACTAAAAATTGTTCATACAAATCCATACAGGTGTTGAGAAGCATAATGATGATGCCAAGCACGCATATTGTCTAGCAACAAGTGGGATGCAACAGGCGACCTCATCAAAACTGAAGCTCGCATAGAATGCCTACAAAAGTATGCAGTCACAAAACGAAAACAATGCTACTTATTGGTATGGAGGAGGTATTGAGGCAGACAGAGCCTCACACCAAAAAGGAACCTGCTCAACAAGCACGTCATCATAATACCTATTTTATTTGTGTTGCTGCTATCATTGTTATGACTACTTATAGTGGTATTGTGGAAGGGCGAGTATGTTTATAATGGCCTTTGATGCTTATCTTGAGGCGGTTGACCCATGACCACACCACATATAGTACATTCCCTTACCAAACAGCACTAGGGCAGTGTTGGTGATACACATAACTTTCTAATTTTTATCAGTACATTTGTATCTTCCATGGCTTATATTAGCAAAAGCATTGTGCGCTGGACTTTTCCATGACTTCTGTACATGCACACAATATGCTATAGCATTAAAGTCCCGACTGCATTGCAGAATATGTTATGTGTGTACTTGAACTTTAGCATGTGCATGCATGTACGCAATGTAATATTTAAAAGTAAACAATGCAGTGATCAGACAATTTTCTTATAGATTATATCAAATCTACCAACAACTTAATAATTTAATAAACATAAATCATTTATTTCATACGCATATAGAACAAAATGATGTATGCAACGTTCAGAAATCTTCTTAACTACATTCAAAACAACAACTTCTGAAAATGATTGTTGTTTGTGAACAAGCATTCCATCTTCACCTTGGGTGTAGACTATCGGAGACTATCTAAGCTTGCTGTGCATTCTTATTGGGAAGTCAACTTGACACCCATCTCCCAGTCGATCATAAACTTCCCACTCTGATGAGAAGAAGTGTTCTGAGAAATCAACTGTTTGATATAGTTTCCCTAATCCACGTGTTGGTTTTGTACCCTATATCTCTAAAGAGATACCTGAAGACATCCATTCTAAATTCTACAGTAAATTGACATTACAAATAGCCCTGATTTTAGACTGCCAGACGGACTAGACAGAAAGTTAGATACACTATCCATAATTTCTCTAACGCTTGGTGCGGATTGAAATAGCTCCTATAAAGCACAGAATGTACACCTAAAACCACAAGAAGAGGAAAAACAGCCGTTTACCTACCGCTTAGCGACAGCTGTAAGGCTTGTTTCAGGAACCCATGACGATTCTTCTTTTGTGTATCCTTCCCACAGTACTAAAAATTCGACTTGCCTCTAGGGCATAGCCATATAAATATGAATTAATTTCAAGGTGTACAAGTAAATAAAAACATTCTCTAACGCGAAAGTTGTTGGTATATAGGATTGACCAATGGTGGTGTAAAAAGCACAGAAACAAGAGTGACAGAAATTTGACTGGAAAATTGAAATAGGCCTATATTTAGCCCATTACTCAGGCATGTACTGTTATAACGTTAGTGTGCTAAATATAGGCCTATTTCAATTTTCCAGTCAAATTTCTGTCACTCTTGTTTCTGTGCTTTTTACACCACCATTGGTCAATCCTATATACCAACAACTTTCTCGTTAGAGAATGTTTTTATTTACTTGTTTCATTAGTTTTTTCCCCTGTCGTAGTAGCGCGTCTTTTAAATGTTGTCACAAATTCATTTTAATTTTCGAAGGGAGGGAGGTTAAAAAATTTAATAATTGAAATTATAAGCATATGAGTTTTTAATGTACTGTACGGTTCCCCTGGTTTGTCTTCTTCCTCTCCCCAAGCCTCGTCTCTGACCTCAGCAGCCTGGTTCAGGCCACGGGAGCCATGCGGGTGGTGGTGGCAGCGGCCAGGGTGGCAGCAGGCGAAGTGGTGGTGGGGGCACTGGTGCCAATACTGTAGCGGTGCTCCTGCTGCTGGCGGTGAGGGCAGCTCTGCTGCTGGTGGCAGTGGGGGCAGCACTGCTATTGACTGGCGACGGACGGTAGGGGGGCAGCACTGCATCTGACAGAGAGTATAGAACCAAAGTGCAAGGATTTAGTTTTTACCTTTTTCGTTCTCAGCAAGCAAAGTGCACTATTTGGCAGGTGAGTCGCTTTTATACATGAAAAGCCTTTACATGTGTGCCAGCTGTGCTATAATTCTATTGGTCCAATTTCATTGGTACATCACCAATTGGTCTACATATTCATGACCTCACAGATAAGGGGGAGTGGTTGTGTGTGTGTGTGTGTGTGTGTGTGTGTGTGTGTGTGTGTGTGTGTGTGTGTGTTGCCATTGTGCTGAAAATTCTATTGGTCAAATATATCTCTATTCACTGGATTGGTCTGCATAACTCATGACCCCAAAGGTGCCATTGTGCTGAAAATTGGAGGATCGAAGTTGTTCATGCTCCAAATTTAAAAGGTGTTAACAATGTTCACATGGGAATGACCTCCCCTCCAATGATGAATGGACATTTGGAACAGTGACTTTATCCTCAACACAAATGCTACTTCTTCACTAGTGAGCTTGCACACTCATTTGTACATTTCTATTTCAAGGGGTGCATGGTATCCTTATCTCTGTCCTCTATCTCCTCTGCCACTACACACCTACCATTGAAGTCTACTGTTTTCAGTGGCAAATGCAATTAAATTCATACACAGTTGCAGGCGGGCTGCCGTTGTACATCAGATAAGGAAGCCTTTTTGTACATCAGATTAAGGATGACACCCCAATATTCAATAGACAGGTCACAAAGGACAGTACACAGCAGTTGGGTCACCATGCATGCTTTACATGTGAAGTGAATGGTTTTGTGAGATCCCTTACATGCGTGCTGTACACATGTTGCATGCACATCTTCCTATAGCTTTTTAATGCTAGTGCAATACAACATGCCATGACATACCTTTGGGTGGTAGTGGTAGTTCGGTGACCCCTGCGATACCGCTTCCTCTCGGCAGCACTTTTAGCGAATCGGACAGCGGGGTCATTCCAATACCGATTCCTTTCAGATGCCTTAATGGCAGCTGAATTGTCCTCGTATTTCTGCCTTTTAGCAGCACGGTTGTCCTCGACGTCCTCTTAATATCGCTGCCTTTTAGCAGCACGGTTCTCCTCGAGGTCCTCTTGATATCGCTGCCTTTTAGCAGATTGCTTAGATTCAATATCTGCGTTGTAGCTGTCGCGTACAGAGGCCTTCTTCTTTTCGGGATCGGCCTTGTAGCTGTCGCGTACAGAGGCCTTCTTCTTTTCGTAATCGGCCTTGTAGCGCGCTCGGGCTTTAGCCTTGTTTTCTTGAAAAAATATCGTCTTGCTTTTGAAGGTATTCCGCTCGTTGCTTAGATCTCTTCTTTCGATTACGCGAAGGCATTTAACTTCACTAGCCAAAGTATTAAACTGCGATAGGAACACAGGTCGGAGTATTTATACTGCATGCTGTAAAATAACTTCATTAATCAACAATAAACTTCTGCAATAACTTCATATCCTATATAGAACTTGCTACCGCATGAGGTACTTCTCTTTCTAGGTGTCTATATGACCTTAAAGGATAACGTGCAGGTTAATTCCGAAGATATTGGTGCTATTGCCGTTCTTCTAAACCGTTTTTGTAGCTCGTGTTATACCTTCCTAAGGAAGAAGAAGGACCAAGAGTTATTTTGGGACTGGGCACGAGAAAAAGGAATTCTTTTGTTTCTCTAAAAGCACACCGTTTTATGACACGGAACAAACGTGGAACTGTAGATCTTTGAGTTCTCGTTCCATCGCGACAAAGAGATACGCGATCCGTTTCTCCGTTGTCCCTCCAGACGCGAGTGAAGTTTTTAAAAAAATGATATTCATCAATCCTCAATCAATCCTATATTGAACTTGCTGCCGCAGGTTCAGATACACAACACGCACCTTCATTTTCCTGGTCGCTACAACGCGTTCTACGGGAAATTAGGGACCGGCCATTTTCTACAGTAGAACAAACACAGGCACATCGTTATCCGTACATTATCTGTACACTTTTGCTTAGGGTTAGGGTTAGAGTCAGTTTAAGTCATGGTTTCAGTAAGTAAACCTTTAACCTGGTACAAAACACTGAAACCAGAGATACTACGCACCCCGGTATCTGTTACTTCGAACTATAGTATATACGTAGTTGGCTGTGTCGAACACCCACGTTCTAAATATGGCTGTAAAAGGCATACTAAAGGTGAATACCTGTATTGATTAGCCTTCGATGGTGCCTGTGGAATAATAATAATCATACTCGCGCATGCGCATTACTTAACTTATTAATAGGACAACAATACACTACATCTCCCTATCGGGGTTCATGAGTTCCATCCAAATCTATCCGGTGGTTTGAGTGTGTTGCCAGTTCTGGTTCGTGTTAAAATAGGGCTTCTCAGTTTGGATAGGTGTTGATTTTCATCTTCATGCTCCTCCGTTATGACTGGTTCTGAAAGTTGTTCTCTCTGCATGTTGTCTCTTAATTCCTCTTTTACTTTAGGTGCGTCTCCATCATCATGGAAGTGGTTCTCATCATCACCAGGATTATTCTCAGCACAGTGTGTTGATGCTCTGGGGACAGCAATCAAATGTCGTCGGTTTCTGCGTATGGTTCCTTCGGGAGTGTTTATTATGTAGGATCTAGGGGTGTTGGTCTTGGAAGTGATAGTTCCTCTTTTGCCTCTGTTTGTGACCCAGACTTCTGTACCGTGTTCTAGCTCTGGTAGAGGTTTTACCCCGTGTCTGAGGTCATAGTTCTCTTTCTGTCTTTGTTTAGCCTCCTCATCACTTGTGCGAAACTTTTGAAGATACGGCCATGACGGTACCATCTGACAGGGAAGTTGTGGAATGGTTGTACGGATGCGACGACCAAAAAGCAACTCAGCTGGACTCAGGTTGCACCATGGTAGGGGTGTTGCTCTATAGTTCAGTAGTGCTAGGAAAGGGTCGTCAGCATTTTGAATGAGGGTCTTCACTGTTTTAACAGTCCGCTCAGCCTGTCCGTTGCCCTGTGGGTAGTACGGGCTGCTTGTAGTGTGCTGAAAACCATACGACTTAGCAAATTCAGCCATATGTTTTGATGCATACTGTGGTCCGTTGTCAGTTACCAAGATTTCTGGAATGCCAAATCGAGCGAAAACAGATTTAAGGATTCCAATCACTGTTTGGGAAGATGTCGAGGATAGTTGCACCACTTCTGGAAATCTGGAGAAGCTATCGACTATCAAGAGGTAATTTCGCCCTTTCAAAGTAAATAAGTCAGAGCTGACTTTCTGCCAGGGATACATTGGAAGAGTTGGAGAGAGCATCGGTTCCGTATATGGTTGATTTCTCTTAGTGCACACTTGACAGTTTTGAATTATCCGGCAGATCTGCTTATTCAGGCCTGGCCACCAGACTGCCATCTTGGCACGTAGACGGCATCTTTGAATTCCCAAATGACCCTCGTGTAGCTTTTGCAGGGTCATGGTTTGCAACGATGAAGGGACTATTATTCGACATCCAAACAGAAGGAGGCCGTCACCAATGCTTAACTCGTTTCTAACAAACCAGTAAGCCTTGAGGCTTTCTGGTAGCATCTGTTTGTTTGGCCAACCTTCTCTGCAGAATGTACTAAGGCTGGTACAAACTGGGTCCCGTCTCTGTTCAATGCGGTATCTGTTGAGTGCAGGGGATGTTATCGGGGTAAAAGAAACTAAAGCATTGACAAAAGCTTCAACATCGCTGTCTGTTGTAGGTGTGCCCTCACCCGGCTGATCCATGTTGTGTGGTGCTCTGGATAGCGTGTCTGCAGTGAGCAAAGATTTTCCAGGAGAGTGATGGATTGCATAATCATATCTTGCCATTTGGAGGCGAAATCTCAAGATACGAGGAGGTAGCACTGCGTGTATACTCCCGCCTAGCTAAATCAGCTCTTACATGTAGTTCTTTTCCAAACTTCGATCCACTATAGTCGATTATTTTATATTCCGTCCAGTTCAGCTCTAACCTGTCATCACGGTAACAGTATACGTAATGGTAATATGAGTATTAGAATGGCCGCTGAGTGAACCTTGATGACTAAAAATGACTTTGGACACTATTAACACAGGATGTAAAAGGCTAAAATACAGTCAAAAGTCTTCAGTGATGATTTTATGAACATTACAAATTCTGGAAAACTTAACTTATTTCACCAATACGCAGAAAAAATGACAAAAGTCATGAAAAAACACTGCTTTGTTTAAGATTTCTATACTTATCTATAGAAATGCAGTTACTTGAATGAGGACACTACTAAATGAGGACTAAAAATTTGTATTAAAGTTCAGAACGATATAAGGCAATGCCTTTGACCTCCCTGAATTCTGGAAAAATCAATATATGGGACGGTGTCCAGCTTCTGGAGTTTAAATTTTATCACTATAAAAATTGTACGTTACTCAACGTAGCATATCTTCACAACGGTTTGATGTTTTAGTTTCACATTTCGTGCACTTGTTCACACATCATTTCTCTCTGCGCAAACCTATTTTGGTGCTCTACATATTTACCATGCCATGGTTGCAAAGGTCTCTAACCCAATGGGTTAGAATTCCACACTTCTCCTTATACGAGTGATGATAACACGTCAAATTCGGAGTGTACATAGAAGAGTCCTATAGCTATTGATTTCTGCAGATCGTTAAGTTTTTTTTATATCCGTTACGGAGATATAGATTTTCAAAGTAGCTCTTCATTTCTCGCCACTCACGTTAGCAACCCACTCTACCGATGCGATTATGTAATGGACACGGCTTTTCCTCAAAATTTACGTATGAACCCGGCCCGCTTTGAACTTATCGCTCAACTAGCTGCGTGCGTAGGATTTTGGAAATGGGGGTTCGATTAACCGCCAGGGAATAAAGGGGGCGTCGATGCGAGTGCGGGGAAGCTTTGAGTATCGTTAAAAGTATTCTCCCATCAGTCACACAAGATCAGCTCTCTCTACTTCAGTGCACACAAGATCAGCCCTCTCTACTTCAGTGCACACAAGATCAGCCCTCTCTACTTCAGTGCACACATTATCAGCCCTCTCTACTTCAGTGCACACAAGATCAGCCCTCTCTACTTCAGTGCACACAAGATCAGCCCTCTCTACTTCAGTGCACACAAGATCAGCCCTCTCTACTTCATTGCACACAAGATCAGCCCTCTCTACTTCAGTGCACACAAGATCAGCCCTCTCTACTTCAGTGCACACAAGATCAGCCCTCTCTACTTCAGTGCACACAAGATCAGCCCTCTCAACTTCAGTGCACATGCACAAGATCGGTCCACTCACTTCAGAGATCCTCCTGTCCATCCACCACTCCCAGTTTCTTATTGCATCCTATTGCTGGAATGCAAGAGCACCTGTCACACCCAGATGGGAGGAGACACTGGTGCTTGATGTTCATATCTATGGCATTCCCCACCACTTGGTCATGTTGCCCCCAATGATGAACTTGGAGTTCTATGACATTGACATAGTGGTGAGTAGGAGCGTGTGGTGGTGTTTGTAGTGTGTGTCCATTATGACTTGATAAGCTGTTGTCAGTGTGTCTAGAAATACGTGCCATTAATCTTAAGCTGAGCTGTTTGTGCATTTACACTGTACATGTACATGTATGTGGTACATGGATTATATGTGTGGAAGGTGCATCGATGGATATACATTCTCACATATCTGGTGCATGTATGTTAGCACGTGGTACATTCACTCCCTCTCCCCCCTTCCATCCCTCTGCTAGATGGCCATGCAGTTGCCACACTATCGCTTGCACAAGATGTTTGTGCTCACCTACAAGTCAACCAAAACCAGGTTTTCTATACCTCCTCCTACTCCCCCTACCTCCTCCTCCTCTTTCTCCTCCTCCTTCTCTTCTCCTCTCCCTCTTCCTCCTCCCTCTCCTCTTCCTCCATCTCCTACTCTCCCTCCATCTCCTCCTCTCCTTCCTCCTCCTCCTCTTACCTACCATCCCATTGCATCCACCCTCCACTTCACCTCCACCCTCTCTCTCTTCCTCCTATTCCTTCAACCTTCCTTCCCATTGCATCCCGATCCTCCCCCTCCTCCTCCCCTCCCTCCCATCCTCCTTTCCTCCTCACCCCTCCTCCTCCTCTTCCTCCTCCTCCTACCTTCCTTCCCATTACATCCACCCCTTGGTAAGGGATGGTTTTTAATATTTACCACTATAACTATGGTTTCAAAGGAAGTGTTCCATCCCCAATATATATATTTCTAGGCAGTGGAATGAATTTTTGAGATTTGCAGGCTACATGCTGTCAGAAAAGGCTAGGATGTATATTGGTGTAAGCCTTTTCTGAGTATTATTAAACCCTTATCAGTACAGATTGTGGGTGGTCAGTGGTTTACATAGACAAGCAAGCCAAATGGTGGTAACGCTACAGGGACACAGAATCACAGGTACCTTGTACATGTTCTTCATGGAAGTTAGAAAAAGTAGTTTTGAACTGCATGTATGCATGTCATAGCACTAAGGAAAGTACACTACAAATAAGGAGAGGGGGAAACAGGAGGAGGTGTGGGGGTGTAACATCTGATGTCCCTGCCTAATTGTTGGCAGTGCCTGCTAGGTTGTTGCATTGTCACCTTTTTAGTTGTAAAATAACCAAACATAGGTTATATTGCTACATATCTCCCCCACCCATCATACATTGCATGTCTATGCTGAAGTACCAAAATGATTCATAGTGCTTGCAAATTTACAGTACACTGCATGACTTGCAATACCAATAGTTTAAAAAGCTGAATTTTTCTTTGGACACATGTCTCTTATGATTTATTCATGAATTTTACGTTGATGCGTGTGCAGAGCAGAACTGGTATCATATTTCTTATCACACATTGTGCATGCAAAGGACAAAGTCAGCTCAGATTTCTTCCTTCTTTTTCTTTTCCCTGGTTCAGTAGCACCATCCACATGGCGATTTCCACTAGCTAAAGTCTGAGAGATATCTTGATCACTTGGTTGTGCTTTCTCTGATTGTCCTGGCTGACCCTCCGTAGTAGGTAACATTGCTGCTTATGCAGGATACTTCTTTTTAGGGGCGTAGGATGGGAGGGAGGGGAGGAGGAGGAGGAGGGGTGATGCAATGGGAAGGAAGGTTGAAGGAGGAAGGGAGAGAGAGGGTGGAGGTGAAGAAGGAGGGTGGATGCAATGAGATGGTAGGTAAGAGGAGGAGGAGGAGGAGGGAGAGGAGGGAGAGGAGGAGATGGAGGAAGAGGAGGAGATGGAGGAAGAGGAGAGGGAGGAGGAAGAGGGAGAGGAGAAGAGAAGGAGGAGGAGGAAGAGGAGGAGGAGGTAGGGGGAGTAGGAGGAGGTATAGAAAACCTGGTTTTGGTTGACTTGTAGGTGAGCACAAGCGTCTTGTGCAAGCAATAGTGTGGCAACTGCATGGCCATCTAGCAGAGGGATGGGAGGGGGGAGAGGGAGTGAATGTACCACGTGCTAACATACATGCACCAGATATGTGAGAATGTATATCCATCGATGCACCTTCCACACATATAATCCATGTACCACATACATGTACATGTACAGTGTAAATGCACAAACAGCTCAGCTTAAGATTAATGGCACGTATTTCTAGACACACTGACAACAGCTTATCAAGTCATAATGGACACACACTACAAACACCACCACACGCTCCTACTCACCACTATGTCAATGTCATAGAACTCCAAGTTCATCATTGGGGGCAACATGACCAAGTGGTGGGGAATGCCATAGATATGAACATCAAGCACCAGTGTCTCCTCCCATCTGGGTGTGACAGGTGCTCTTGCATTCCAGCAATAGGATGCAATAAGAAACTGGGAGTGGTGGATGGACGGGAGGACACACTCACACACCCTCATACACCCTCCGACACCATACAGGCATCCACATACATGTCATCTGATAAACTAAGGTACACCTGTGCAATCCACCTTTGCATGTACCTCTGATACACACACATCAAAGAAGTTGTCTCCAGATGCTGTGGTACACACAGAGTCATTTCCAGGTTTTAGAAGCTGGTATGGATACGTTGGCATGGTCCCAGCCTATTTTCCTAACATCCAGTCTGTTAGCGTGAGTAGTGGCTGGTAAGGAGTGTGTGTGTGTGTGTGCGTGTTATGTGTGTGTGTTATGCGTGTGTGTGTGTACGTGTGCGTATGTGTGTGTGAAAAGGGTTACCATGAGTGCAGAGATGGGTGGCCATGAGTGCAGAGAAGGGTGACCATGAGTGCAGAGAAGGTGACCATGAGTGCAGAGAAGGGTGACCATGAGTGCAGAGAAGGTGACCATGAGTGCAGAGAAGGGTGACAATGAGTGCAAAGAAGGGTGACCATGAGTGCAGAGAAGGTGACCATGAGTGCAGAGAAGGGTGACCATGAGTGCAGAGAAGGGTGACCATGAGTGCAGAAAAGGAGTGCAAAGAAGGGTGACCATGAGTGCAGAGAAGGGTTACCATGAGTGCAGAGAAGGGTGACCATGTGTGCAGAGAAGGGTGACCATGAGTGCAGAGAAGGGTGACCAGTGGCGTATCCAGGATTTCAGCGAGGGGGGTGCTTATGGTCAGGCCCGATACAAAAAGCGGGGGGAGGTGGGGGGGGGTGGGGGTGGGGGTGCTGTACGCTTCAGCTCATTCAATGTTGCCTTTTGATGTTTTGCAGCTAAAATATATAATTTTAAATAATGTTAGCACCTATGGCCGAGGGGGGTGCTCAAGCACCCGGAGCACCCTCTCTGGATATACGCCACTGGGTGACCATGAGTGCAGAGAAGGGTGACCATGAGTGCAGAGAAGGGTGACCATGAGTGCAGAGAAGGATGATAATGAGTGCAGAGAAGGGTGACCATGGGTGCAGAGAAGGGTGACCATGGGTGCAGAGAAGGGTGGCCATGAGTGCAGAGAAGGGTGAACATGAGTGCAGAGAAGGGTGACCATGAGTGCAGAGAAGGGTGACCATGAGTGCAGAGAAGGTGACCATGAGTGCAGAGAAGGGTGACCATGAGTGCAGAGAAGGGTGACCATGAGTGCAGAGAAAGGTGACCATGAGTGCAGAAAAGGAGTGCACAGAAGGGTGACCATGAGTGCAGAGAAGGGTGACCAGTGGCGTATCCAGGATTTCAGCGAGGGGGGTGCTTATGGTCAGGCCCGATACAAAAAGCGGGGGGAGGTGGGAGGGGGGGGGTGTGCTGTACGCTTCAGCTCATTCATTGTTGCCTTTCGATGTTTTGCAGCTAAAATATAATACAAAAGTATAATTTTAAATAATATTAGCACCTATGGCCGAGGGGGGTGCTCAAGCACCCGGAGCACCCTCTCTGGATATACGCCACTGGGTGACCATGAGTGCAGAGAAGGGTGACCATGAGTGCAGAGAAGGGTGACCATGAGTGCAGAGAAGGTGACCATGAGTGCAGAGAAGGGTGACCATGAGTGCAGAGAAGAGTGACCATGAGTGCAGAGAAGGGTGACCATGAGTGCAGAAAAGGAGTGCACAGAAGGGTGACCATGAGTGCAGAGAAGGGTTACCATGATTGCAGAGAAGGGTGACCATGTGTGCAGAGAAGGGTGACCATGAGTGCAGAGAAGGGTGACCAGTGGCGTATCCAGGATTTCAGTGAGGGGGGTGCTTATGGTCAGGCCCGATACAAAA
Organism: Ephydatia muelleri; assembly: GCA_013339895.1. Taxonomy (NCBI): domain Eukaryota; kingdom Metazoa; phylum Porifera; class Demospongiae; order Spongillida; family Spongillidae; genus Ephydatia; species Ephydatia muelleri. The sequence continues at coordinate 5,303,275 of JABACO010000007.1, forward strand.
AGCGGGGGGAGGTGGGGGGGGTGGGGGGGGGGGTGCTGTACGCTTCAGCTCATTCATTGTTGCCTTTCGATGTTTTGCAGCTAAAATATAATACAAAAGTATAAATTTAAATAATGTTAGCACCTATGGCCGAGGGGGGTGCTCAAGCACCCGGAGCACCCTCTCTGGATATACGCCACTGGGTGACCATGAGTGCAGAGAAGGGTGACCATGAGTGCAGAGAAGGGTGACCATGAGTGCAGAGAAGGATGACAATGAGTGCAGAGAAGGGTGACCATGGGTGCAGAGAAGGGTGATCATGAGTGCAAAGAGAAGGGTGACCATGGGTGCAGAGTAGGGTGACCATGAGTGCAGAGAAGGGTGACCATGAGTGCAGAGAAGGTGACCATGAGTGCAGAGAAGGGTGACCATGGGTGCAGAGAAGGGTGACCATGAGTGCGGAGAAGGGTGACCATGGGTGCAGAGAAGGGTGGCCATGAGTGCAGAGAAGGGTGGCCATGAGTGCAGCAGATAAGGGTGACCATGAGTGCAGAGAAGGGTGGCCATGAGTGCAGATAAGGGTGGTCAGAGAAGGGTGACTATTGTATGTGTGTGTGTGTGTGTGTGTGTGTGTGTGTGTGTGTGTGTGTGTGTTTGTGTGAAACAGTCATAGATAAAGTAATTGCTAGCAAGGAAGAATCCGAGGTTTGACTGATGCATAAGTCGAACAGACATGAGATGCCCTCCTATTTGCTTCCCCTTGCCATTACAAGTTTGCAGACAAGTGGGGGTGCATGGCACAGGATCAACATCCCAAATAACCAACCTTTCACTGTGTCCAATGGTGATGCTGAACATGAAAATGGTGCAGCACTAGGTGAACGTTGCGACCATGTGGCTCTAGTATACCAGGAGGAAGTTGTGTCCACCTACTACAGTGAGAGATGAAGACTCCTTCAATCATCACCTAGGATTAGATTGCAAATAGCAATGCACAAGGTAGAAAATAACAAAATATGGATTAAAGTAGGATATGGAGCACATAGTAAAGAAAATCAATGGGCAGCAAATAGGAAGTGAATGAATGCACGCAGCACATGGATACATATAGGCTTATGGTAAGAGCAAATTAATATTTGGGTAGAAAGAAAAGCAGAAAAAATGAATGGTCTAGAGGAATATGCCATACAGAGTAGAGGTAGTCTGGGTACCAGATAACTGAAGTCATCCGGTCCCCAGACTAGTGTAGAGGGTGAAGAAGGTGGTCCCGTGATTAGAAGGCATGGTACATGCATGCTTACATGTACTGAGCAGATATAGAAAAAGGGTGCACACCATGACCCAAGCGATACATATGAACGTCGAGCGATACTGTTTCATGCTGAAACATACCGTACGAAACACAATCGTCTGATCTACTATACCACGTAGCACTGGTAGCAGCTGCTAGGCCCGTGCGCAGTGGGTTCGATCGAACCCCCCCCCCCCCCCCCCCCCCCCCGGCCCGGTTCCTCCCGATCGAAAATGGCGACACGTAAAAGACTCAGTGGTAGCAATCAGAAGCAAGACGATATCACCATGCAAATACTTTCGACATTGTAGCGATCATATTGATAATATGCCATCTCATTCGTCTGATGGTACAGAGAGCATAGCCACTGACCTACAGTCTCTCTCGCACTGACTCTCAATCTGATCGCATGTCTGTGTGCATTGACGTGGAGAGGACTGACCTTGTGTCTGAAGTGGAGAGGACCGATCTTGTGCATGTGCACTGAAGTAGAGAGGGCTGATCTTGTGTGCACTGAAGTAGAGAGGGCTGATCTTGTGTGACTGATGGGAGAATACTTTTAACGATACTCAAAGCTTCCCCCGTATTTTGTGACAGACGCCCCCTTTATTCCCTGGAGGTTAATCGAACCCCCATTTCCAAAATCCTACGCACAGGCCTGGCAGCAGCTAGTTGAGCGATAGTTCAAAGCGGCATACGTAAATTGAAAAGGCGTGTCCATTACATAATCGCATCGGTAGAGTGGGTTGCTAACGTGAGTGGCGAGAAATGAAGAGCTACTTTGAAAATCTATATCTCCGTAACGGATAAGAAAAAACTTAACGATCTGCAGAAATCAATAGCTACAGGACTCTTCTATGTACACTCCGAATTTGACGCGTTATCATCACTCGTATAAGGAGAAGTGTGGAATTCTAACCCATTGGGTTAGAGACCTTTGCAACCATGGCATGGTAAATATGTAGAGCACCAAAATAGATTTGCATAGAGAGAAATGATGTGTGAACAAGTGTACGAAATTTGAAAGGAAAACATTAAACCGTTGTGAAGTTGAGTAACGTACAATTTTTATAGTGATAAAATTTAAACTCCAGAAGGGTGATTTTGCTGGACACCGTCCCATATGCATTTAATACTTATAGAGGACAAATAGTGTAAGTCACTCCATACATTTCAACGAGCGCGTGCGCGGAGAATTAACGGACGTTTGCAATTACGCGTCAGGAATACGTAATGAGCGTCCGAAATTGCTGGCAATGTCGCCCACGTGGGAGTATATTTGATTGTCTCCCTTATAGGGCTATTCAAGTTTGTTTTTTTTGTTACACACAACTACAGGCAGCCAGTGAGATTGTTTGATATTACAAAGACTATTGTTTATCATAATAGTGTGTTAGTTGACATAAAAACAAGCACATACACCCACTGAGTCTTTTAATATTACAAAGTCACCAATGTGTTGGACTAATTTAATGTGTTTTTCACTCACAAGAACACCATTAGACTGTTGAATCAGTATTATAAAGACAACATAGTACTATTAAGTTCCCAATCTATTTCAGTTTTTAATCACAGTATGTGGCATACAAGAAAATGATGAAAATCAAGAAGAAAGTAAAAAGTGTACTGCACAATGAATTATCAAATACCAAATTCAGTTAGCTGTAACTGATGCAATTGTTGCTGACTATTTATTATGTATGAGCACCGAATCTCTGGGATGACTTCTTTAATGACTGTTATGGAGGAGAAAAATGATTCTCTAGTAGATATTATAACTTAACCCCCCAAATGCTAAGTGCACATGAGTTGCAATGCGATACCCAGCACAGCTACATCATGGACCTTAGTGCAGAGCACGTTTTCTCACATACACTCTGATGTAGTTCAGTGTACCGTATTGGTCTCAGCTTGCCATTACACTGAATGTTCACCTGCAAATGTTTCACTAAGGTCAGCATCAGATCAACTAAATGTCATAGCTGAGATTGCTGAATTTATCATAACCAGAAGAAATAAATTGCTATTGATAATATAAAGGTTCTATGTACATGAATAATGTAGATAGGTAGGCAACAGAGTGCATCAATCTGAGACTGGCCCAATTGATTGTGCAGTCATCTTTACCGAGCCACTTCATGAAGGTCAATGTTGGCTTCAGCCCACACACAACACTATTAATCCCATATGCAATAAATACTTTCTTGTCAGTCCTTGGCAATACAATGACGGAAGAAATCCATCTGAGTGCTTTTCTACATCAATGAAAATGTTCAACCGATTCTATATGGTACAAATGTGAAAGATGAATAATCTAATTTTTTGTTCGGGTTTTTTTTACCCCTTCCGGTGTTTTTATTATTTACCTTCTAGCTGCATACTTTCTCCATTGCACATGACGCGTGTATGAGTTGCATTGCAAGGCAAATTATTTCCTTCTATCACTCCAAGTGGTAACCCGATTTCTCATCCCTGGACCACGCATATTATTGAAAACAGCCAAATGGAAGTACTTATCAATTGCAGCGACTTGTGCATTTCTAGCAACAGCCTTGTCGTTCCATGATGATTATGGCATAAAGTGTATCTGAACGTACTTTAAAAAAAAAACACAATATTTTCATCAATGGTGCAAACTATTTGCGAAGTGATAGGGAGGATATGCTGAGAAGTGGAATCTTAATGCCATCAGAAAGAGAACAGTGTCGCACCGCTTCAAGATATAGAAATGAAGAGAAAATTGGCTGATTTATATACTCATAATATTTCATGTAGAGTGCAAGCCTATACTGTGTAGCGAAGTAGTGTGTGTACCGAGACCCCCCCCTCCCTCCCCCTTTCCATACTGTAAATCAATAATGCATATGGCTGGATGAGAAAGTTGGAGTGGCCTTTCGTATGATCGAATGAATGCAGTGAACAATTACTGTGCCCAAATTAACATGGAAGGTACTGCGACAGTGTCATGAGAGTCATGATGTTGCCCATGATATATCGATACTTGATGTCATTGGTAGAACACTGATTGGCAGTGTAAATATTTCTGTATCAGTTATTGAAATTGTCCGCCTATTAAATTCAAGATCCTGAACCCCAATAATGAATAAACCCCTCACATGTATAATCACGATCCGATAAATGAAAAATGTCAGCACATGCAGGACTTGAAAAGAAAAAAAGAAAAGTTTAATTCAGTGCATCGCGGGTTACTTCGATTGGCGAGAATGGCAATCAAATATGGCAAAAATCCCATCACGGTACGATACATGGACTGAGGATCGACGACGAGCGCTTGCCATATCGTGATACCTTGATTACTCCGTTCCCGGATACAAACCTATCTGAATAAATCTGCTGGACGATTGGGCCAACAAGCACAATGACCGATCCAATTATACGAGTGCGTAGTTGTGTTGATTTCTAAAGACATGTAGGGACAAGAGCAGTGATTAGTCAATGAGCGGATCACGTTATATACATATATAGCCGCTTGTGAAGCATCTACATATTCACGGTATTTCTGGTATTCGGTCGTATGTTTTGTACTCTTGCTAGACAGTTGTACATCTCCCTATAGGACACCTGCAAACTAATACATTATAAAAAGCTTGTATATCTTCTAGTAATTTCTGTTGCATAGCTTTTCTATTGTACACATTCATATAAAACACCAAACAAACACGCACGCATTTCTTACTCCACCCAGCTGGAACCAGCTTAGTTTGGAGTCGGCCACGAACAAACAGGACCCAAAACTGATATCAATGCTCCAATTAATTCGGGTTTGGAATTGCTCATTATGTTAGGTACTATTTAACCATAGATAGTTGTTTGAATTGCGACTGGGTCACGTGATATTTACACATGAGCGAGATGCTCACGAGGTCGAGGATCCACCGCTTCATGTACATAAATAGCATGTGAATGATCACGTGCATGGAACTTAATGCGCGTATTTAGAAACAGAACGATTGCCCTAGACGAATGGAGAGGGTGCATGTGGTAGCAATGTAACAAAGAGAAGAATACGCCTAATAGGTACGGAATCGGTCTGCGAGTACGTGCATGTATACGTCTAGTTGCTTATGTAAAAAGGCGCGTACGACAACATTCCTCCTTCTCTTATTCGTGGGTTATAAAGGACGCGGTTAAAACTCTATTTTCCATAATGATAGACAAAACGTGCGTATGTGGTATAGCAAACATATCATTGACACGCCCCGATGCAGTTGGTCCACGCAAGGCGAGCAATTCCTAAAGTGCATCAGGTCATTTTTTTATAGTTCCGCCTCATATGTTGGCTTGTTGGAAAAATTGGCAATACATGTGTTCACAAAAATGGTATTGTGTGACAAGCCGTAGCTGTTCATCAGCAACTACTATTAGAGATGTCTGAATACACACAGTACTGTTTATATGCATTGTGCGACGACCTTACAATTTGTCTGCATTCGTGTATACCCAGTGTATACCCAGTGTATACCCAGTGTATACCCAGTGTCCAAAAACACGTCTTTCTCCAGCAATCAGGAGGAAACACATCAAAGCATAACTTTTCAATTACATCTGTGCACTTTCATATTGGGAAAAAAAAAAAAAAAAGTGGCGATCAGTGTGTTCACTGTCTTTAATCCGGAGATTGCATTCAAAAGTAATGCGTTTAATTTTTGCACACCAATAAACTTGGGCGTATCTACTTAGACGCAACGTGTCTTGATATTTGAAGCTACATGTAAATAGATGGTGCGATGCATGCGAAATATGAATTCATTACACAGAAAGCTGTATATTATATTACGGGCACGTGACATAATTATATCACAACATAGTCACAACATATTGCGGTGAGTGTGCGAAGGGTCATACAGTACGTCTCGGAAGTCCATTTAAATAAACGCAAGACTGCGGTCTTGCACAAGTCGGTGAGATGAAGCACTTGGAGCTCGTATCAGTGATGTGCTTTGCTTTCTCGCTGCTGAATGCCGCACATTCCCGCCCTGATGGCGCGCCACAAGCAGCGTGTAGCAGAATCTTTCCCCAACATGGCACGTATAAGTCTCAGAGCCTCGACCGCATACTGTTCTCTCTGAATATTTCTCAGCTGACTTCAGGTGGTGGATATCGTCCGGGAAAAACCTACAATTGTGAGAAGCGTAGTAGTAGAGTGGTTTCTTTCATATTTCTCTCTACGCATTCACGCGGTTGTATATTTTGTACGATATCGTTTCATGGCGAACCTGCATGCATCTCTAAATTCTCGTCAACACTTTGCAGTGACACTTTACGGTCCTCGGGTGTTCAGAGGATTACTGATTCAAGGGAGAAGCAATGGAACGAACCCTGCCGGTAGCTTCAAAATTCTCAATGCGCTGACGAAGCTGAGTGCTTGCAATCCCCATGACGTAAGAGCTCTATGCATGCAGATGTATCGTAACGCAGCATGCAGCATCGCTATCGTGAGAATTGACTGACGGGGTGATAATGATGAAGTTTTAAATATATTTCTTAATAATTTATTTATTTCTAATTTGTTGCAGAGCGCAGTGACACACTCAAGCAACGCCCAAAAAAACAATGTGCGCATGTCATGGACTGCGCCTCCCAGAGGAACGGGAGACGTCGCTTTTCAGTACGTTCACACGCGCGCTAGTGCTGCATGTTTTATGCGCGCAGCCTTCTTGTTTTGGTACTCACTTTCCCTTTCTCATCACTCCCACACTACAGTTATGCTGTGGTCGTGGATACCAAAACGTTTTACGCTACGATGAAAACTCCGATTATTAGAGAAATAGCAGGTGATTTCAGTATTGTATTTTGCGACGCTTGTGGTCAATATAATTTTTACTCCCTCCTCTCCCCCCCTCCCCCACCCCCCCCCACCCCCAAGATTCATCTATTTATCTCACCCCGTCCACTTCACTACCAAGCCCATCATCGGCTCATGTCCCTCTGACTACAAGTGTCGCTCCTTCCATCCTTACAGCTTCATCTCAGTGGGTTCCCAGTCCATCACCCGAGCCTGGAGTCGGGGTTCCACCCACGGATGCTCCTCTTGGCCCCATTTCTACCTCTCCGGACGCGCCAACTGCCTTGACGGATGCTATCAGTTCAAGTGCTGCTGCCGCCCACGAAATGGTCAACTGTTGGCTAACGGGTAAGGATAAGATTATTCAATAGCTATGCACACACGCGCGCATATGCACACGCACACGCACACGCACACACACACACCCACACCCACACACACACCCACACACACATACACACACTCACACACACACACACACACACACATACACACACACCCACACACACATACACACACACACACACACACACACACACACACACCCTCACGCACATAGATACGGATGCATGCAGGCAGTACAAAATGGATGCAAATCACACTACTGCATACTGTATACATGTATTTTACGTTTCCGTTTCTCAATTGCTCCATTGGTAGGTATCTCTTGCGTATTTATCGGGCTTATATCCACTGCGATGACAGTAGCGTGAAGATAACCGGATAGGTTGAGCTTGCGCAATAATATTACTAACTGAATAGAGCAGTTAACTGTACATAGCGCGAGAGCTTTGAATGCTGATCTGCAGCTGCATTCTATGTAATGAAATAATTATGTACATGTATTATATTGCATCTAATGAAGTATTTCATCCGACCGCGTCCACTACGAGAGAGAGAGAGGAGGGTCGGCATTCTAATTAATCTCGCACGTGCAATATTCAAATACAATGCTTTGGATATAGAGAGTGTCCCACCATCAATATAGAATCTGATATCTTTCTTAGTGGTGTACCTCAAGGTTCAGTTCTTGGACCATTATTGTTTCTGTTGTTCATCAATGCTGTCTTGTAAGACCAGTTGGTGTCAAAATCTTTGCCGATGATACGAAACTCTACTTTGCTCATGGTGATTGCAAGTCAGATCATTGATGTCTCTAATAAAATTCACAGCATACAAGACAGTGCCACAAAGAGAATATTCAGTAGATTCTATGCTAAATAACATTACATTTGCTAAATGCAACTTGTAGTTGCCATCTAGTGGACCAGGAACAAAAGTGAGATAATAGCACACATTGCTCCAAAAGTGTATGGTCGTTGTGCACTCCTTAAAAAAATTAACATTACAGAGATATAATTTTTGTTCATTCAATTCTTGAGTCATGCACCCAAGTATGGGCTCCATGGCTTTTAGGAGACATTCAGTGTTAAACAATGTTTTACTTTCGTATTTATAAGAGAGCCAATATTCTTTATACATATTGTGCAAGCTGGTTACTAAACCTTCATCTCCCATCTTTTGAATTCCGCAGAAACTATTTTGATATGGTAATGTGCTTTAAGATTATTAACCACTCTATTGACCTCCCCTTTAACAAATTCCTTTCCTTCGCTGATGTGAGCCACAGCACATGAGGACACTCACACAAACTTGAAACACATGATCTACCTCGTTGTACCTGCAGATCTAATTTTTTTCACACACAGGGATGTTCACATTTGGAACTCCCTCACAGACCCTCTAGTAACTGAGCCAAATGTATGTGTATTTAAGGCATGTTTTTATTTAGTCAACCTCACTACACATTGTAACTTTACCCTATTAAATAGGCAGCCATCTTTCTCAATGTTGTATTTATCTGTATGTATTGGCTACATTGAGAATAACAATTACAATTACAATTAAAGTTACAATCAAGGAAAATTCCTTTTAAAAAATAAATACAGCTTGCTAATTGATTTCCAAATTATTGCATTATATAATAATAACTTCGGATGAATTATGACAAAAAAGTAATTTACATGTACCGATTAAAAGAATGTAAAAAAATAATCAATTAGACCCAACAAAAGTCATTTGCATATTAACTAAATTAGTGAATATCCTGCTTGTTAGTTTTATTTAATTCTTGCAATGGGCTGAGTTAGAGTGTCAATGGCTATTGAAACAAATACCAAAACACTGCACCCCCATAGATATTAACAATTAAGGAGTAATTGAATATTTCCATACAAATTCACCACAAGTAGTTGTTGTTGGTTTATTACTAACCAGTTCAAATAGAAAGAAATTCTGACTAAATTTGAACTAATGGTTAATTAGGAACAAATGTAAATATGCAAAACTACTCATAATAATGTACCTCAAAAACAAATGTTTACCATTAATAACTCTGCAGAAAAATTGCTTAATGAATTGTAGGCTACGTTTTTAGCCAAGTAATTAAATATTATAGCTTGAAAATGGGTTGTCACTTAGTCTTGAATGATTGGTTTGAATTTATTAATAAATCACTGACCGAAATATAATAAAATTTGCCCCAGCTACCAAAGTTACAGCACCATGCTTGCTTCAAGGATGATGATTGGGGTAAGGTGTGACTGTGAATTCCAGTGCAGCTGGCTTGCCCCGTTCTCAGTCACTGATGACATGACAAGAATGGCCTTGGTCCCTAAAAATATAATCTGACTCCAAGATGGGCACAATGATTAAACGTCCAACATGGTTATGGCATATAATCACATGGTGACCAAGAAGGGTGTCTAAGGCTGCAGCTCAGTTGGACAGTGGCACAGGGAATATTTAGACTCATCCACGTGCACCACCTATTCACTGTCTGGAATTCATTAGGGTCAAGATGAAGACCACATCTATGTTTAGGTTGAAGCTGTGTCTGGTTTTAGCCATGATGATGGCATCCCAATTAGACTGGGGCTATGAGAAGTCTGCTGCTCAAGACCTGGTTCATTACATTTTGCTACCCAAGTGGTTTGACAGCAGGTGCAGCTGTAGTCTTGCAACTAATATTGAGTGGTTCTAAGTACCCGCTTGCTGTTGAGACATATGGAGCAGGGAAAGAAGCCCAGCATTGTTTTGTTTTTTTGCATTCTGTGTCTCGATACATGAAGCCCTAAGTCCAATGCCTGCACCTATGAGCATGGTTGGCATAACCTGCTGTGGCAAGAACAAATGTCTGAGCAATTCAATCATGTCCATTGCCAGAGCCATCCTGGCAGTGGAGATTCAGCACTCCCGACTGTGTGACGTGTGTAGTGTGTGCTGTATGATGTGTTATATCTTTACAAGTCTAACATACTGTAGCTAATACTGTAATATAAATCACTTCACTGCCAAAGGGGTTTAAGAGTAAGAGTGCACCAGGATATTATGCTGGCCCTAATCAGAGACAAACTCAGGCTGGCAACAGAGGTCATTAAACAAATTAATGTATATAGTACATAATACATATTTCCCACCCATGTATAATATCTTACCTTGGGGCAGAATGTGTTACTTAGCATGATATATTCACTAAATTATCCAAATGGTACTAAATTGCACACACACTGTATACTGGTATTAGTTTCTAAAAACAGTCAAGCAGCATGTAAAGTATATACAGTATACACAGTTAAGATAAAATGTCTGTGTCAAGCACAAGCTGCAACAACATGTACTTCAGGCAGCTGCACAGAGTTGTGTACGCTTTTGATCATCAATGACCAAAGCTGATTGAAGATCTCCATGTTTTGGAAAGACTGAGTGACTTCAATTGGTGCATTTCTTCCCTAATATATATGAAACAGAAATTAATCATGCATGAATGTTCACTGTATGCTATGCAGAACATTGTACGTTTCGATGAGCAAGGAAATAATTTAGAGATCAATGTTCTTGCATGTTTGTGTGAATAATATCAGAAATTGTTAAACACAGTATAAATTGTACTTTCATAGAGGGTATGCTCAAGAAATGAGTAATTGCATAAAAACCCTCTTTTACCAGAGCACATATACCAAATATTTATACAAAGAAGCTGGAAAATACATTTACTGACTTACACTTGCTACTACTCTATTTTCATACTGTCACAGAAGGCCAAACTAAAACGATGCCCCATTCATGTCTTATTTTTAATTACCTTCATATGTGTTCTATTCTCTAGCTCTTCATGAACCAAATTATGGTGGTGTGACTTTGCAATGTCAATTGCAGTGTACCCAAACTGTGTAGTGGGTGAAAAAAAATCATTATTTCCACATAATTTTGAACAGAACTTACATTATCTATTGCATCCAGCTGTATATCTGGTTGACTGCATAGCAGTTGCGTTATTTCCAGATTTCCGTTCTGGGCTGCTAACATTAGTGGTGTCCATCCTTCAGGCTGCACATATGAAAAGCGTTAATAATAATAATCTATTTGCACATGTAAAGATAAAGAATCAATGCACATACCTGAAGTTGATGGTTGATATTCGCACCAAACTGAATGAGGACCTGAACAACATTACTGCGTTCCTTCATTGTCGCATATGCAAGAGCAGTTTTTCCGAACTAAAAATCAGAACTAGTGTCATACAGAAAGAATGTTCAAGTACCACAGTAAACTCACATTATCTTCAACATTCACATCTGCATTTGCTGTACAGAGGTCCAAAACAATATCATTATATCCTGAGCATACTGCAGGCATTAAAGGAGTCCATCCATTCTACAAACAAATGAAGGTAACGTTTATGTGTATGCAACAAAGTATTTGATAGAATTTTTAACACTTTAATTATGTGAAACATAACAAATCATTACAACGTAACTGCAAAACTCTTTGAATTGACGTTGGCATTTGCAGCAATCAGTGTCCTCACAATGTTTACATTTCCATTGAGACTTGCAATGTGCAAAGGTGTAAATCCAGTCTGTAAGAAAAAGTGAGATATAGATGCATTTGTAGCAAAATACTCAATATACATGTTCCAAATATTTATACTTCCAAAATGAATCTTATACAATAATAGAAAAAATTACGTACTGAAATATGGTACAGCTGTATCATGAGGACTTGAAAATGAGCAGGCAAATTTTACATGATCTCACTAAAATTCAGATTTGTCAATTTGTGTACACAGTAGAAATCAGATAAAGGTCTCGTTTCCGTATTCGTAATACGATCAGCACATTTTAGATATCCAGAAATGGCCAATTCATAGGCGGTCATCTTGCTTTTTTTTTTTTTTTTTCACATAGATTTTTAATCAATTTTAGAATTTACAATAAATCGGTCGGATTATGATATGTGTACTTTGTAAAATTATACCATGAAGCATTCTTAAACTAAAATCAAGACAAAAAATTAATATCTACCACGCTTAATTTATTCATAAACGTATATCGTTGCGTCATTGCGTATCCAATTAATAAAATTGTTAAACAATGGTGAGAGCTAGCTCAAGAGATACAGCAGTGAGCGGGTGTTCGGAAATATAGGCAGGAATAACCTTTGACTTGATGGAGGAAATTTTGAAATTAACATGCTGCCTCTAGGCAAATTCTGTCAAATGGTTTGGTATTAAAATTATTTAATCAAGACCCCTATTAAAATTTTACTGTTGCCCGTAGATAACGTGTGACAAGATTGACAACTTTTTTCACCAAGGAAAACAATTACACTTCGGTCGTTACCCTTGCGCATGCGCATTGCATCGCCTAAGTTTCCAGACTAAATCGCTATAAGCCAATCGCGAGATAGCTTATGAGACAAAGTTTATCGTCTCACGTGATACAACAGCAAGTATGCGTACTTCTGGGGTGCTTATTGCCCCACACGTGATGCAACTACACAGCCAAACTTGTACAATATGTACCATATGTTAAGCGCATCATATTGTACAGTATATGAAAATCATATTTGTAGCATAAATGATATTTTAGCATACATGGGTCATAATGTTAGTACAATTTGTTGAACTGTTTGTATATATAACAAAATGTTAGAACAATCTGTAC